>SJXQ01010543.1:0-139584 GCA_006408695.1 Aepyceros melampus | reverse complement strand
TGCTTTGCTGACTAAGGTCCGTCTAGTCAAGGCTATGGCTTTTCCAGTAGTCATATATGGATGTGAGAGTTGGACTGTGAAGAAGGCTAAGCACTGAAGAATTTATGCTTTTGAACTGTGATGTTAGAGAAGACTCTTGAGAGTCCCTTGGACTGCAAGGAGATCCAACCAGTCCATTCTGAAGGAGATCAGCCCTAGGATTTCTTTGGAAGGAATGATGCTAAAGCTCAAACTCCAGTACTTTGGCCACCTCATGCGAAGAGCTGACTCATTGGAAAAGACTGATGCTGGGAGGGATTGGGGGCAGGAGGAGAAGGAGACGACAGAGGATGAGATGGCTGGATAGCATCACTGACTCGATGGGCATGGTCTGAGTGAACTTCGGGAGTTGGTGATGGACAGGGAGGCCTGGCGTGCTGCAGTTCATGGGGTCACAAAGAGTCGGACACAACTGAGCAACTGAACTGAAGTTAACTTCACCTGGAAAATAAACAAATAGCTAAAATATTTTTGAAAAATAAAGGAGATATTTTATATTAATGAAGCATTAAAATTTGTAATACTTTAAAATAATATAAAAAAGATAGCTATGTTATAATGGCTGCAATAAGAGAAATTTTATTCAGCAATGCTAGAGTACCTACAAATACATAAACCTAGAGTTAGCTTTGTGATTTATATGCACAATGAAATTCCATATGGTATGAAAGTTTTATAAAAAATGACCACATTTTTAAACATCACAATGAAGAAAATGTAAGTAACTGTCTGAACAGAGTGAAGAAGGGCTTTCTAAAGAAAAAGCAGAGGGGAAAATCTGTAAAGGAAAAAGATTTATGGAGGTAACATAAAAATATAAAATATACAGATGTCCAAAAATGCTGTACAAATTAAAAGGTGAATAGCCAACTGGGAAAGAATATTTGCAATACATATGGTTAAAGGTTAATATTTATAATACATATCAAACTCTGAGAAGTCAACATCTTGCCAAAATGAGCAAAGAATGTGAACAGGCAATTAAAAAGAAAGCCACGTGTCCAGTAGATATATGGGAAAAGCTTAAACTTGAATAAGCGAGGAAATGAAGTTCAAAAGTCATCTTGGAACCATATTGGTAAAAAAATATTTATTTCAATGATCTGTGTAGATTTGTTGGGAGTAAAGCAAAATAGAGCTGACAGAAGTATATATTGCAATAGCTTTTGTGGAGGAGGCAATTGCACACTCAGAAGCTTTGGCCAAATACTGATCTCATTTCTTAGTTTGTCCTAGTGTTCTTTACTGCAGCATTATTCACTGAGGAAAACTGGTTACACATCCAGTGGTTGATGATTAAGTTATGGTACCTCCAGCCCGTAGGTATTATGTTAAGATGGATAGGTTGCCATAGTGGGGGTCTTCTGTTTTCTGGGGTGGTTTGTTCTGGGTTCTGTTAGTGTTCAAAATGTACTATTCTTAAGTTGCTCAGTTGCATCCAACTCTTCGCGACCCCATGGACTGCCACATGCCCATCTTCCCTGTCCTTCACCATCTCCCAGAGTTTGCTCAAACTCATATCCATTGAGTCAATGATGCCATCCACCCATCTTATCCTCTGTCAATCCCTTCTCCTCCTGCCCTCAATCTTTTCCAGCATCAGCATCTTTTCCAATGAGGCAGCTCTGCAAATCAGGTAGCCAAAGTATTGGAGCTTCAGTTTCAGCATCAGTCCATCCAGTAAATATTCAGGATTTCCTTTAGGATTGCCTGGTTTGATTTCCTTGCAGTCCAAAGGACTCTCAGTTCTTCAGTGCTCAGCCTTCTTTATGGTCTAACTCTCACAGTCATACATGGCTACTGGAAAAACCATAGCTTTGATTATGTGGAACTTTGTTGGCAAAATGATGTCTCTGCTTTTTAATACACTGTCTAGGTTTGTCATAGCTTTTCTTCCAAGGAGCAAACATCTTTTAATTTCATGGCTGCAGTCACCATCTGCAGTGATTTTTGAAGCCCAAGAAAATAAAGTCTGTCATTGTTTCCATTTTTACCCCCATCTATTGCTCTAAAGTGATGGAACTGGATGCCATGATCTTCATTTTTTGAATGTTGACTTTTAAGCCAGCTTTTTCAGTCTCATCAAGAGGCCCTTTAATTTCTCTTCACTTTCTGCCATTAGGGTGGTGTCATCTGCATATCTGAGATTATTGATATTTCTCCCAGAATCTTGGTTCCAGCTTGTGCTTTAGCCAGCCTGACATTTTGTATGATGTACTGTGCATATGAGTTAAATAAGCAGGTTAACAATATACAGCCTTGACATACATACTCCTTTCCCAATTTTGAACCAGTCCATTGTTCATGTCCAGTTCTAACTCTTGCTTCTTGACCTGCATACAGGTTTCTCTGGAGGGAGGTAAGATGGTCTAGTATTCCCATGTCTTTAAGAATTTTCCACAGTTTGTTGTAACCCACACAGTCAAAGGCTTTAGTCAGTGAAGCAAAAGTAGATGTTTCTCTGGAATTCTCTTGCTTTTCTATGATCCAACAGATGTTGGCAATTTGGTTCCTCTGCCTTTTCTAAATCCAGCTTGTACATCTGGGAGTTCTCTGTTGACATACTGTTGAAGCCAAGTTTGAAGGTATAGGAAAAAGCAAAATCTTTTTATTTGCGACCCCCATCCCTTTTTATTTGAACGAGGTTATGTATGAAGGGGAAGAGATATACCTGCAAAGGAAGCATCTCTCAGCTATAAAGCTGTTAAAAAAAAAAAAGGTAAGCACATATAGTGCAAAACAGAAATGAAGCATATTCTGTATCCAAATGAATTGTGGAAGAAGCTGCTGCTGCTGCTGCTAAGTCGCTTCAGTCGTGTCCGACTCTGTGCGACCCCATAGATGGCAGCCCACCAGGCACCCCATCCCTGGGATTCTCCAGGCAAGAACACTGAAGTGGGTTACCATTTCCTTTTCCAGGGCATGAAAGTGAAAAATGAAAGTGAAGTTGCTCAGTTGTGTCCGACTCGCTGAAGAAGCTAAGTAGCTGTAATAACTTCTGAAGTCTTACCTCACCTTTTAAATAACTCCAAGAGGAGATTTAATACCTAAAGGTGCTTCCTTGTGTTGTTCCAAGGTCAAATGGACAGCAGCTGTGCCAGTCTTTTTTTAAGTGGGACTTAGTCGTTAGCATGAAGTCAGATCCCTGGATTGTTTGAGCTGAATTATATTCATTTTGGTCTGTACTCTCCTTGGTATGTGTGTCTGTTGTCTTCCATTAAGATGGAGAAAAGTGCCTCTGTGTCCTTACACAGAATCCTTTCCTTAAGTAATAGTCCTTTTCTTCCCCAATGCTCCCACAGTGCCTGAAGTTAGCCACAACTGGATAGCTTTCCATTTCACTTTTTCTAGGTCAGAAAGTTTGACTGTTAATAGATGGATCATGGGTGCAGGGAAGGGCAAGCCTTTCTTTGAGAGGGCTTGCTGCAATGGTATCAATTACTGATGAGTTCTAGGACTTCCTGGTTGGAGCAGACATCTCTGAAACTTTCAGTGCCTTGAAACTTCACAGTTCCTGGAGAATTCCTTTGCCTTAGCTGCTTCTTTTCTTGGAGGCTGCCCAGTAACCAATGTGAAATGATATGGGACACAGAGCCACCAACTGGGTTTTCTGGGTTAAAGGGGCTTCCACCTTCTGCTTGTCTGTGCATTTTTGCTCTTGTCAGCTAGTTGCCAGACAGGAGCTTAATACGTTTTGGTGCAGAAATGCAGGCTGATCTTTACAGAATGATGAAACAGCTTTGTTGTCTGTTCTTCCTCTGTTAGTCTTTACAGTCAGAAAAATGGCTGCCTTCTGATGGGAAGTGATTCTGTAGCATGCTGCAGTTGCTCTCTGCAGAATTAGTCTCTGAACTCCCTTGTGATTGTTTGCGTTTGTGATCAGATGTGTTTTTTTTGTGTGTGTGCTGAAGGAAGACATTTGAGTGAACTTCCTGGAACTGACCTTCTGTGATTTGATAAGGTCATGGCCAAACACCCCTTCAAGACAGAAAATGGTTCTCAAGAACACCCAGTGTATCTGGAGCCAAGGCTTTAGGGATGTTCATACCAGGCTTCCCTGATAGCTCAGTTGGTAAGGTAAGGTTGCAAAACAGGAGACCTTGGTTCGATTCCTAGGTCAGGAAGGTCTGCTGGAGAAGGGATAGCTACCCACTCCAGTATTCTTGGGCTTCCTTTGTGGCTCTGCTGGTAAAGACTCTGCATGCTGTGCAGGAGACCTGGGTTTAATCCCTGGGTTGGGAAGATTCTTTGAAGGAGGGCGTGGCAACCCATTCTAGTATTCTTGTCTGGAGAATCTTCATGGACAGAGGAGCCTGGCAGGCTACAGTCACCAGCACTTCAATGAAGCCTCAGTTCAGGATGAAAAATATCCCAGCATGGGAGCTAATTACCCATCTTTTACTTTAGGAGATTGCTGTTAATGTAATGATATTGAAAGTGATTTGACAGTATGTGGAGGCTGACCCTCAAATTTCAAGTCTTATCCTTAAATATCAGGGCTCCTTAAGGCTCCTTTTTGGGAACGGATCGTGCCAGGGTGCTTGCTTATGCTGTCACTACTGACTCCATTAGTAGAGAGCCTATAGGCCATGACGTGACTTCTAGGCAAACTTTATAAAGTATGTTAAAGATGAAACTTAAGGACCCAAGTAAGAGGAGTTACATATAAAGGTCAGTAAATCTCATCCTGAGCTGAGTCATATATTATAACTAACGTTTGTGTAGTACATACACCATATGACACTTACATAAACATTTCCCCTTTTCTCAGTATCCCTGGGGAGTGCGTAAGGTAGATACTAGCTTCCGAAGAACAGATAAGAAAAACAGGAGTGGGTGGGGATAGAGGTTGGGCTCTGAGATACTTTAATTACAGGCATGTCTGCACACACACACAGACATGGCAACATTCATGCCGTTGTGGTTTATCAGAAGTTTTCAGAAATGTGACTTCCTGTCTGAGAGGTGGGCAAATGGTATATTGTTCAGTTGTGCAAGAGAAGGATGTGTCTGCCATGGCATAGAAATAAAGTCCACTGAAGAAAAGGCAAAAAAGATGAAAGAAATAAACTATGACTCCGTACATCTTGTTTAAAAGAAGTAGTTGCTGTAAAGAAAAAAGGAATGTAGTTTAGACCATTATGCGTGCATACTAAATCACTTCAGTCATGTCCAACTCTTTGCAACCCTATGCACTATAGCCCACCAGGTTCCTCTGTCCATGAGATTCTCCAAGCAAGAATACTGGAGTGGGTTTCCGTGCCCTCATCCAGGGGGATCTTCCCCACCCAGGGGTCAAACCTGCATCTCTTATGTCTCCTGAATTGGCAGGTGGGTTCTTGACCAGGCACCATTAATTACTTCTTTCCGTGAAAACCACATCTGCTAATGATCTTATCCTTTCAAAAAAAAAAATCTGTGCATCTTATTAAAAATCTTAAGAATTTTACACTGGAGTTGAGGTGTGTGAGGTAGATCCATCTAATTCTATTATAGTAGCTATGGCCGTAATATGATATACTTTCCATCCCCAGGAGAAAGTACTTTATTTAACCAAAGTGAAATTGGGCAGTGCATAAATGCTGGTGCAGGATAGAAACATATCATTTATGCCTATCTCCCAATCATTGTGCTTTGCTGACCATTTCTGAATTGCCTCTTGCTGCCTGAATAGCTACTATTAAAGAAATGAGGCATTTTGTTTTCTAGACAGCCCTCTGATTGTTCCCTACATTCACACAGGAGTGCCTGGCTGCAAAGCTTTCTATTTTTCTCCCACTTCATCCCCTAGCACTTCAAAAGGTGACCTGTCACAGGGTGGAGGGCAAGTCTTTGCATTTTAAGAAACCCACCCTTGTGTCTCCCCGGAGCCCGAATATGACCTGCACAGAGTTTCTGAACTTCATCGTTAACCCTTGGCTCTGTACCTGAGCACATTGAGCAGGTCTGAATGAGAGAGCTCTCTTTTGAGAATAGCCTCAAGCTGTTTCTCGGTTCACAGCTCATCTCTACCCAGTTATCTCAGTGTGCATGCTCCTCCTTGGGAGACTGGCTACGAGGCTGTGGGAATGGCATTGTAGGCGATGATATGAGGAAGACCCTATAATGTTTAGGTGCAGGAATGTCCTGCAAAAAGAAGTCTTTCAAATGTCCTTTAAAAAAATGAGGTATGATGGACATATGGTGGTAGTTTCAAGTGTACAATGTGATGTTTTGATATTTGTATATATTAATAAATGATCACCACAATGAGTACAGTTAGTATCCATCACCACCATTTGTTTTTTGTGATGATGACTTTTAAGACCTCTTCTCTTAGCATCATTCAAATATGCAATACAGTGTTATTAACTGTAGGCACCATGCTATACATTACCTCCCCAGGATGTATTTATTTTATAAGTGGAAGTTTGTACTTTTTGACGCCCTTCACCCATTTTACCCACCCCCCAACCTCTGGCAACCACCAGTCTGTTCTCTGTATCTATGAGCTTGTTTTTTTCCCCCCAAAGTGTCCATTTTTTAAAAACCTATCCTGCTAATTCCTATATGTGATTATTTTCCCCTTATTTTCCTTTCTCCTTCTGGGTTTCTTCCTTTACATTGAGTGGCTGCCTCGATGTATACGGCATATCCATTCTATGTACCTTTCGCCCCTGCCCTTTAGATTGAATCCCTTCCCTCTTTATCCTCTTCGTTTTCCTTCTTACTCACAAAACAGCAAGAGCACTGCAAACAATGTCTCTTCTTCCCTTTTCCCAAGGCAGAGGAATGCGGGCCATGGCAACTGCAAAATTTCTATACAAGATGCTCTAGGGCAGCAGATTGGGAAGGGAGAGGGCACAAGGAGCTCATCTTAAAGCTCTGTTTTCTTAGCCAGGGTCGCTTCTATTGGATGCCTTCAGAGGAGCTGTGGATATTATGGAAGCTGTAGCTCCCTAAGCTGCGGCTACTGGTCTAGCCCAAATTCTGGAGATCTTTGCTGTACTGACTTGAAGGGGCAAAAGGCAGTGCATGGTATTAGCCTTTGGCAAATCTTCTTTCCTACCCTGCTCATCCCTCCTACCTCCAATCTGTTTGCCCTCTTCTCCCCTACCACCACTCACCAGGAAAGCTAATTAAAAAAAAAAAAAAAAGACAAATCAGGAAAGCTGTGACCTGCACCCACTATTCAAACTTGGAGACTCAGAATTCCATAAACTGCAAGAGTTTTGTGCATGTGATGCATTCTGGAATGTGAGCTCAACCACGGGCGAGGTCTGCTTTCTATTATCTTTCATAGCATAGATTTCTCATTCCATATACTCCATTAATGTATTTCTTTGGAAATCATTAAACTTATGGGGAATAACTAATTTCTTTCAGTTTAAGTTCATGAATAAGTGCATTTTTGTCCATAAAATGCAGTGGGAGAAAGAAATGCAATTGCATTTTTTTTTCGGAAGGTTTTAAAGAACAGATTATGTAAAGCGCTGATCTCTGGATGGATATGAAGCTAGTCTTAACATCTGGAATTTATTAGGGAAAAACAGGGTATGTTTTCAGCCAAATTCTGACACTCCTCATTTGAGTTATCAGTTCCTTAAGGCTGTCGGGTCGCCACGTTGATGTGAGCGTGTACAGCACAGGAGCTCTGGGTAGGCTTACCGTGGCGTGTGCATGGTCTAATACTGCACTTGGTATACAGGGTGATGAAGAAAGCTCAGCTTAACCTTGCTTTATAAGGATGCTCTCAGCTTTGTGCTTCCCAGGAAATGATTTGATAGATTCCCACTCTTCCTTGGTGAACATAAATCTATTGTCCAAAAGAATCTAATGTCTGGAATGAGATGTGGTAGTTTTTTTTTTTTTTTTTTAACATTTATTTAATTTATTGATTTGTCTGCACCAGGTCTTACTTGCAGCACATGGGATCTTCAGTCTTCTGTGCCGCATGCAGGAGGGAGGGATCTTTACTTGCGGCTCACAAACTCTTAGTTGTGGCATGTGGGATCTAGCTCCCTGACCAGGGATTGAACCTGGGCCCCCTGCATTTGGGAGCGTGGAGTCTTCACCACTGGACCACTGGGGAAGTCCCTAAATTTTTAATTTTCAATATCTTGAGACAGTAGGCAACTTTTGAATAATCTTCCTTTCTTTAAGATGGCAAATGAAAGGGCAATTTGGTAGCTATGGATTAGGTTTCTCTGCCCCAGCAAAGAAAGGGAGTCAAGATCTGCAAGTGTACAGTGGTGGCTATCTTTCCCTTTTTAGCTCTGGCCTAGTGTCTGAGGGGAGGTGGAGCTGCTCCTTTGTGGATCAGTCACTTTAAATAAACATTCAGTTCCACTGCAGTCCTTTTCTGGGCAGTCCTGGCCCTGCAGGTGTGTAAATGCCACAGCTCTCAGGGCCATGTGCAGTGTGGCGGGAAGGGGCCCCCTCCCACACCTCCATAAATGTCACTCTGTGGGCCTGAGCATGATTGCCAAATCCAGAAGCCCTACTCTGAGGAATCCTTGCCTCCCTTGCAGCGCCCTCCATAACCACTGTGTGTTAACTCACCTTTTTCACCCGACACATCTGTTGGTATACAATGAGGGAAGCATCAGATTGGAATGAATTTCAAGAGGCTGTAGACCAAACTCCCAAGCAGGATTGTACCCACATTATCCCAAAGAGAGGAGGCTGGCCCCTGACTTGAAAGGTTCTCTAGGAGAGAAATTCCACAGCCATCACTACAGCTTTGAAGACACAAAGTCCACTGTCAGGAGAGGTGTGGCGAGCAAGCCTGAGCCCTGCAGCTGAAATGTAAACCCAAGGTGATGGTGACTGCCCCCAGGGTAACAGCCCGTCATTTGCCTGGGCTACTGCTAATCTGCCTTCATCCATCTTGCCTTAGAGCTAAGTAATCCTGCTTCACATTTGTGATATTTTTCTTGGAGCTCAAAGCTAAACTCAGTTTTTGTTTTTTGGAAATGATGGCCTAGATTAAGACCAATAGGAAGACTGTCTCATGGAATCTTTGGGTTTTGCCATTCTGTCTGTTCATCTCAGATGGTGTTTGTGCTTAAAGTATATTAACACGCACACTCACATTCAGAATTTTGACAAGAGTCACTCGGGCCTCTGAGGAGATGGCCTCTGTGTATCAGGCAAAAGCTTGCTCGCCATTGTTTCCAGCATGTGCCTGGTAATTGATGGTGTAAACTGCTTCAGTTGAAGCTTAGCTTTAACAATTTGAGTCAATGTGGGTTTTGTGTTGTTGAAACTGCAGTGTTTCTAGTCACTGCCAGATTTAAGCTTTGCTTTGGTGTTTTTATGAAGGTTAGAAATGTTTCATTCTTAAGCAGACTTTAAGACTATTTAATACTTTCTTTGCACACTGTCTTACCGCTTGCAGGAAACAAAATTAGGCTGCTTTAGGGAATGTTTGGTTTGCATTCTAGTACTATGTGTATATGGGTTTCCCAGGTGGTGCTAGTGGTAGAGAACCCACCTGCCAATGCAGGAGACCTGAGACTTGGGTTTGATCCCTGGGTCAGGAAGATTCCTTGGAGGAGGGCATGGCAACCCACTCCAGCATTCTTGCCTGGAGAATCCCATGGACAGAGGCGCTATGATCCATAAGGTGGCAAAGAGTCAGACATGACTGAAGCGAATAGGGGAGGTAAAGAGGAAGGGAGTGTTGGGGAGAGGGTGGACAGTGCAAGAAACTAAGGATTAGGTGTCACCTCTTTTTCTTTGGTGTGTTGAAGCTACTGGTTAAGGTTGGACTTCATGAGCTTGGGAAAATTCTGGGGTTCCTCCCTTACAAGCAGAGGAGGAGTTCAGTTTGCAAATGAACCTAAATGATGGGAAGAAAACAGTGCCACATCAAACATGTGTGCTGAAAGAACACCTTCCTTCTAAGAGCTGTGTGCTCTTTGGTCACCCCGAGACTCCCCACCCTGCTGAGCGCCCAGCTTGTCCCTCCCTGCCTGCGTCCACACCGTGCTGAGTGTGCTGGAGACTCAAAGATGGTGCCTTCCCACTTGCAGCTCCTTCCACTCAGAGCACAAGTCAGAAGCAACTGATGAGATCTGCATCCAAAGAAATGTGTTTCATCAGCCATCCGCTGTGGGCTCCTCTTCATCCTTCCTGCTGCTTCTCTTGAGGGTAGTTCAGCAGGGGTGGGTCAAGGTGAGCACCCACGTGTTACGGGAGCCCCACAGTGTCCTCAGCTTCACCGGCTGCTGCCAATGAGTTCTGTCACACACACACACCCCCACCCCCCGCGGTACTTAATCATTTCAGTTTGCCTGATGGAGGGGGCCGGGGAGGGAAATAAATCAATTTGTATCAAAGAAAATTGTGACTGCGTATGTGATAAAATGTGTTCTTTGTAGGTAGGGGGAAGAAAGGGAGGCTTTGTTTATTGAAATAGTGCTGAGCTGTGAGGCACCTTTTGAATTCGCATTGTGAAGGCGGGGAGCCTCTGAGGGACTCGGAGGCCCTTACAGGAAAGGCACCGGAATACCGTCAGACTGGACTCAGAAACCGCAGCGCTTTGTTCTTGTCCTGGGCTCACTTGCTGGCGTTGCGTCTTTCATCTGCAGCTCTGACACCCTCCTGATTTGACAAGGGCTTGTGAAACACTCCGCAGGTGCTGGCTGGGCAGGCGCTGACAGGGGGGGAGGGGATGCACGCTTGGGTGGGTTAATGGCTCACTTGCAGAAGCGGGGTCTCTCCGGGTGTATGTGGCCCCAGAGTTCTCCCCGCCCTTCTGCACCTCCCTGCTTACCCCCCCCCGTGCTGAGCACTGACAGAGCTCCTGCAGGGATCTCACTGCCACTCCCCTCTGCTGCCAGCGGTGTTTCCAGTTTGTGCAGCATGGCTGTAAACCATCTGGTGCTAGGCGCCATCCAAGTCCGCAGTCTTGGCGCCTCAGACTCAGATCATGTGATCGAAAACATTTGACCCTGGATACCCGTGGTGAACGCGGGGCAGTAAAGGTGACTAGGATAGGTCAGCTGTGTGCTGGAGGCTCAAAGACGGTGCCGCCCCACTTGTGGTTCCTTCCACTTAGTGAATTATTTGGAGAGTTTGAAGTATGGGAAGAGAGTACTATGTTCAACGGAGAAGGCAATGACATCTCACTCCAGTACTCCTGCCTGGAAAATCCCATGGACGGAGGAGCCTGGTAGGCTGCAGTCCATGGGGTCACAGAGGGTCGGACAGGACTGAGGACTTCACTTTCACTTTTCACTTGCAGGCATTGGAGAAGGAAATGGCAACCCACTCCAGTGTTCTTGCTTGGAGAATCCCAGGGACGAGGGAGCCTGGTGGGCTGCCATCTATGGGGTCACACAGGGTCGGACCTGACTGAAGCGACTTAGCAGCAGCAGCACTATGATCAACATTGTGTTTATAAGCTATTTCTGTTTACACACAGAAAAATACCTGACTTATCTGTAGGTGGTAGGGGTAAAGGTAATGTAAGGTTTTATATCCTTATTTTCTAATTTTCTAAATTTATCCATTCAACAAATCTGTGTGAAGTTCTCCCTGGGCCAGGCATAGTTCATCTTCTCCATCGGCTATTGCGCAAGTTCCATGACATGCCTGCCTTCTTGGAACTCATAACCTCATAGGGGAATGAATTAATAAAAAATTCATATGATATATTGTCAGGTTGTAGTAAGTATTATAAAAAATAAAGAGGAGTGAAAGCCTAGAGGAGCAGTAGAGGAGAAGGGAAACCGGCTCTGAGTGGTTGATGGGGATAAGTGGAAAATAAGTGAAATGAATTGACTCAGCATCCATATGGGAAATTAAGATTACCGTGCTAATCATGTGTTTCTCTATTTTGTTAAGAATTCAGTGTATCAGGCATATCATACAATTTACGCAACTACTATTTTTCCATTTTTGTTCCCATCGTGAACAGATCTGTGTGCATATCCTTGCTTACAGTAAGCTCCTCTGTCTTCAGATACGTTTTTGTGGAGGTTCATTTGGGGTCACTGTCTATGTCCCATTTGGGTCTTGACCCTCTCTTACCTTGTGCTATGAGGAGCCAGGAGGTCAGGGGTAGAGACCAGGCATGAGGCGCCTCCACTTTCTAGACTGTTGAGGGTAAGTGTGTTTGCCCACTTACGTGCAGGCCCCACCAGGATGCAGGGAGCAGCTGATCCAGTTGCACTTTTTGGAAGGCAGGCAAATTGTAGGTTACTCTGACTACTGTGACCCGGGTCTCAAGGTGATGATAGCCATTCTGATTGCTTAATCAGTGTTTGTGTAAACAGATAGGAGAGCAATTCATCAATGCTTTCAAGGCCCAAAGTTGCCCTGATACTTTTTAGCAAGCACAAAGCATGCCATGATCACGACGATAATCAAAAGGACAAGAGTTATTGTGGCTAACCTTCTGTCAGGCACCATTGTGTTAGGTGAGTTGCCTGTAGTAACGTTCATCAAATCTTTACAACTCTTGTGTGGTTGGGTATCATTGCCATTTTACAAGTAAACGAAGTCTTGGAAAATGTTAACAACTTAACAAGCTTGAACTAGTACTCAGGTCTGGAGTTTCTGTTTGGTTGTAAGGCCTCTGTCCTTAAACCACTGATTTTCCCATCATTTTCTCCCTCTGTCACTTTCTTCCTTTTCAGGGAACAAGTCCTAGTTGGGACTGGTATTGACTGGGTTAGGTGATCTGGAAGGGAGGGAAGGTTCAGACCTTCTCTTCTATCTAAACATACTGCTCCCTGAAGCAGTCAGCAGGGCCCCTGGTGGGGGAGAACACTGAGCTGATTGGAAATGTGTCGTCTCCCTTTTCCTGGTGCTTTGGATTTGATGCAGCAGTTTGTGGTGAGACGGCCCAACAGTTAGCCACCAGTGATGAGGAAGGTGAAGCCAGGGCCCCACTGAACTTTCCTGGAAATGGGAGCTTGTTATGACATCAAGTGTTTTAAAGGAATTTTCTTTAAAAGAAATAGTGCATGTGGAAATATCTCTCAAATTTTGGGAACGCATTTGAAGATGACTGTACTGAACTATCTCAATAGTTGACATCTTGGCTGTTTTCTGTACTCGAATGAAAAGACTCGGAGCATGTGCCTTAGGTTTTGTATACATAGAAAGTCCATATGTATATATGTGTGTGTTAATATATGTATGTGTATATAAGTGTGTGTCTGTATACACACACACACACACACACACCTCTAAATCTTCAGTTGTTTTCCCAGAGGAATAACATTGTCCTCTATCCAGTTAAAAAAGGGCACTTCAAAGCATTCAACTATTGCTGTAAAAATACCTTGTTTTTCCTGATATGCTGAGTTTATCGAATGTTTCACCATTTAAAGGTACTTGGTTTCTTTAGAATGGGAAATTCAATACCTACTAAATTGGATCAATATAAAAATTTATGAACAATGCAGACCTTGTCAGGGAAGTCCTTTACTCATGTTCATATAATTCTCTGTGGGAGCTTCTGCCGCAGGGATCACATCAGTATTAGAACATACTGAAATATTCATGTCCTCTGATTAGCAGGATTTAATTGTTACATCTCAGTCTCCTTCACAACGTGTCATTAGAATGCAGGCCACTTTGAAATTTAAGTGGGTGCCGTCAGTCTATTGCGGTGTCTTTATTTTGTTTGTACTTCTTTCAAAATTTGTATTACATGTAATTTTGGTTTCCCTTGAAAATAACACCACAAAAAAGTAAGAATTTATTAGTGAAAAATGCTGTGACTTATTTTTACTAGCAACTACTGTATAATAAATTTTAAAGTATATACATATATATATATGTAAATTTTTCTGTTTAGATTTTTTAAGATCTTTCAGTTAAAGTAACTTTTCCTCCCACATACAATTTAGTTAGCATAATTAAGAGCTTTTTTCTCCTAAACTACAATATTTCCCTCTTTAATTTTCCCTCATAGTATGGAAATGGCTGGAGATTATTGTCTGATTCTTTCCTGGGTCTCATATCAGCTGAATGGTCTTTTGTTTCTCAAAATGTTGGATGTTTTAAAGAAACTTCATACCCTTCCATCATTCTAATTTTGCAGATCTGCTTTCTCCTCTCTGATAAAAAGACCTTTCTGAGACTATCTTCTCAGCAGTTTCATGCAAGGATCTGAAAGGATCTCAGGAGTGCTGGGATACTCTGTCACAGAGCACAAGGCGTGGTGATTGTGAATGGAGTCTGGAGTTAGACAGACCTGGTTTTCATACTAGCTCTGCCACTTACTCGTTTGACAAGTTACTGAACTTCTAAACCTCAATTCCTAACTCTTAAACTGGGGTTAACAACAGTATATATTCCAAAGGCTATATGAAGGATAACTGAGAAAGTGCATGTCACATGGTTTAAATATAGCAATAGCAATAGAACACATCCACATAATAGCTAATGTTATTTCCAATAAAAATTTTAATTTTTTTGTTGAGCACCCACATAGTATTGAAGTATAGTTGATATATAGTGTTATATAAGGTATACAGTGGAGTGAGTCACAGTTTTTAAAGGTTGTTCTCCATTTATAGTTATTACAAAATATTGGCTTTATTCCCTGTATTATACAATATATCCTTATAGATTATGTTATACCTAACAGTTTGTACCTCTTAATCCTCTACTGCTATATTGCCCTTACCCCTTTTACTCTCCCCAGTGGTAATCACAGATGTTCTGCATATTTGTGAGTCTGTGAATCAGCTTCTTTTTGTTCTGTTCACTAGTTTATTTTTTAGATTCTGTATATGTCATATATATTTGTCTTTCTCTGTCTGACTTACTTGATTTAGCATAATCCCCTCCAAGTCCATCCACATTGTTGGCAAGTGGCAAAACTTTGTTCTTTTTCATGACTAAGTAGTATTCCATTGTATATATATATGTGTGTGTGTGTGTGTGTGTGTGTGTGTGTAAGAAATGGATAAAGAAGATGATACATATCATCTTCTTTATCCATTCATGTGTTGATGGACAGTTAGATTGCTTCCATATCTTGGCAATTGTAATAATACTATTATAAACATTGAATTACATATATCTTTTTGAACTAGTTTTGTTTTTTTTTTTTCAAATGTATGCCCAGGAATGGAAGCACTGTGTCCTTTGGTAGTTCTATTTTTAGCTTTTTAAGAAACTTTCATATTATTTTCCACAATGGCCGCACTAATTTACATTACCACCCACAGTGTACGAGGGTTCCCTTTTCTCAATGTCCTTGCCGACATTAGTGTTCTTTTTGATGACAGCCTTTCTGAAAGGTGTGAGATGATATCTCATTGGAGTTTGGATTTGCATTTCCCTATGCTTAGCGATGTTGGATATCTTTTCATATGCCTGTTGGCCATCTGCGTTGTTCTTTGGAAAAATGTCTGTTCAATTCTTCTGCCCATTTTTTAATTGGGTTGTTTGTTTTTTTGATGTTGAGTTATATAAGCCATTTATATATGTTGAATATTAACCCTTTATTGGGCATATCATTTGCAAATCTTTTCTCCTGTTCCATTGGTTGTCTTTTTGTTTTGTCAATGGTTTCCTTTACTGTGAAAAAATTTTTAAGTTTAATTCAGTCCCACTTGTTTATTTTTGCTTTTATTTCCTTTGTTTTAGGAGAAGGATAAGACAAATATATTGCTAAAATGTATGTCAAAGAGTGTTCTGCTTATGTTTTACTCTAGGAGTTTTAATGATTTCCAGTCATACATTTAGGTCTTTAATCCATTTTGGGTTTGTTGTTGTATATAGTGTTAAAGAAATTTCTAGTTTCATTCGTTTACATGTAACTGCTCACTTTTCCTAGCACTGCTTGTTGAAGGGGCTGTCTTTTCTCCATTGTATATTCTTGCCTCCTTGTCATAGATTAATTGATCATAAGTGTGTGCATTTATTTCTGGGCTCTCTCTTCTGCTCCATTGGTCTGTGTGTCTCTTTTTGTGGCTGTACTATACTGTTCTGATGATTGTAGCACTGTAGTGTAGCCTGACATTAAGGAGCATGATTCCTTTAGTTCTCTTCATCTTTCTCAAGATTGTTTTGGCTATTCAGGGTCCTCTGTGTTTCCATACAAATTTTAGAAATGTTTTCTCTAGTTGGTATGCAAGGATTTTTAAATATCTACAAATCGATCAATGTGATGTATCACAATAATAAATTGAAGAATAAAAACTATATGATGGTTTCAATAGATGCAGAAAAAGTCTTGGACAAAATTCAATATCATTTATGATAAAAACTCTCCAGAAAGTAGGATTAGAGGGAGTGTAGTTCACCATAATGAAGGCCATATATGACAAACCCACAGCTAACATCCTACTCAGTGGTGATAACTGAAAGCATTTTCTGTAAGATCAGGTACAAGTCAAGAACACCCACCCTTGACTTTTATTCAACATGGTTTTAGACATCCTAACAATAGCAATCAGAGAAGAAAAACAAAGAAAAGAAATCCAAACTGGAAGGGAAGAAGTGAAACTGTCACTGTAGATAACATGGTACTATACATTCTGGAGAAGGAAGTGGCAATCCACTCCAGGACTATTGCCTGGAAAATCCCATGGACAGAAGAGCCTGGTAGGCTACAGTCCATGGGGTCGCAGAGTCGGACATGACTGCTAAAGATGCCACCGGAAAACCACTTCAGTTCATCAATGAATTCAGTGAAGTTGCAGGATACAAAATTAATATACAAAAATCTGTTTTTCTATGTACTAACAACAAACTATAAGAAAGAGAAATTAAAGAAATAATCCCATTTACCATCACATCAAAAAAAAAATAATAATAATAACCTGGGAACAAATGTACCTAAGGAGGTAAAAGACCTATATTCAGAAAACCGCAAGACAAGAAATACATTGTGTTCGTGGATTGGAAGAATTAATACTGGTAAAATGAATATACTACCCAAGGCAATCTGCAAATTCAATGTGACTTATTTTTAGAGGAGCATATTTTTGCAGATGGAGTGGGATTGAGGGTTATCTTCAAAGTTGAGAGGATCAGTCTTGGATACCTCCTCTCCTTGACAGCCTTCTCCCACAGCTGTTGATTTGAAGCAAGAGAAGAATTGCCTTAGGAGGATCCCAGGAATGATGATGTGGCTGTATTCACAGTTAGTACTTGGTTCCTGCTTTGGGATTTGGCATCGTCACCTACATCAGGTACTCTTGGAGGTGATCACTTTTTCTATCAGATGGTATTTTAGTGCTACCATGTTGAAGGGGACAGAGTGCTATTTTCGACGTCTGAATTTCAGTGTAGATTTATAAAGTAACTCAGGGATCACTGACCAATGAAATCAGTAAAATGAAAAACAAAAAGCTGGTGCTCTCTGAGTTGGTCTAGGACACAAAAAAATGAAGAGCACACAGCAGGGCAATCTTGTAGATGCTGTTTAATGAGTTTTAAGCTTCAAGGCTATGGGCATTCTTTCTTGAAATATTACACAGCAGGTGCCCCTAGCTGGAATTCTGGCAGTAAATAGGAATCCTCCAGTCCTGGAAGCCACTGAACAGGCCTGATCATGTCCGTCTGTCAGGGAATGCTCCCCTTTTGCGAGGGATTTTGTTCTTTCTGTATCTGAAGTAGAATGTGCGGGGTGTGGGGAGTCTCGCAGAGGAGGCTGAATGAGGCTGCTTTCTCAGGTACAGATGTCTCCTGCTATTTTCAAGGACAGGGCTGGGATGCAGATGTAGAGAGTTACCCAAGAGCTCCTGGATTGCCATATGAGAGAGCAGGAGGCCTCCAGAGAGGGAAGGAGGAAATCTCAATTTGGTGAAACTTGTTTCTCTGACTCTGTTTAATGTCTTTACAATGAAGGGATTGAACTAGACATTCTTGAATTCCCTTGCCAGCCATAAGGTTGTGTGTGATTCTGAGCGCTCTTTGAACTTCTGGGGAAAAGACTGTTACTGATTGGTTCTGTATATAATGAAGCTTCCTTGGGCAGTTGCTTCAGCAAATCCATTCTGGGACCATTGGGCAAATAAAGTGTGCAAAGCCCCAAGCACAGAACTCAGGGCAGGGCCCTCTGATACAGAGCAAAGGATGAAAAAGCACCTGAAGTTAGAGACCCCAAATTCACACTGAGTTGAGCTGACTGCAGTCCCAAGCTTCATAACTGTTGCTAGAGGGCTTGCCCTGCCACCTCTGCCTGCCCTGATTCTCCACATGACCCAACCCTGCCAATGTGCACACCTGCCCTCCCACCGACACACGTACACACATGTGTCTCCTGCAAACCAGGAGAAGAGTGGCATGTTGAGTTGGAAGTGCCAGCGAGGCACACGGAGACAGAGCATGGAGTGTCTCTCTTATTGTCTCTTCTGCTTTTCTCAGTTTCTTGCCCTTGGGCTGCTTTCCTATGTCTGCGTGTGCCTTGATTCCTCATTTGTCAGAAGGAGGTAATAATACCTAAATGCGGTGATGGTTACATGAGATACCACATGAATTGTGCTTAGCCCAAGTGCCTGGCACCCAATAAACATTCAGCAAATGATAACTATTAATGTTATGACTTACTACTATCACATTGCCTGGGATTCTTAAAATATTCCCAGAGCTTGGCCTTGGGGTTGTGACTGTGCCTTTTGTTTTTTTTTTTTTTTTTTGTTTGTTTGTTTGTTTTTGCAGGACCCTGCAGCTGGTTAAATTAGGTAAAATGCAGAAATCACTTAGTGCCTTAGTGTAGAACCTGTCAAAAATATGTGTTCAGGGATACTCTTGCTGCCACCTTCTGATGCCAATGTCAGAAGCTTTCTCTATCTCCTTTATACTTTAATAAAACTTTATTACACAAAAGCTCTGAGCGATCAAGTCTTGTCTCTGGCCCCGGATTGAATTCTTCTCCTCCGGAGGCCAAGAATCCTGGCATCCTTGCATGGTTCAGCCACAACCTTCCATCTTGGGGGCTTGTCCAGGATTCTTGAGGACAAGGTAAGGATGCTTGGAGCTCTAGTTTTTTGTTCTCCTAGCGAACACGTTTTCTGCTGTGCTTTACTAACTCTACGGTGTGCTTACGTGAATGAATGAAACACCCTGCATGAAGCAAGTGAGGAACCCTGCTCTGCGGTTCCACAGTGACCTCATACAGCTCATGGCAGAAACCTGTCAGGGGTTTATACCGACCTGCCAATGCCAAAAGGCACCAAATGTCTCCTTTGGCCTGAGCAGAAATGGGCAAAGCATGTGGACCAAACTCTCCTTTCTCAGTCAAACTTTTCAGTCTCTTTGACCATTTCATAACTCCTTGGACATTAGAAGTACTAAGCTAATCTATCAGATCATAGACTTTCAAGAGACTTGTGATCTATGCTGTTACTGTGTCCTGTGACTTAGGTCCCAAACTTGGATTGGTAGTCAAGAAGCACCCAGCCTCGCTAGGAATCAAAAGTCGGAAGTTAGATGGAGCTTTAGCTACAAAAGCATCTCTGAGGTTAAAAGTTACTCAGATTGGAACGACAATGTGTTTTTGGTTTTTTTTTTCCCCCTTTGGTAACGCTGGCTCTTAGTGGACCAGAGGAAGCTCTTATACTGGTGTGGTGACGTTTGGAAGAAACATCCCAGTTTTATATTCATGTCAGTCTTACTGTGGTCAGGAATATACTCAGGGTCATGCACAGGCACTCAGGTGACAAATGTTTCCCCCAGCGGCTTAGCCTGGGAGGCATTCCGGAAGGTTACTCTGATTGCACCCCGGGTGGCATCAGAGGCAAGGAAGGTGTTAATGGTGAGGAGCTGGACGTCAGTCAGGGATGCCAGCAGGTCTACCCCTGGTGCATCTCCACCCCGTCTCATTGGTGGAACCGAGAGGGACGAGTAGGTCACCTGTGTTGGTAAGGGACAGACTGAGTCCGACCAGGAAGGAAAGCTTTGGTGTAAAGTCTGTCTCCACCCCCATCTAGAGCAGAGAGGGACGCCTCTGATAGAAAAATGGCGCTGGTCACTTTTTTTGTCTCTTACAGATGGGAGCTAACAATTCCAGCCTCACTCCTTTGAACTGTATCCTGAAAAACTGGGATCGATTTGATCCCCAGGGTTTAAAGAAGACACACCTGGTCTTGCTATCTGATACTGCATGGCCAGTGTATCCACTGGAGGATGGCGAACGGTGGCCGGTTGGAGGGTCTCTTAAGTATAATACTGTTTTACAATTAGACCGGTTCTGTAGAAAACAAGGGAAATGGGTAGAAGTAGAAGTGACTTAGCAGCAGCAGCAGCATATGTGTTGCCCTTTTTCTCTCTGCAAAATATGCCAGACTTATGTCCTAAGGGTATAGAACTGGGTGTGACCCCTTCAGCTCCCTCCTGTTCTCCTACTTTGCTAGATGAGGTGGAGGACAGGAGACAAAGCAGGTTTCTCCAATCTATCCCTGGGATCATATGCGCAGAGCAGCCAGAGAGACTGAGGAACAGCACACAAGCTGTTGCTTCTTCATGAAGCACCCACTGGGAGAAATAATCAGTCTATGAGAGCTAATAAGCCTTTTTCTTATCAAGAAATACAAAGAATCAAGGAGGATCTGGGAGACTATTTAGAGGACCCAGAAAAATATATTAGCACTTTTAAAGGTGTACTGTGTTTTATGACCTTACTTGGAAGGATGTGATATATCACTTCAGTTCAGTTCAGCCGCTCAGTCATATCTGACTCTTTGTGACACCATGAATCACAGCACACCAGGCCTCCCTGTCCATCTCCAACTCCCAGAGCTACAGTCAGCTCCTAGTCTTGTTTTTGTTGACTGTATAGAGCTTCTCCATCTTTGGCTGCAAAGAATATTATCAATCTGATTTCGATGTTGACCATCTGGTGATGTCCATGTGGAGAGTCTTTTCTTGTGTTGTTGGAAGAGGGTGTTTGCTATGACCAGTGCATTTTCTTGGCAAAACTCTATTAGTCTTTGGCCTGCTTCATTCCGCATTCCAAGGCCAAATTTGCCTGTTATTCCAGGTGTTTCTTGACTTCCTACTTTTGCATTCCAGTCCCCTATAATGAAAAGGACATCTTTTTTGGGTGTTAGTTCTAAAAGGTCTTGTAGGTCTTCATAGAACTGTTCAACTTCAGCTTCTTCAGCATTACTGGTTGGGGCATAGACTTGGATAACTATGATACTGAATGGTTTGCCTTGGAGACGAACAGAGATTATTCTGTCATTTTTGAGACTGCATCCAGGTACTGCATGTCGGACTCTTTTGTTGACCATGATGGCTACTCCATTTCTTCTGAGGGATTCCTGCCCGCAGTAGTAGATATAATGGTCATCTGAGTTAAATTCACCCATTCTAGTCCATTTTTGTTTGCTGATTCCTAGAATGTCAACATTCACTCTTGCCATCTCTTGTTTGCCCACTTCCAATTTGCCTTGATTCATGGACCTGATATTCCAGGTTCCTATGCAATACTGCTTTTTACAGCATCGGACCTTGCTTCTATCACAGTCACATCCACACCTGGGTATTGTTTTTGCTTTGGCTCTATCCCTTCATTCTTTCTGGAGTTATTTCTCCACTGATCTCCAGTAGCATATTGGGTACCTACTGACCTGAGGAGTTCCTCTTTCAATATCCTATCATTTTGCCTTTCATACTGTTCATGGGGTTCTCAAGGCAAGAATACTGAAGTGGCTTGCCATTCCCTCCTCCTGTGGACCACATTCTGTCAGACCTCTCCACCATGACCCGCCCATCTTGGGTGGCCCCACAGGGAATGGCTTAGTTTCATTGAGTTAGGCAAGGCTGCAGTCCTAGTGTGATTAGATTGACTAGTTTTCTGTGAGTATGGTTTCAGTGTGTCTGCCCTCTGATGCCCTCTTGCAACACCTACCATCTTACTTGGGTTTCTCTTACCTTGGGCATGGGTATCTCTTCACGGCTGCTCCAGCAAAGTGCAGCCATTGCTCCTTACCTTGGACGAGAGGTATCTCCTCACCGACGCCCTTCCTGACCTTCAACGTGGGATAGCTCCTCTAGGCCCTCCTGCACCCACACAGCCACTGCTCCTTGGATGTGGGGTTGATCCTCCCGGCCGCCACCCCTGGCCTGGGGGATGGGGTGGCTCCTCCCAGCCGCCATCCCTGATCTCGGACATGGGGTGGCTCCTCTCGGCCGCTGCCCCTGACCTCGGGCGCAGGGTGGCTCCTCCCGGCCGCCACCCCTGACCTCAGACTTGGGTAGCTCTTCTCGGCCATTCCTGCGCCATCGCAGCCTGGCACTCTCAGCCACTGCCTCTGAACTCGGACGTGGGGTAACTCCTCTTGGCCGCCACCCTTCGGGCGTGGGGTCCTCCCGGCTTCTGCCCCTGACCTCAGACGTGAGGTAGCTCCTCTCGGCCGCGCTTAGTGCACTGGTCGCAGCCGGGACAAACGCTTACTCCCAACTCAAAAACTTGGGTTTTGGGGAAAGTGGTTGCTTATGGAGATGAATGGTTTGGTAATGAATCAGTAGGGAAGAGGGAGGATAGATAACCGCCGTCCCCACTGCAAATCAGGCGGTCCCGACTACAGAACCAGGTTGGGACTACAACACAGCTAAAGGAAGATGGGATCAGAGTCATTTTGTCAGATGTATTCTTTTTTTTTTTTTCCCCATTCTGAACCCCCCTCCCACCTCCCTCCCCATACCGTCCCTCTGGGTCATCCCAATGCACCAGCCGCAAGTATCCTGTCTCATGCATCAAATCTAGAATGGCGATTCGTTTCACATGTGATAATATACATGTTTCAGTGCCATTCTCCCAAATCATCCAACCCTCACCCTCTCCCACAGAGTCCAAAAGACTGTTCTATACTTTTGTGTCTCTTTTGCTGTCTTGCATACAGGGTTATCGTTACCATCTTTCTAAATTCCATATATATGCATTACCATACTGTATTGGTGTTTTTCTTTCTGGCTTACTTCACTGTGTATAATAGGCTCCAGTTTCATCTACCTCATTAGAACTGATTCAAATGTATTCTTTTTAATGGCTGGGTAATATTTCATTGTGTGTATGTACCACAGCCTTCTTGTCCATTCATCTGCTGATGGACATCTAGGTTGCTTCCATGTCAGATGTACTCTTGAAGGACTCAGGCAGGCATGTGCCAAGCCTTTAAACTATGGTAAATTGGCAAACATAGAACAGGAGGAGAAGGAAGCTCCTGGTAAATTCCTAGACGGACTGAGAGAAGCCCTTTGCAGATTCACTGAGATTGATCCTGAAAGCGAAGAGGGAAAAGTTACCTTAAAGGATAGATTTCTCACTCAGTCGGCTCCAGATATCTGCCCTAAGCTATTAAAATGGCGTATGGACCAAATCAGTCTTTAGATACTCTGTTACAGCTGGCTCAGACAGTCTATTATGGTAGGGAATATGAGGAAAAGAAATAAAGGCAGAAAAAGACAAAGGAACAAGCAGAAGCCCTCGCAATGGCTATGAGAACTATTCTGAAACAGCCTGAGAAAAATGCCCACAGCAACCCAGGTGAAAAGGGATGGGCTTCTATTACTGTGGAAAGGAGGGGCATCTCAAGTGGAATTGCCCTCATGCATCTAAGCCACCTTCAGCTCCATATCCTGTCTGCAAAGGACCACGCTGGAAGAGAGACTGCCCCCAGAGGTGTAGATTTCAGGGGTTGGACTCTCAAAGACAATCAGGACTGAAGGTGCCTGGGGGTCCCCACACAAGCTTCTGTCCTAATTTCACCTGAGGAACCCCGGGTATCAATAACTGTGGGGGGCCAGTCTGTTGAGTTCCTTTTAGATACTGGGGCAACTTACTCCGTGCTTACTGAAGCCTCTGGCCCAATTTCTTCCCAATCCACTTCCATAATGGGACTGTCTGGATGAGCCAAAAGATGGGCCTGATAATCTGTGTGAGCCTACTTCTGCTGACTCCAAAAATCCTGTCTGCCATTTGATCCTCAAGAAAATGCCCTCCTGTCCTGGGCTCACTCCTACACTGAATTCCACAACCAGCCTAACTGCTGGGTCTGTAGAGTACTCCCCTTTCGTCAGTGGAAGGTTTCCCTTGGTGGACATCTCCACTTCAAGGAAAAGACATT
The DNA here is from genome assembly GCA_006408695.1 of Aepyceros melampus. Classification (NCBI taxonomy): domain Eukaryota; kingdom Metazoa; phylum Chordata; class Mammalia; order Artiodactyla; family Bovidae; genus Aepyceros; species Aepyceros melampus. The sequence continues at coordinate 115,516 of SJXQ01010543.1, read as the reverse complement.
CTCCAAGTCTGCAAATACCTTCAACAACAATCGCATGTGTTGCCTCTTCTTAAACTGATGACATCTAACAACCTTAAGATGGACTGATGTAACTATGGACATAATGAGACTTTTCTTTTTGATTTTAACTTATTTGGAGAAGGAAATGGCAACCCACGCTAGTGTTCTTGCCTGGAGAATCCTGGGAATGGGGGAGCCTGGTGGGCAGCCATCTATGGGGTCTCACAGAGTTGGACACGACTGAAGCAACTTCGCAGTAGCAGTAGCAGTGACTATTTTGCCTTATATCTGTAATTGTATAATGGGGTTTTCTAACCATCTAACTGTGGTGTTGGAGAAGACTCTTGAGAGTCCCTTGGACTGCAAGGAGATCCAACCAGTCCATTCTGAAGGAGATCAGCCCTGGGATTTCTTTGGAAGGAATGATGCTAAAGCTGAAACTCCAGTACTTTGGCCACCTATGCGAAGAGCTGACTCATTGGAAAAGACTCTGATGCTGGGAGGGATTGGGGGCAGGAGGAGAAGGGGACGACCGAGGATGAGATGGCTGGATGGCATCACGGACTCGATGGACGTGAGTCTGAGTGAACTCCGGGAGATGGTGATGGACAGGGAGGCCTGGCGTGCTGCGATTCATGGGGTCGCAAAGAGTCGGACACGACTGAGCGACTGAACTGAACTGAACTGAACCGTCTAAAAGCTTTTAAGTTACAAATGGTTGTCCAAGCTCCTATGAGTGCCACAGCCTCCTCCAACTATTACTTGGGACCCCTGGATCAGAGAGCCTCAATATGAGGGTTAGGAGAATATGTTACCTCAACAATGTAGGGACTACACCCCTAAGCAGCAGGAAGTAGTTATGGAATGAAAACGATGCCCCTTTCCCTTGGCAACATAATTCTCCTAAAAGAAAAGGAGAGAATGAGTTAGTCATTTCCTAGGCAGGTTGATAAATTTAGGGGTCCCCAAGGAGAGAGGAGTCTGGACTTCTCAAGGAAGAAGAAAGGACAAACCTTTTTTTCCCTCTTCCTTAGGATTATATAACAATAATATATGCTGCCTGAGGACAGTGTCTGGATTAAACCTTCTGGCTAATTCTATTATCTTAAAATGTAAATTATGGGAGTAGGTCTGGTCTTTACAGGCTTCTCTGGTGGCTCAGAGGTTAAAGCGTCTGCCTGGAATGCAGGAGACCTGGGGTTCGATCCCTGGATTGGGAAGATCCCCTGGAGAAGGAAATGGCAACCCACTCCAGTACTCTTGCCTGGAGAATCCCATGGAGTGAGGAGCCTGGTAGGCTACAGTCCATGGGGTCGCAAAGAGTCGGACACAACTGATCGACTTCACTTTCACTTTCACTTTCTGGTCTTTACAAGGATTATATAACAGTAATGTATCCTGCCTGAGGACAGTCTCTGGATTAAACCTTCTGGCTAATTCTGTTATCTTAAAATGTAAATTATAGGAGTAGGTCTGGTGTTCGTTCAGTCGCTCAGTCGTGTCCAACTCTTTGTGACCCCATGAATTGCAGCACGCCAGGCCTCCCTGTCCATCACCAACTCCCAGAATTCACTCAGACTCATGTCCATCGAGTCAGTGATGCCATCCAGCCATCTCATCCTCAGGTCTGGTGCGGTCTTTACAACCTCCAGACATTCTTTGCATTCATTGGAGAGTATATAATTCCATTGCTAACACTAGCAAGAGGTACTCTTTCTGCCCCCTTCTGATGCCTATGTCAGAAGCTTTCTCTATCTCCTTTATACTTTAATAAAACTTTATTACACAAAAGCTCTGAGCGATCAAGCNCGGTCTTTACAACCTCCAGACATTCTTTGCATTCATTGGAGAGTATATAATTCCATTGCTAACACTAGCAAGAGGTACTCTTTCTGCCCCCTTCTGATGCCTATGTCAGAAGCTTTCTCTATCTCCTTTATACTTTAATAAAACTTTATTACACAAAAGCCAAAAAAAAAAAAAATGTGTTCTGCATATAGTGGGTTAACTATTGTTATTTTTAAAGAAATATTTTTAAGTCTGTTTCTTTTAAAAAGGAATGTGTGTTCAATAAAGGTCAGTTGCCCTTACTTCTTCCCCTTTAAGGAAGAGAACAGTTTGCTAAGTCAAAGAGATTGGCACTACCCACTGTCTTCATTCGCACATGAACAAAAATTGTAAATGCCTTGTAGCTGGAGGGCATCTGGCCCAGTTAGAAGGCCAGGGTGGATGTTCCCATCATCACTGGTGGGAAGGAAATCAATTCCCCAGCAGTGAATGGCTTACAGGAGCGTGTTATGTCGGCAGACCAAGTACGGGAGAGAGAACAAGCACAGTTTGCTCTGAGTGAGCTGACTGCCCACACGGTGGGGGAAGGCCAGCCCAGCCACCTCACCATCAGTGCTCTGAGGTCTTTGGATGGAAACTGGGGGATTAACTCATTCCTCTGTTTCAGGGGAAACTGTGGAAGCCTTTGGTCCCTTTGACAGGAGTGTCGTAAAAGAGCAGACCCAAGTCCCAGAAAGATGGATAAAATGTTGACCTGGAGTTTGACAGCCTCAATCCCCATCTGGGACCCTTTCACCCACTGTAGTCCTTGAGGAAAATACTTGTTCCTAGCACACAGGGAATCATAGCCTCCTTGTAGGCCAGAGGTGGGATGTGATGGATATCCAGTAGGGAAATGCATAGGAGGGTGCCAAGTGATCAGGAAAGAGCCTGCATGTGTTCCGTTGTTTTTACTGCCAGTAGTAGCAAGATGAAGAAGCACCGTATAACCATAAATACACAGCGAGGCTCCTGGGGGCTCATCAGAGTCATTGTGTTGCTGGCTTAAAAGGGTTCTTAGGAAGTGGGAAGCCCTTTGTTTCTTGGCTAATGGCTAACAGCAAGCACGTCTATCCTCAGAGCCCAGGAGCAGCACTAGGAGAGGCTGTCACCAAGGCGCTGAGCGCTCCCCACTCAGCCCCCGGCAGCTGGACACCTTATCTGTCAGAGGCTTCGCAAGCCTGTCTTTACCACCAGCTGAACTGTGAAGTATTAGTCAAGTAATGTTTCATCCAAAAATAACAACCATCTTGACAGTTGTCTTGAAGCCAGATTTCCAGGTGGTTTACTTTCATTTGGATACACACTGTAACATGAATGTGAAGCTGGGCTCAAAACAGCTTAGGGAATCAGAATCTTTCATCCCCAGAAATATGAAGTATGTGTGGATTTATATCCTTCACGTGCTAGACCCAAAATTGTATAAGGAAGTGTCGTGATCCCATTGCAATACTACTGAGAGGCCTTGGGTTAAAATTTCATAGAGAATTAAGAGGCTTGAGAGTCAGTTCTTTAAGCCTTGGGATTTCAGCAGAATCTACAAACCAGCTGCGGCCTCTCGTTCCTGTGCTGTTAACCACCAGGAAGTGTGCCTCCAAGACAGGACTGTGTTACTTCCTCGTCTGAATGTGCCTCTCACTACCTAGAGTGAAGCTTAGTCTGCGAAGATTGTTGACTTGAAACGTGGTGACTTAGAAGGTGGCAGGGAAAGAGGAAGTGCATGTTCGTCGAGTGCTTACTCGGTTCCAGACACTGCTGGTCACTTGGCTTCATGTGCTATGCTGGTCATTTTACGGATGGCATCTTCTTTGCCTGTTTGACAGCCCCATCACAAACTGTTGAAGTCAGCTATTCAAAAAGACAATTCAACAAGTAACAAATGAGATGTGAACCCAAGTTTATCTGCTTCTTTGTAAATTAATCCACTTCATTTGCAAGGATATCTCCACACAATAGTGGTCTATACAGCAGAGGTTCTGTTCTTGCTATTGTGTTATGAAGTCTGGAGTTAGGCAACTCAGAGCTGGTAGGGTCCACCAGTTGTTTAGGCACCTTTCACTGCCTGGAGTATGGACCTCCTGTTTCTGAAACAAGATGGCTGCTGGAGCTCCATCCATCATGTTAATATACCAAGCAGCAAAGCTGGAAGAAGAGAAAAACATGACCTCCCTCAAAAAGATTTTCCTAGAACTCCCATATACCTCAGCTTCTGTCTCCTTAGCTAGCACTTCGTCCCATGGCTACACCTAGCTCCACCTGCCAAGGAGCCTAAGAACTGGGATATTTTAACCGGTCAGGAGTGTGACCAATCAGAAAGCAGAATCTTGTTCCTGAACATTAAGAGAAAGGTGTGTTGGGGAAGAGACTAGCACAGACTCCAAACATCATATATTTTCTTGCTCTCTGACACTGGGAACAGAACTTGGCCCATACTCAGTTATGGGGGTGAGAGAGGGGTCGGTCAGCCTGATCCTTAGCAACTCTTCTTGCAACTTGTAGGTGAACTTTTTTCCCCACTGTACCTCCCAGCCTTTGTAGTTAGCTTCTGCTAAACACACATCAGTAACAGTAAGCAATGTGTGTCTGTTCTACCTGGTTTAAGTTTTGCCTTCTATCAGAATTGCTGGTGGACAGGGAGAGAAAATACAGCAGGGAAGGAAAATAGAAAACCTCTATGGTTTTTATGCTGCAACCTTCACCTGCAGAAGACACTATCACAACTCTTGTTTCTTTAACGCAGAAGCCTCTTTCTCCTAAAAAAAAGGAAAACAAAAATGTATTAAAAACTATCTCAAAAGAATTTGAAACCAAGAGGCCTCCACCAAAAAAGTTAGAATGCCATCTTTCTAGTTTATTTTTCTGTTATATATTCATCTGTTTTTTTCTTCAAAATATTTCTTTTTAAAAGCTTTTTATTTTGTATTGCTGCTGCTGCTGCTGCTGCTAAATCGCTTCAGTCATGTCTGACTCTGTGCAACCCCATAGGTAGCAGCCCACCAGGCTCCCCTGTCCCTGGGGTTCTCCAGGCAAGAACACTGGAGTAGGTTGCCATTTCCTTCCCAATTTTGTATTGGGGCATAGCCAATTAACAGTAGTGTGATTGTTTCAGAGAAGGAAATGACAACCCACTCCAGTGTTCTTGCCTGGAGAGTCCTGTGGACAGAGGAACCTGGTGGGTGACCATCTATGGGGTCTCACAGGGTCGGACATGACTGAAGCAACTTAGCAGCAGCAGCAGCAGCAGCAGTGATAGTTTCAGGCAAAGGGACTCAGCCATACATAGACAACTGTCTATTCCCCTGCAAACTCCCTTCCCATTCAGGCTGCCACGTAACACTGAGAAGAAATATTTTAAGTAAACTATTAATTCAAATTAAACTGAACATTACTGTCACGTACAACACTGCGAAGTGAGGAAAGGGTACCTGTGGCCTCAGTTCTCATGCTAAGCTCTCCATGAGACTTGAGGTCAGCAAGTCGGTCTCTGGGTTTCAGGTCCTCACCTACAAATGTGGGAGACGTCTTGTGCCAAGGACCTGCCCCACCCAGATGTCTGTGGCCATGACACATGGCACTGTCTGCAAAACAGGTGGCATCACAGATCTCGCATCTCGTCCAGGTGGTTCTTAGTTTGGAGTTCATCAATAGACTTCAGAGTGCTTCATCATGTTAATGAGGGGAACACTCATAAACACCAAGTTTATACTCCTCTCTAGAAGAAAGGCCCATCCCATTCATGAGATTCTTAAGGAATCTTCAAGTTGAGAACCACTGATGTAGTCTCACTTCATGGATAGGCATTTTCCAACCAAGGAAGCGAAGAGACTGTCCCCACAAGCACATCTGATGGATCCTCTGGCCATTTGGAGAGCTGGTGCTGTTGTCTCTGAGTCCGTGACTCTCCTCGGCCGCGTCCCACTGAAGCTCCTCTGCCCCTGTACTGTGGTGAGGTAACTCCTCTGCTGGTCTCCGCATCTGGGCCCAGTTCATAAGCTCTCTATGGACTATACAGTCTTCTCTGTCAGCTTCCCACCCCCCCAAATCTCCCCCACAATTCCTGTGTGCAGCCCTTTGGCCCAGAGTAAGAGGGGAGATAGACAAGAGAGGAGGTCTGTCTAGGCTCACATAGTTGGGATTCTTGTTTCCACTCCCTTATTTCTTAAAGAACACATGAGCTCTTCATGTATTTCATCCTTCTTGTCAAAGGTGAGGAGGTGAGTCTTCTCCCAAGAGAGGACTTAATTGCATAACAGAACACAGAGTCTGTCGCAGAAGGAACATTCTCAGATTGACAGTTCCAAGGCAGAAGGGGAACCCAGCTATGTAAGGGAGTGAATTTGCGTCCCTCTCCCAACACTGGGAGCCAAGCTGCCTCCCAAAAATTGTACAATGGGAACACTGTGGTATCTGTGCTGAGAATTCATCACACAAACCTTGTATCTGAAACCTAAAGTGACCTTTTCTGAGCAGCCTTAGCCCTGCATGAGAAGACAAATAACCACCAGATGGCCTGACATTTCCTTTTTTAAATTTCAAGGACTCTTGATTTCAACTCTGTTACTGATCTATTGGTTTGCAGCCCCCATGCAATTAAGTAAAGTTGCACTCACTGCTGTGGTCATCTCACAAACAACTGCTATGAAACCCTAGCTCTGCCCTACATCTTCTTCTCAGCTATGCGCTCTCCCCCAAGCCTCCCAAGCCACCACATAGTGTAGAGAGACAGGCTGCAGGAAAAAGCCTCTTTCTAAACCTGAAGTTAAGATCTTTGAAGTGGAGTTGTATACCGCTGCAGTGTCTATCTAGTAAGGTCACATTTATCTACTCACTCTGTGCTCTAGAGCCTCCTGGCAGAAGCTACAAAGTTCCTATAAAGAGGGAGTGTTTGCTCTGATTGTCCTCACTTACCCAAGTGTCACATCGATTGAGCTCCACCCAGGATCGGCAGTGAAGGCAGAGAAGTAGTGACTCAGGGCTGGGAAGGTGGGAAGGTGTTGCTCGGGAGCATGGTTGAACAGATGTTAGAGACCGGCCCAGCCGTCCACCTGCATAGCACAGCGGGTACGTGTGTGGTGAGCAAGCGCACCTCCCAAGCTCAACGAGAGAACCTGAAAGCTGAGCAGGTTGAGATCCTGGAAGTGCATGGCGCACTCGCTCATCTGCTGAGGAACGTTCTTTCTCACTCTGCTTATTCTGAGAGGGTTGGCTGGGGAAAAAAAGGTACAGCAAGGAATTCTCAGCTTCTCTCGCTGCAACATGATTTATCAGAGCTCTGGTTGTGCTCTGAGAGCCCAGAAGCATCATCTCGTCTTCTAGACTGTCTAGGGGTCAATGGGGAAGGAGGAGCTGGCCAGAAAGTTTAATGGGTCAACCTGAGGTGGAGAGCACCGGAAACAATGAGCTCTTGCATTTTTTTCTTACTACTCAGCCCCTTGGGCTGTCTGGATACAAGGCAATATCAGTGATTGAATTTGAAAAAATTGAATTGCTCCATTCAACTTGCATATTTTCCCAAAGGTAAAAGTTAATTTGATCCTGCCTTTGCCTTGCTTCTGGAGAATCAGGCAGTCCACACCAGCGCTTAATCTCGTCCTTGCTGAGTAATTCAGGGAAAGCCCATAGGACAAGCAGCTTTGCTCCCTGTTTAATTAGACCACCTCAAATTAGGTCCTACCACCCACACTTAATAGGGTCCTCTCTGGTACATTCAGGGTGACCAAATAACCCAGCTTGGCGGGAAGACTCCTGATTTCTGTCCATTGTCCCCTGAGATTAATACCACCCAACGTGTCTGGCTGCAGGTGACACCTTTTCTTTGTGATCACACTAATTACAGGGAATGAAGGCACGGAAGTGAGTTTCTGCCAAAGGGTCTAACCTTGTGCTCCTTTCCTCCTGTCACTGCAGCTCCACTTGGCAGCCCTGGCGTCACTCAAGGGAGATATAGTGGAGCTTAATAAACGTCTGCAGCAAACGGAGCGGGAACGGGACCTTCTGGAAAAGAAGTTGGCCAAGGCACAGGTGAGGGATCTGGAAAGGGTCACTTTGTTTTTTTGTGGTTTTTTTTTTAATTGTTTAAGATAAAACAGATATAGAATTCCCCACAATACAAATATTGCTTAATGTTGAACATCCTCATAACCACTGTCCAGATAAAGAATTAAAACCTGCTGGTCATCCCAGGAGTCCGTCCTTCTGCCTCATCCCAGCCCGCTTCCCCTGCTCCCAGGGTGACCACTACCATGGCGTTTACAGTTGCGTTTCCTGCTTCTTTACAGTCTGCCGCAGGAGTTTGTATGTCCCAAGACGGTCCAATTTCGTCTGGCCCATTTGAAAACTACATGTTTACTTTGACTCTCAGTCCACAGATTTTCCCTCTGTTCTTTATTGGCTTTACACTTAATCTGTTAAAAGTGTCTGACCTGTGGAGTTTCCCACAGTCCAGACATTGCTGATTGCTCCGTGGAGTTTCCCACAGTCCAGCTCACCCACGGTGCAGTCCACTGTGTTCCTCTCTCTATTTCCTGCAAAATGGCCGTGCATCCCAGAGATCCAATCAGATTCACGGTCAGTCCCTTTGGCGAGATGGTAAAAGGCATTTGTTTCTCCGCTGGGAAGCACATCGTAGTAGGTTGCCCAAAAAGTCCATTCAGGTTTTTCCACCTTAGGGAAAACCCCAAACAAACTTTCTGGCCAACCCAATATCTGGTTGTTTTGCCTCTAGAGATGCTAGTAGCTATATAGACACTCAATGCCAAAGTTCACCAGCGCATCAGGACTTCACAAAATTATAGTACTTTATTTCTGCCATTTCTTTATCAGTTATTAATTGGAATATTTTTATAGAGACATTTCCCATCATCTATGATTTATTCAAACAGTGGTGTAGTTCATAAAGGAAAAGTAGAATCAATCCTTCATTCTTTTTATTTAATATTTTTCAAGATAATGAATTGATAACCTATGATCTTCTGAAAGTGCCCAATTATTTTTTAAAAAAAATATGAACTTAGGGGTTTAAGCATATTTGGGTCAGTCCTTTGTAATTATTTTCTTTGTAGAAACTCAAAGTTTACTCCTTGGCCAGTAAGAACCTCTTCACGTGGCTCCTGAATCTTTTGACACCAGCCTAGTAATGATTCCAGGATATCTAGTACATTTCCCCCCCTAAACCTGGAATTAAGCTTTCTGCAAGTAGACCTGGTTTCTCTTTGTGGAAATGGTGTTTCAAGACTGCAGTCTGGGTGCTAAGGGTGTTTACTGCTTCCAGGCTGGTCATTGTTTTTAGGCTTCTTTTATAAACATAGTCAGGGAATTATTTATATATTTATCTCTATATGTAAGTATTTATAAATTTTAAGATAAAATACCTTAGATGCTCATATTAATCTCTCCAATTTAATTTCAAACTACAGGGTTCTTCTACTTGGATTCCGTACTTTATTTGTGTCAAAATGTTAGTTCGAGAGACTTCCCTGGTGGTCCAGTGGTTAAGACTCTGTGCTCCCACTGAAGGGGGCATGGTGGTTGGGGATCTAAGATCCCATGTGCTGTATGGTACAGCCAAAAAATACATAAACAAAAAATAATCTTAGTTTTTAAGTTTACAGGGGATGATTGGATAAGAATATTCCATAATTACTGGCCTACTTTACTCTGTATTATATATAATCATCTCAAAATAATAATAATCATATTACCATAAGAAATATAGTTACTGAAAAGCTTTCTGCATTATGCTTCCATCATTCCCACAGTTTTTTGCAATTGTACTATGTCCACACCTTCTGACCATATGCTGGTTACATCTTTCCCGTTTTCTCCTCTTAGTCCTCGTTTAGTCTTCTACAAGTAAATTATATATTTAATGTTTACGATGGTCTTAATGTCAACATCCTTCTGTTTGTTTAATACCTGAAACTTGCTTTCTAGTAGAGTTCCTCAGGGAGGACTCACAGGAATAATCTTCACCAGCTTCTTGCTTTTTAATGATGATTTATCTCTGCCCTTTATTATTGAAAGGCATTCATCCTGGATATAAAACCTTTGACTCATCCTTTCTTTACCTGAGTGTGTTTCTTTGCTCTATTTTGACACAGCGTTGCTCTCAAAGTTTTCCAGTAATTCCCCTCTGTTTCCCTCATAAGACACTTACTCACTGTAGACATTATAGCGTTTCTTTCTTTTCTTTTCATTTCCCTTCTTCCCTCCCTCCCTTTCTTCTTCCCTCCCTTCTAGTAATTATTTACTAGAGTAACTCTTCCTTTTAGTCATTCTGGTTTGGTATTCTCACATTTTCTGTGTTTTCTTTGGCTTATATTTTGTAGTCTTTTCTTAATTTCAGAAACTTTTTTTAAAAATTATAATATTGAATATTTTGTTCCCTTGCCTTTTTTTTTTCTTCAAGGATGTTTACTGTTTATATCTTAGATCTTCTTTGCCTGTCTTCAATATCTGGCACTGTCTCAGATTCTCTGCATCTCTGTCTCCATCTTCTGTTTTCCTTAGGCCTTGTATGTTGTATTTATTCCCTCCTATCTGCCTTCTGGCTTAGTGGTTTTTTCTGCATTTTTATTTTATCTCCTGTGTGTACTTTATTACCTTCTTTCTGAGTTTTTCTAATTTTGAATTACATTCTTCTGTGTTTTATGTCATTTCATCTTTTTGAAGTCTTTTGGCTAATTTTGAGATAGCAGTCTATTGTTTGAGACTTTTTGTGATGGGAGAGGTTCTCTATTTTGTGGCACGCTTTCATGGTTTATAGAGAAGTTATTCTGCTCTTTTTTTTTTCCTTCTTCTTTCTAATAACTTGATGTGGAATTTGCTCTCAGTACTGTTCTGCTTTTCATTTTTACGTGAAAAATAGCTTTTTATTAACTTGTAAGAGGCAGAGTTGAAATGGCCTTTTTGAGTGTGTAGGGCTTAGTCTTCTGTTGTTTCCCGATCTTCACAGTCACTCTGCTTTCTGGTACCACCTAGCTCTACCCCATCTCCTGCTTCTTTCTTGTTCTGTTCTTTCCTTTCTCTCTATCATGCCATCCTGTTCAATTTTGATCCTACTCCCAGCAGTTTCTCCTCCTGGTAGGGAGTCCTGGGGCCAGTCTGGAAAGTTCATAGGGAATAGTGCTTTCGGCCCTTCAGATCTTACTGTGGGCCCCTTGCTTGCTCCCTCTTGGCTCAGGCAAAACCCCCCCATTCGGCCCCCATCACTTTCTGGTGTATCTGTTGTTGTTGAGCTGCTAAGTCATGTCTAACTCTTTGCAATGGACTGCAGCACACCATGCATCCCTGTCCTGTATTGTCTCCTGGAGTTTGCTCAAATTCATGTCCATTGAGTCGGTGATGCCATCCAAGCATCTCATTCTGTCACCTCCTTCTCCTTTTGCCTTCAATCTTTCCCAGCATCAGGGTCTTTTCCAATGAGTTGGCTCTTCACATCAGATGGCCAAAGTATTGGAGCTTCAGCTTCAGCATCAGTCTTTACTGAGTATTCAAGGTTGATTTACTTTCAGTTCAGTTCAGTCGCTCAGTCGTGTCCGACTCTTTGTGACCCCATGAATCGCAGCACACCAGGCCTCCCTGTCCATCACCAACTCCCGGAGTTCACTCACACTCACGTCCGTCGAGTCAGTGATGCCATCCAGCCATCTCATCCTCTGTCATCCCCTTCTTCTCCTGCCCCCAATCCCTCCCAACAGCAGAGTCTTTTCCAATGAGTCAACTCTTCGCATGAGGTGGCCAAAGGATTGACTAATTTGATCTGCTTGGAGTCCAAGGGACTCTCAAGAGTCTTCTCCAGCACCACAATTCAAAAGCATCAGTTCTTTGGTGCTCAGCTTTGTTTATGATCCAACTCTCACATCCATATATGGCTACTGGAAGAGCTATAGCTCTGACTATATGGACATTTGTCAGCAAAGTGATGTCTCTGTTTTTTAATATGCTGTCTAGTTTTGTCATAGTTTTTCTTCTAAGGAGCAAGCGTCTTTAAATTTCATGGCTGCAGTCACTGCCCACAGTGATTTTGGAGCCCAAGAAAATTTTGTCATTGCTTCCACTTTTCCCCCTTCTGTTTGCCATAAAGTGATGGGACCATATTCCATGATCTTAGTTTTTCTAATGCTGAGTTTCAAGCCACCTTTTTCACTGTCCTCTTTCACCCTCATACTTACTGGTTATTTGGGGGGTTTCCAGTTCTCAAGTCCAGTGGTGTGTTTCTTCTCTCTGCTTCTGCAGACACCATTCAGGTCTTGTGGATGCTATTGGTTTGTCCCTACCTGCTTCTGTTTCATTGTTCAGAGGATAACATATCTCCAAGCATTTATCTTTGATGTATAAGTTCTTTATTTTTGTGTGGGAATTCAGAGAGATTAAAAATCAGGCGGTCATCAGTCTAGAATGACCTATGGCAAGTTTTGAAAACTCATGTCTCATAATCTTAGACTGTTCAGGTAATGAGGAAAGACCCTTTGTACTTGAGATAGCTTGCTTCCACATTTGACAGGCAACCCAGAGAGGTTAACTTGCTCACCCAAGGTCAGAGGAGCAGCCCAGCCCAGAGCAGAGACAAGGCCAGCAATGTTCTTTTCTCAGAGAAGATGGCACAGGGACAGAAATTCTCAATTTCTACTTTGGGAAAAACTTTACTTTAAATATTTTCCTTCTGTTTATAAAAGTAAGATATATGTGATAGAAAAAACAGAAAGACAGTATTATAATTTTAATAGTGAATTCTGGTGAATTAAAACTTTTTAAAATCCTTTTTCTGTTATTGTTTCTTAAGGTTTCTTCTTCTGAGCAAGTGGTGTTTTGTTTGTTTGTTTTTTGCATTAAAGAGAAAAGTAGAATGATGTAACACCAACCATTATTAACAGTCTTTATTGGTGAGAACTTTTTTTTGGAAAAAAGAAATGGTGAATGCTTTTAACTGAAAGCTGGAGTGTACCTTAGTCTTGAATTTTAAAAGATGACCAGGAAGGTTTTTATTAAAATTTAAGTCTCAACGACAGAGCAGCTTGTGCAGAGGATGATAAGAGAAACATGGGACATTTTTTGCCTGCTGTGTCAGAGATTGATTCAGCTTCCTTTTGGCTTACTCATGATCAAGACAATCCTATGTAATAGTTTTGATGGCTGGTTTTATCCCTGATAGTTACATCAAAGCATCTTTAGTTGACTCTCTCACTTGCATTCTTGCAGTAAATATATTGAAAAGTTACTCTTCATTCCCTTCACGGAAATGTCTTCCCAGTTCAGATATTAGGACCCAGGAAAGAACATGGGGAGAAAAAGATCAAACTTCCAGGCTCATACCTTTTTTAAAGATGAGATTTATGCAAGAAAAATTAAAAACAAGGAAATGTTTGTGCTGTGCTTTCTGTGTTACACACCTTGGCAGGTGACTCACGTTTCAGGCTTTTTGCCTGATGGTGGAAGAGTAAGTCTGTGTATAAATGTCTATTCTGTGGCTTTCAAAACTTTTACCAGCTCTAAATATTATAGAGCTATGATTAAAATGTAAAATATAAATGGTGCTTGTGTTCACCAGACATAATCAAAGCATCATCTGTTGAACAATTACTAATGGTGATACTAGAACTGCTGCTGCTGCTGCTGCTAAGTCGCTTCAGTCGTGTCCGACTCTGTGCGACCCCACAGATGGCAGCCCACCAGGCTCCCCCTCTCTGGGATTCTCCAGGCAAGAACACTGGAGTGGGTTGCCATTTCCTTCTCCAGTGCATGAAAAGTGAGAAGTGAAAGTGAAGTCGCTCAGTCATGTCCAACTCTTAGCGACCCCGTGGACTGCAGCCCACCAGGCTCCTCCGTCCATGGGATTTTCCAGGCAAGAGTACTGGAGTGGGGTGCCATTGCCTTCTCCGGATACTAGAACTAGTTGAATAAAAGAAGGCTCATTATACATGGTCATAATTCGGTGAAGTTTTAAGAATATCGATGGAAAGGGAAGAGCTGATAAAAGGAGCCCAATACCAATATGATAGAGAAGGCAAAGTGTGTCTGAATTAGTTTTCTATTGCTGTCTAACAAATTGCCCTAAATTTACTGGCTTAAAATAACACACATTTATTCTCTCCTGTGCATCAGGATCCCAGGCATGGCTTAAGTGGCTCTTGTGCAAGTTTTGCAGTCAAGGTACTGTCAGAACTGAATGCTCTGAACTCTGAATGCTCAACTGGGGCAGAGTTCACCTCCGAGCTCACTCATGTCATAGGCAGAATTTCTTTGCGGGTATAGGATTCTGGCAGCTTGCTCCCTCAATGCCAGCAATGGAGAGAAGAAGCCTAGACTAAATCTTCTGGCAAGAGAGTCTTATACAAAGTAATGCAATCATGGGAGAGACATCCCATCACTTTTGCCTGATTGTTTCAGTTGAAGGCAGGCACACATCCCAGCCAGACTCAGTGAGATGGTATCACACAGAGGAAATGCAGGGATCATATGAGCACCTTAGTCTCTTCGTCACAGCCTCCTGAGGAATCTGACTAACAATGCTGCTCACTGTTAATTAGCCTATACCAATGGCCATCATCACCCCACTTTAGCTCTGCTCCGTGCCAGGTGGTATAGCAGGCATTCCACATGCTTTATCTCATTAAGTTCTCATAATGATCTCAGATATAGATACTTTAACACTCCCATCTACAAATGAAGAAATTGAGGTTTAAGGAATTTGAGTATCTTGCCTGAGATTATGTAGCTAGAAAGCACCAAAAGTCAGGATTTGCTCTAGGTTCTGTGGGAACCCATAACTGGACCACACAGCTTCCTGGGTGGCTCAGTGGTAAAGAATCGCTTGCCAAGCAGGAGACCCACATTCAGTCCCTGGGCCGGGACGATCCCCTGGAGAAGGAAATGGCAACCCACTCCAGTGTTCTTGCCTGGATTGTCCCCATGGACAGAGGAGCCTAGCAGGCTACAGTCCATGGGATCTCAAAGAGTCAGACATGACTTAGCAACTAAACAACAACATAGCCACATTAATCCTGTATTGTTTTTAAGGTGCCCAGGCTGCCCTGCAGATCTTAAGAAGAGTAGGGAATAGGGTACATATTAATTTAGTTTAAATATATCTACCCTCCCGAATCCAGCAGGTGCAGATGTTCAGACATGTGTACCAACATTAAACAGCACCTTGGGGACAGCCCTGTAAGGAAACTGCCAAAGATCACATATAGTACTGGTTTGATGCTTTCAGCATGTTTTCTGTGCCTTTAGTATGCCAAAAATTATCTTTAGTAACTCCTTTTTTAAAAAAGCACTAGGAAGGAGATAATAAAGCAAGCTTCTGAGCCCCTTCGAAATTGGTCAGTAGTAATAGAGTCCACCTTCTATCTCTGAGCTCTCTATCTTTAGAAAGCAAGTGTTCTGAATTTTCTCCTGCCTGCTTTTAGGAAGAAAACATACATGGTTTTCATTAAATGTAACGGAGAGAATGTTTTCTCTCATCTCTTTCTCCATATAAGATCCTCAGAGAAGTCAGTTGGATGCCTTCTCCTTGCCAGGATCTCTGTCCCTCCATCCCTTCCCTACTGGTTTATATTCTTTGGTCCTCTGCTTGGCTGTTGTGTTTTGTCAGTGATGTTGCCATTGGTCCTGAGTGTCTTTGTTCAGTTGGACTGGTTCCCCATCCCACCCCTCAAGAGACCCTGGGCAAGGACTTTGAATGAGGATAGAAACATCCTGAGTGGTATTACTTGCCATCAATCCAGTGTGATGTGAACCCCCTTCCCAGGATGGTAGAGAGGGTTAACACATGAATGATAGCTTTGCATTTTTCAAGAATGGAGTTTATAATACCCTTAGGATTGACGACTGAGACTAATATGATGATTAAAGATCAGTGGCCTCTGCAGAGTAAGATAAAACCCAGTAAAGAACATTAAGAAAACCATAAAGCTTCTTAGCATCACTGCATTGCACAGGGTTTTTCCAACAAGGACTCAAGTTCTCAGGCCAGTCTATCTCAAGGCTGACTCACAGCTTTATCCCTGGGTTGTACCAATTGCAAAAATGAGCCTAAAGGGTTTTATTCTTGATGGTTGTGATAATATTGCTTGCCTGTATTAAGCATTTTTCCATATAGACAGTTTCATGAATTTATGTGGCTAGAGGCAAGTATTTATATAGGTTTTAAATTTGCTTAATCATCATGATAGAAGAGCGGAAACCTAGAGAAAAAGCTCAGGGGATATAGTAAGCACCAGCTGAAATTCAGGAAAAGCAACATTCCATCTTCTCTAATTCCAGCTTTTTTTTTTTTTTCTTTGCCTTTCAAACTGAAAGCTGTAGTTGCAGGAAAAATCCAGGTTCTTTATGATACTGACCTCCAGAAATGCATGGCAGATAAGATGCTTCAAGCCTAGGCTTTCTTGCTCTGCAGTACTGTTGGATCAGTCAAAAATAGTTGGAAACCCCCAAATGTCCCTCTCTGTAATAACAGAAGAATAAAAAGCCATGTGTGGTTTGAAACTATTTTTTGTTTTGGTCAGCTGAAGTTGTGTGAGATGTTTCTGCACAGTAAGTAGGAGAAAGGAATCCCTCATTTGCTAGTTTTGCTAGAAGAAGCTGCCATTGCTTTCGGTTCAGAGAGTTGTTGCTGAGTAACTGACTTTGGCAACAAAAGCTGGCTTGGTGGGAGCTGGAGGGATTTAGAATTCCCTGCTTTATACCCCTTTGTCTCTACTTTTCTATTTTGGTGGTCCCCAAGGGTTGAGGAGAAAGCTGTGTGGGTTTCCTAGGTCCCCTCTGGTGTTGTAAGGCATAATGGTCAGGTTTCCTGGAGTCCACCAGAGGTAACTCAGGGTGGGAGACCAAGGGGGATATCTCTGCTGCCACTTGAGATCATTTCGGTAAATGGTAAGGAGGAGATGTGCCCACAAGTCGAGGAGCTGGGAGTGGGAAGAGGGGAGAAGACTGGCTGCAACAGCTTCAGCAAGGGCTCCATGATGGCATACTCGGGAATCAGGATTTTGCAGAGCATTCTGTTTGTTATCTAGGTTTTGATAAATAAATCAGTCCCTGTGCATTTATTCCATTTTCATCTATAAAATGATTGTATCATCAGGATATGCAATGATAATACATAGCCCCAAATTGTCAGTGGCTTAAAATAGCCAAGGTTTATTTTTTGGCTTCTTTTTGGGAGCTTGCTGGGACTGGCAGGAAACTGCAGTTTGGTCCTCACCCAGCCTCCCGAGCTGATAGCCTCTACTGTCTGGAGTGTTGTCAGCAGCCACAGCCAGGGGAAGGGAATATGGGAAAGCCTGCAAGAGTACCGAAAGGCTTCTAGGCTAAAAAAGGTATATTTTACTCATATCTCATTGGACAAAACAAGTCATGTGGCCTCATCCAGCTTCAAGGGGGAGAAGAGGTATAATTCTATCACATGCATGGATACAGGTGAACCAGAGTCTAGGTGGACATCCCTGCCGGCTGCATATCCCGCATGGTCTTAGTCGTGCCCCATGTACATGAGAAAATGCTGGGGGAAATGAACATTATTTGAAAAAGGATTGTTTTCATGGATTATAAAAAAGTGGGTACCTTTTTATCATTTTTTAGAAGTTTCTATAATGTGCTTAAATTTGTAACTTAAAATCTAAGAATGTGTATAACTGTTAAGTAGTAATAGAAGTCATTTTCTTTTCTCTATTTGGTTGTCACGGTTATATTACCTTCTTAAATGAGGCTTTACTGGGCTACCTCCCCATAGGTGACTCTTACATGGAGTTGCAGTATACAGTTTGATCTACCCTGTGTCCTTGAGAAACAGAAAAGCTGAAATCACCTCCTGGGTTTAAAAAATACTCTTGAAAACTCAGGGTAGTGAGAGGCATGGGTCAGTAACAATATGGAGTGTGCTGTTTGAACTGGGCCTCACTTTAACAGGCCAGTCCTGCTTGTGTGAGAAGTCGCCAGGGCAGGAAGGCACTGTTCGCTCACAGAATGCCTTTGTCTGTTCTGGGTGCCACCCACTCATCTTCCACTTCTCCTGCACGAAAGTGCCCCATTCCTGGGCTTGGCCTTGTGTAACTTAATGGGAGCTGTTTAACAAGGATGTTTTGTTGAGTTCTTTTGGCTTCTGCAGGTGATAGCTTGTTTTGCCCTGTGCCGTTGCCCTTGTGGGAGTTGCTCCACTTTTCCCCACACCGCAGCTTAGAAATGCTCAAGGGTTTGCTTTTCACTAAGCTTGGAGAGCAGCGCTTCCACATAACTTGGACTGGGCATAACGAGTGTGCACAAAATGAGTGAAGCGTGGACCAGATGCCTCAAGGGGATGTTGATGTTGATGTCAACTATGAGCTCTGTCTTCCCAGTCATTCATTCACTAGAGGCTAGGAGCTTTGATGATGATTTCCCAGATTCTCTTCACTGAGAAAAGAATCTGTAGGCTACCATCTTGCCATTGCTTCTTCCCCACACCTTTCCACTTATTTCCCTTTCTTATTCACCAGCAGAGAAATCTGCTGGGAAGCTGCGACCACACTCTACTTCAAGGCAGACGTCACGGTGATGCTCCCTATGGCACCCAGCATGGTGTCTTAAGACAGTCTGGAAAATAAAGACATATCTATTACTTTTGAGGAAGTATTATAGAGGCTTTCCACCATTTTGAAAAAAGCATACTTATGGAAAAATATAGGAGTGTAACCGGATATCTTTGCCTTCTGCTGAGAAATTTTTTCCTCCAAGATGTTCTTGTTTCTACTCCCAAACAAACCTCTGAGTTCCAGATAGAAGTTAGGAATCTTTTCTCTCCTTTAAGCTACGCATTCTGGTCTGACTGAATCACTGGGCTTCCTGCTGTGTCTTGTTTGTACTCATACCCTCAGGGCGGACTTTGCAGTTAGACGCGGGGTAGTAGGGGAGGAGATGGTATGACAACCAGCTGCTCTTGTTATCTGGGCACCAGCCATCTGGTCTCCCCACAGACTGGGCAGCGCCAAGGGAGCTCACCTCTCAGGTCGCTCCTGACCATCAACAGGGATACCACAGTGGGCTTAGCGGTTATCAGTTGACCCTCTGCCTTTTTCTTGCACATTTCAGTTTTAAGTGGATTTCGCAGTTTCATGTCCATTTTGGTGGTAGTGGTGGTGGCCTGTTGACCTGTGAAGACTGAAAGAGGAGGAGTAACTGGGAAATTTAACAGAGTTGCGAGCTCGTGGAGTTTGTGAGGGGAAGCATTTCACAGTAGTTTACAGCCCTAGAGAACTGAATGTGGAAAACCCCAGAGCAAGACCGCAAGATGGCAAAGTATGAGTCATGGCATCAGTGAGTTCTGGGTCAGACCAGTCATTATGTCATAATTATTGTAAGATGAGAAACTGCTGACCTTCAGGAGAGCATCAGTACATACTCATATATGCATACTGCACACATGCCAATGCAGGCATGTACATGCCTGCACACACACTCACACACACATTTGAAGATGGGAATAAAGACCAGGCACAATCTCATAGATATTCTTCAGGAATGGAGAGACACAGTGTTCTGCTTTGAGTATGTTCCAGAGAAAGGAGAACCGTCTTCATTCACTGACAGTTACTGTCTATGAGACACTGTCATGTTTTGGGACCTCCGTTGTCCCTCCTAAAGTGTGGTGATCATGGATGACAGGTGGAAAGGCATAACTTCATGGAAAGAATATTCTTACGACTCTCAGGGCTCGGTTGTGTTTACAAAAACATCCATAGAGATGGGATTTTCGCTCATCCTTCTTCCTGGCCTCTGGGTCCACTTACTTCCTGTAGGTTGGACCTTGAGCAGACGTGAGCAGACATTATCAGATGTTTCGGGTTGTCATTAAGAACAGAAGTTCACGTCGCCATTTTGCTGAAAGTCACCTTCTCCCTAACGTCTGCAGTGCAGGTTCCTCAGCCTTGTTGCCTCCAGTCTTATTCCGGGAGCACTGAGTGGCACCCAGGCAGTAACTGCATAGTGTGGTCAGAGTGAGCAAGCTGCGGTTCACAGGTGTGGCCCCTGCCATGGTTTCTGCCCATGTGTTTATCGTACTCTCCTGAGTGCTTCTGTTTCAACATTGACTTGGGCTTTGGTAGCATTCTGTCTGTTTCTAAAGGCTTTGTGTCCCTGCCCAGTAGCTTCTGGGTTACACCCTTTGGGAGTCTGGCAGATTTATGGAGAGCAGAGGACATTGGAGGTAGTACATAAGAAGTCTTACCCTTGCCCTCCTGCCACCAGCCCTGAAAGTGCAAAACGGGCAAGTCCATGTGGCTCTTGGCATTACGAAAACCTTGCCAAAAATCAAATTAAAATTCCTCTGCTGGGCAGGAAATTAATCAGGGCTGAATGCAGTAGACGGGGACTCTTTGTTCAGAGGTGAGTCTCCTTGTTCTGTCACTGACTAGTGTTTATTATCATGTAAATGAGATTAAATGCACAGTGACTGATGGGGGTTTGAGGAAGAAGGAGAGAAGTGAAAGAGATGAACAGGTTCCTTAGGATTTAAACTTGAGATGCAAAAACGTTTTTATAGCATCTGCTGCTTCTTAATCCATCAACTGCTGAGCAAGGGAAGCTCCTCAGCTTCCTGATACACAGTGATTTATTCGTCCCATCACCCTCCTAAGTCACCCACGGTGACCCAGGCCATGTGCCAGGTGTGAGGCCTAAGTCATGGAAACACCCAGCCGCTGCCTTCCCGGAGTCTATAGTCTGGTAAGAAAGGATACTGTCTGCAAATAGCCAGCCAGATAAGAAATGGCATCATAAAATCTAGGATTATTTGGTTGAAAAGTGGCTGAAGCATATCCTACCTAACTACAGCAAAAAGGAATGAATTGGTAAAAGAAAAAATGAGCAGCAGTACAGAACATGGGGGGAAATCTCTGGAATAGAGGTAGCAGGAACTGACATACAGTCTTGCCAGGACCCTCAGTCAAGTGAATTGAACATGCGACCTTCAATACATTCACTCAAGATTTAGATTCCGAAAAGAAGGATCATTTCAGTCACTCTGTCATGTCTGACTCTTTGTGACCCCATGGACTGCAGCACACCAGGCCTCCCTGTCCATCACCAACTCCCAGAGCTGGCTCAAACTCATGTCCATCGAGTTGGTGATGCCATCCAACAATCTCATCCTGTCGTCCCTTTCTCCTCCTACCTTCAATCTTTCCCAGCATCAGGGTCTTTTCCAGTGAGTCACTTCTTCACATCAAGTGGCCAAAGTATTGGACTTTCAGCTTCAGCATCAGTCCTTGCAATGAATATTCAGGACTGCTGTCCTTTAGGATGGACTGGTTTGATCTCCTTGCAATCCAAGGGACTCTCGAGAGTCTTTTCCAACACCACAGTTCTAAAGCATCAATTCTTAGGCTCTCAGTTTTCTTTATAGTCCAACTCTCACATCCATACATGACTACTGAAAAAACCATAGCTTTGACTAGATGGACCTTTGTTGGCAAAGTAATGTCTCTGCTTTTTAATATGCTGTCTAGGTTGGTCATAACTTTTCTTCCAAGGAGCAAGCGTCTTTTTATTTCATGGCTGCAGTAACCATCTGCAGTGATTTTGGAGCCCACAAAAATAAAGTCTGTCACTGTTTCCATTGTTTCCCCATCTATTTCCCATGAAGTTATGGGACCAGATGCCATGATCTTCGTTTTTTGAATATTGAGTTTTAAGCCAGCTTTTTCACTCTCATCTTTCACTTTCATCAAGAGGCCCTTTAGTTCCTCTTTACTTTCTGCCGTAAGGGTGGTATTATCTGCTTATGTGAAGTTATTGATATTTCTCCCGGCAATCTTGATTCCAGCTTGTGCCTCATCCAGCCCAGTGTGTCTCATAATGTACTCTGCATATAAGTTAAATAAGCAGGGTGACAATATAGAGCCTTGACTTACTCCTTTCCCAATTTGGAACCAGTCTGTTGTTCGATGTCCAGTTCTAACTGTTGCTTCTTGACCTGCATACAGATTTCTTAGGAGGCAGGTTAGGTGGTCTGGGGATTCTACTTCTTGGAGAATTTTCCACAGTTTCTTCTCATCTACACAGTCAAAGGCTTTGGTGTAGTCAATAAAGCAGAAGTAGATGTTTTTTCTGGAATTCTCTTGCTTTTTCTATGATTGAATGGATGTTGGCAATTTGATCTCTGGCTCCTCTGCCTTTTCTAAATCCAGCTTGAACATCTGGAAGTTCATGGTTCATGTATTGTTGAAGCCTGGCTTAGAGAATTTTGAGCATTACTTTGCTAGCGTGTGAGATGAGTGCAATTGTGCAGTAGTTTGAGCATTCTTTGGCATTGCCCTTCTTTGGGATTGGAATGAAAACTGACCTTTTCCAGTGCTGTGGCCACTGCTGAGTTTTCCAAATTTGCTGGCATACTGAGTGCAGCTTCTGCCTGCTTTGTGGCTGGGGAGAAGCAGAAGACATAAGTAGTGCGGCAGAGATCATGACAGTGGCAGAGGGACCTTTACCCAAAGAGCGAATGAGAGCTGTGTGCTGTGCTCAGTCACTCAGTCGTGTCCGACTCCCTGTGACTCCATGGACTGTAGCCCGCCAGGCTCCTCTGTCCTTGGGGTTTTCCAAGCAAGAATGCTGGAGTGGGTTGCCATTTCCTCTTCCAGGGGATCCTCCCAACACAGGAATTGAACCTACATCTCATCTCCTGCATTGGCAAACGGGTTCTTTTCCACTAGAGCCACCTGGAAATGTAGAGCTAAAAAGCTAGAGACATGAGTGGCCATCGGGGACTTTGGGAAGCTCAGCTGTTGATGTGTCTTCTCGGCCAATGAGCAGGGACATGTTTCTTTGGGGCATACTCTCTGTCGAGGTGGTGATGATTTGAGGCTATAAGACTTAGACTGTCTTGCTGTTAGGTATGTCGATTCACTGGCACTTCTGTCTGTTCTCTTGATCCCAGTGTGAGCAGTCCCACCTCATGAGAGAACATGAGGACGTCCAGGAGCGAACGACACTTCGGTATGAGGAACGCATCACAGAACTGCACAGCATCATCGCTGAGCTCAACAAGAAGATAGACCGTTTGCAAGGCTCCACCATCAGGTAGCCGGCTCCAAGTCATGCCTGTCTCTGCCCCTCTGGGCGGTAACCTGGTTTTTATGCTTGAAGTTACCCCATGAATTATGGGCTTCCCTTATGGCTCAGCTGGTAAAGAATGTGCCTGCAATGAGAGAGACCCGAGTTCGATTCCTGGGTTGGGAAGATTCCCCTGGAGAAGGGAAAGGCTACCCACTCCAGTATTCTGGCCTAGAGAATTCCACGGACTGTGTAGTCCATGGGGTCACAAAGAATCAGACACGACTGAGCGACTTTCACACTTTCCATGAGTTACAACAGTAACTCATTTATTTACAACTACTATTTTTATAGTTGATAAGTATTTTGTCTCTACTCCGTCAGCTGTGAGCTTTCCCCTCCATTATTCTGTTTTGACTTTGACCCTCATGGTGACCTGAAAGGTAGACGGGGTGGAAGTTGTGACGTTCAGTGGACTGATAAGACGAAGGTAAGTGAGATGCTTTATTAACAGGTCCTGAATGCAACCCCCTCTATCTCCCTTGGGGATCTGGAGAGATTTATGAATGTCGATTTTAACTAACTATTACATATGCTTCTTTGTTGTCGTTCAGTCACTAAGTCGTATCCGACTCTTCGTGACCCCATGGACTGCAGCACGCCAGGCTTCCCTGTCCCTCACTATCCCCTGGAGTTTGTTTTAAGTCCGTGATTCAGTGATACCTTCGAACCATCTCGTCCTCTGTTGCCTCCTCCTCTTCCTGCCCTCAGTCTTCCCCATGAGCAGAGTCTTTTTCAGTAAGTTGGCTCTTTACATCAGGTGGCCGAAGTATTGGAGCTTCAGCTTAAGCATCAGCTTCAGTTGATGCTTAATTAATATCAGGATTAATTTACTTTAGGATTGACTGTTTGATCTCCTGCTGTCCAAGGGACTCTCAAGAGTCTTCTCCAGCACCATAGTTTGAAAGTATCAATTCTTTGGCGCTCAGCCTTCTTTATGGTCCAACTCTCACATCTGTACATGGCTACTAGAAAAACCATCACTTTGACAATATGGACCTTTGTCAGCAAAGTGATCTCTCTGCTTTTTGATGCACTGTCTAGGTTTGTCCTAGGAGCAAATCTTTTAATTCATGGCTGCAGTCATCATCCTCAGTGCAGTGATTCTGAAGCCTAAGCAAATAGCATATGCTTCTAGATAATCTAAAATTTGTTTGAGCTCAGTTGACTTGCCAATGTTGGCATAGTGTCATACAAACTCCTAAGGGATGGGGCAAGATTCGATCCATCACTTGATTGGTGAAAACCCTGGGGCTTAAAAATGTTAAGCAACTGCTTTTAAGTTACCCTTAGCAAAGGGGAGAGGTGGAGTTAGAAGCCACAGCATCTCTGCCTTTATTCAGTTTTCTTCCCATAAAAGTAATTGCTGGGGTTTCTGCCTTCCTTGCTCATCAATCAGTGGCCCCAAAGGCTCCTGCACAAAGCTGTGTCTGCCCGTTTTTGAGAAGAGGGTTTGCTTAAAGTGACTTACTGAGCCAAGGATAAGAATTTTTATCTTCTTGCCCATGCTCAGAGAATATCCCTGAGGGAAACAAATGGTTGGCATTTGCTTTTATGGAGAAGAGTGCTTTATTCTCTGACTGTTTTTATAGGCCACAATTAAGACCGTTTTAAAGGCAGCTTCTTTAAACTATCCCTCTAGAAGTCCTGGGTCAGAAGACATTTTGGATATGTTTTGTTCCAACTCTGAGAGTCTCAGTAATGATGGAGCTACTTGATGAGGGTACTTGGGGGCCTCTGTTTCTGGGCAAAGTTGTGGAAAATTTTGCTGTTAATTGGAGCCACACAGTACATCTCATATTCCAGTTTAGAACCTCAAGGCCTTTAAATTGTATCCTGGTCTTCAGTGATTGTAGGTTAGAAGAGCAGAGAAGAATTTCAGCCCAAGGAAATGATTATAGCAGACTTAAAGGAGGCTGACAGAGTACATTGGTAAATTCGTAATTTCCATTAAAAACATATTGCTCTTTTAAAGTCTTGAGAAAGTGAAGGCAAATGGGCTTAGTGAGTTGCGAAAAAAAAAAATGCATCACATGTCACCTGGAAAACTCAATTTCACGATGTTTAGATTAAATTTAATGGCCAAACTGTTTCGTATTTAAATACCCTCTTATTTAAAGGCAGATTGCATCTGTACAGATGTCACATTAAATTCTTCCAGTTTTCATTATGTAAATGGGCTAGCTCCTCCTTGAGGAGGGGACTCCCTGCATGACTGGAAGATGAGCAGACCTGTGGGCCGGTAAGAAAGGCTCTTGTCCTCTGAGCTCTAGTGGCTAAAGCACCTCCCTGGCCGCCACCACTCAGGTCCAAAGATGTTATAGTTGACCCAGTGCAGAGGTAACAAACGCCTTGGACTTTTTGGTGTATCCCAGCTGTAGAGAATTGTCATGCTAATCTGGTACAATCCTGGTACCTTTGGACTTTCTTGTTGCTTCAGTCTGGGCCTGAGTTAGGAATTTATTGGAAGAGCTGAAAAATCATTCATTAGGGAATGGTTTATGATACATGCACATGGAAGCCATACTGAATTGCATAAGAGAAAAGAAGTGACAGTTTCATAGTTTAAAATATTTATCTCCAGTCGCACTCAGAGAACTAGAGACCTTCTGTGACTGCCCTGGGAGGCTTTCCCACCTCTTATAGCCACAGGGCTAATGTAGTCAATAATCAACGTCAGTTGAATTCAGAGCCACATCAGATCTCTTAGCTTAAAGATTAAGCACTGATAGGAAAAGATGAAATGGTGAGAGTTTGAATGGAGACATTGGGTAGATTCAGATAAATCAAGATACTCTAGAGCTTGCAAACTCCACTGAGTTTCCCCTCCTGCAGAAGCAGTCTCCCTCCCTGTCTGATCAAGTTAGTCCTTCTCTGCTGGGAGGCTCTGTAGCAGGCTGAACCCAGGTAAAGGGTACCAGATATAGTCATACCTCACTGCTACTCCGTTCTTCTTTATCTTTAGGCCCAAAAGTAGCTAAATTCAATCATGCCCCAGGGGGATAAGCAGAAAATCCAACCTTGGAAGATACACATAAGGTTGTATTCATTTATAGTCACAGAAACTTGAGACGAATATGTATAGGATTAGGATCTAAGTGTCCTAGACCAGGGAAATAAGAATATAGTGTTGGATTGATGATGATTTATTGATATCACTGTTCCTAATAGAGATTCTGGATTTAGTATGTTCGCTTCAGCAGTTTTATTAAATAAAACTAGATTCACTGGAGGATTACATTAAATAATGTTGAAATGCCAGAACTTCCCTAGTGTAACATAGTGCAGAGGCCATGGGGATCAGGAATAACATCATTAAAATGGGGTTTTTGAAGCCACTTCACTACTGGAGTCAGTGTAGGCATGGCTGCTGTGCTTGTCAACAGCGCTACAGTAGTAATCAAAACTATTTGACCCATAGAGATTTTTGATCATGTAGAATTATCATGGAGTCTTTAGTTTTGATATAAATGGGCAGCATACTAAAGTTTGACTTGGTCTGTCTGGTGAACAAGGACCTGACCTCCCACTGTAATATATGACCTCTTATCCAGTTGCTTACCAGACCTCCTTCACAGATCCAGAACTCTTTAATGAAGATGTTTATAATCCTGTCACAAGTGGGTATAGTCCGTCTAATTTCTACCCATTTTACAGGGGAGACTGTATAGTAGGAAAAAGAGATACCCACATTCTGGGCTAATTATTTGCTCTGAGCAGATGTTAGCCCCTGGGATCCAAAAATACCTGTAGTCTTCCAGCCCAGATGAAGATTGATGAAGATACATTAGTCAGCTGAGGCTGCTGTAACAAAATACTATAGACCGGTGGCTTAGACAATAGGAATTTATTTGCCACAGTTCTGGAATCTGGAAAGTCCAAAGTCAGAGTGTCAACCAATTCATTCCTTCAGTGAGTGCTATCTTCCTGTCCTCCTGAAGGCTTCCTTCTTGCTGTGTCCTCACATGGCAGGGAGAGAGGGAAATGGCAAGTTCTGTTATTTCTTAAGGGTACAAATCCCATAGTGAGGGATCCCATCAGATCTAATTATATCTCAAAGGTCCCATCTCCAGACACCATCACTTTGAAGGTTAGGACTGCAACATAGAATTGGGGTGTACTAACAATGAACAATAACACGTAATTCAGTCCATCCTAGATCAGGTGACAAGCGGCATCATCAATAAATCTCATGGTGGACCTAGTCTACCGCTGTAGCCCATCCAGGTGATAACATTTTTTAAATCCCTGTGCATGTGGTAAATGCTCCCAACTAGCAACAGTACACAGTCCTGCTCTTCTGGCTTCAGGAACCAAGTGGAAATACAAGTGGCTCCTCTCATTCTTACACCTAAAAGTGCACTTAAAAAATTATTGCTTTCCCTCTTGGCGACTTTGAGCTCTGCTAGTTTTCGAAGTTTCATTCCCAAGGGAACGATGACTGGCAAGCACAGCAGTGATTCCGTGCTGCACTTAGCCCTTGGGACGTCTCGCGTCACTGAACCAACAGGCAGTGGAGGGAGTTGCTGTCCTAGTGGGGTCCCACCTCTCCAGGGGAAGCTGAATTGTAGCTGTACCATGGAGCAGGGAGGACTGTGTCTGGAACTCATCGGATTCCCTAGCATACCTCCTGGATGTTGTCCAGTGATACAAGTTAGTAAATTAGAGGATTACAGTGCATGTCAGTCCACCTAGGGCCAGAGCCCTCAGGAATAAAGATTTCTAATTACTGCACTAGGTTAAGAACTCTAACCACCTAAGATGCTGGCCAAACACCAAGGGAATTGGAATTTCCTAACGGAAGACAAAAGTTATTAATTATAGTCTCATAACCAGTTGCAAAAAGGATGACTCGACTGCATAATTCTTTGCTTGTTTATGTATATGTGCAATTTCCTTTTTACTTTCTTGTTTTCTCCCACTATATGAGGTGAGTTGTTATTGGTAAAATGTAGATGTAATAGTTGGGCTCCATGATTTTGGTGAATTTGCCATTAAACTAGAAGAGGAAAGCTCACCTAGCCATGGATATAAATGGGACTTTGGGTCTCCCATTTTGATAAGAAGGTGAGTACAGTTATTAATACGATTGAACAAGGGATAGTTACAGCAGCTTGATGGTATTGTTATAGCCATTTGGAAGTGTATATGTGTGAGAGGATGCATTTGGTTGTCAAGGAGCCAAAGACAGTAGGTTAGAGTGCATGTTGCTGGTGCCTGGTTCTGTTCCCATGCCTTCTCTATAGTCCCCCCAAATCAAAGAAGACTGACCCTGGGGACTACCTCCCAAACTCCCTTAACTCTGGGATAGTCTTGGATCTGCCAGGTCTGGAAGGCAGCAAGAAGGTGGGGCCGTCGTGGTGGCTTGGGTGAGCATGAAGATCCTGTGCTGACCGGCCTGAGCCTGAGCTGTGGGCAGGAGTGGGGCAGCATCAGTCTCTCCATCACAGCTCTGATGGCAAGGCTGACAGCACCAGCTGCCCTCTACCTCCCTTCTCTTCTCTGGTCCTTCCAGCTGCCTAAATTAAATCCTGCTTGAAACATCCAAAAGCGTTTGTTTTCCTAACTGAACCCTGCCTAATGCATCCTAAATCTCATCTGCTTGGAATAAACAGTTTGTGTTTATAGCCTTCTAAAAATCTTTACTCATGAATATCTGAAACAAATTGGATCATATGGCACACACTGATTTGTAATAGGTGCTTTTTCACTTAACTGTATGTTCTGAGTGGCTTTGTTTTAATGCTCGTCTGAGTTGGGGGGATTGTATAATGAGATGGGTAAAATAGAAAAATATGTCAGTAGCTCACTTTGTATCTGGGGGAGGGGGAAAAAAAGATGTCTAAGCAGATTGTTTCCCAAGGAGATTATTTTCTTTTCCCAAAAGCTGCTCTCATAACATCAACCTTTCACTGCCAACTCTGAGTAGTCCATGATTTCTGCTTCATTTCCCATTTGCTTGTTAGCCCACAGCTGTCTGGCTTCTGACCCCAGTGGTTTGCCAAAATTCCTTTTGCTATGAACTGAATTATGCCACTCACCCCCCTCCAGTTTGTGTGATGAAACCCTCTATGTGATAGTGTTTGGAGATGGGATGTAGTTGAGTCAAGGTCATGAAGTTGGGGTCACGTGATAAGATTAGTGACCCCAGAGAGCTCACTTGCTCTCCTGCTCTTTCCCTGCCGTGTGAGAGTGCAGGGAGAAGGCAGCCATCTGCAGGCCAGGAAGAGAGCCCTCACCGGGAACCAGCCATGCTGGCACCTTGATTTTGGACTACCAGCCGAAGTCTGCTGCTGCTGCTAAGTCACATCAGTCATGTCCGACTCTGTGCGACCCCATAGATGGCAGCCCACCAGGCTCCGCCATCCCTGGGATTCTCCAGGCAAGAACACTGGAGTGGGTTGCCATTTCCTTCTCTAACCCAACTGAAGTCTAAAACTATGAAAAAGCAGATCTCTGTCATCTAAGCTTGTCTATGGTACTTTGTTACAGCAGCATAAGCTAAGAGATTTTTGAAAATCACCAGTGATTTCTTAACTGAAAAATTTGGTGACTTTTTTCTTGTTACTGGACCTTTTCCTAAATTTAACCCTAAATCTTGCTTCCCTTCTCTAACCTCGCTGGCCTTGCAAGTCCTTCTCCTCTGCTGCTAAGTCACATCAGTCATGTCCGACTCTGTGCGACCCCATAGATGGCAGCCCACCAGGCTCCGCCATCCCTGGGATTCTCCAGGCAAGAACACTGGAGTGGGTTGCCATTTCCTTCTCTAACCCAACTGAAGTCTAAAACTATGAAAAAGAAGATCTCTGTCATCTAAGCTTGTCTATGGTACTTTGTTACAGCAGCATAAGCTAAGAGACTTTTTGAAAATCACCAGTGATTTCTTAACTGAAAAATTTGGTGACTTTTTTCTTGTTACTGGACCTTTTCCTAAATTTAACCCTAAATCCTGCTTCCCTTCTCTAACCTCCCTGGCCTTGCAAGTCCTTCTCTTTCCCTAAGAGCCATCCTCAACTTTGGCCCTTACCCTGGGCTCTCCCCCATACTTTTCACCAGGATTGCTGCACCCCTAAAGCACTGACCCCTCCTCTTTATATCACTTCCACATTGGCATTTAACCCTTGTGCTTCTTCGTCTGCAAAGTGCCCCTCACTTGGTGACTGAGCAAGTATCCAGAGCCTCTGTGTGCTTGCACATAGTCCAGTCTCTCAAATCTCGTGCCCGTGCTGTGCGCCTGGCCTTTCCCCTGGTCTTTAGGCCCACGCTTTGGCCTGTGTGGTACAGCTCTCTGTCCCTCTTCATGTTGCTGCATCTCAAACACAGTGTAACCAAAACCTCTTTGTCTCCCAGCAAAAACTTGTTGTTCTAATTAGCTTGTGGCCTAAAGAATAAAATATGATGAAATAAAAATAAAACCTGGAAAGATAAGGTGGGTTTTTCTCTCTGTCTTTTTTCTCATATGGTATACATTCCACCCTTGTTCACTATTTGAAGTCTTTGAATACAGATCCTTGATCAGATCTTATTAAAACTGGTACTTCTGGGGGACGAGGATGAATTATTATATACGTAGGAGAGCATTTCAGAGTCCCATTTGTTCAGTTATTCATCATGAGTTTCCTAGATGAGTCTGAACTTCCTCTGTGCTATATGGGAAAATAAGAGGTATTTGCCCACCACTTATTCACTGCTATAGATCCTTTAAGAGAAACTGAAAAGAATACCTTGTATCTAAAACGTCTTTGTTCTTTAAAGAAATGATGGCTGTTTTGGGGCAATTCTGCCTTTAAATGCAGAGACCAAGTGTGTTCCAAAAGAAAAACCACAAAGTCAGTTAGGCTGAATGGGCTGGCCACAGTTGACTGACAGCTCCCAAGGCATGTCCATCTGGGTCTCGTTCACCAGTTACTCCAAACCAGTGACAAGGCATGAATGTGCACCCCAAATAAGATAGGTATAGGGATTGCTTCTGAAGTAACATTTTTATCAAATGCTGCTGATTCCAAAGGACTTTAGCTTGAGGTCTGGAAAGCATGGCAAGACTTAAACTTTCATTGACTTTTTCCAATTAGATCATTTCACCTCTAGCTAATAATGAGAAAGAATCTTTAAAAAAATCTTTTCCTTAGGCCATCATATTATTGTTCTGTTTGTAGTAAATTTAGGAGTTAGGCTGTGTTGCTAACTGGTTGGATAATCTTAGGTAAGTCGCTTAGCCTCTAGGAGTGTCTGTGGTCTTATTTGTAAAACAAAGGTATTGATCTTGGCTTAAGTGATCACCAGGATCCCTGCCAGTCTGCCACTCTATGACTTTCCTGCCTCTGTTAGTTAAGCAGGTGTGTATAACAGCCTAATGCCTGCCTCCTTAGGAGTGTTTTCTTGTTGCTGCTGCTGCTGTTATTGAGCTGGTAGCAAGCTTTAATCACTGCAACTCTAAACTGAGTGACTTGGAATCACTTCACAAATGCTTCTAAGTGAGTGAAATAATGTACCATTAGAATCCTGAGGTGACCCTCTATGTGCCCCCCTCCAAAAAAAAAAAAAAAACACCTGGTAACTTTCTAATTCCATAATTATGGAAAAGCAGAGACATCAGTTTGCCGTCCAAGCTATTGCTTTCCAGTTGTCATGTGTGGATGTGAGGGTTGGACCATAAAGAAACCTGAGAGCCAAAGAATTGATGCTTTCAATTTGTGTTGTTGGAGAAAACTTTTGAGAGGCACTTGGACAACAAGGAGATCAAGCCAGTCAATCCTAAAGGAAATCAGCCCTGAATGTTTATCAGAAGAACTGATTCTGAAGCTACAATACTTTAGCCACCTGAAGCTACAATACTTTGGCCACCTGATGCAAAGAGCCAACTCATTGGAAAAGACCCTTATACTGGGGGAAATTGAGGGCAGGAGGAGAAGGAGGCAACAGAGGATGAGATAGTTGGATGGCATCACCCACTCAATGGACATGAGTTGAGTAAACTCCGGGAGATAGTTGAGAACAGGGAAGCCTGGCGTGCTGCAATCCATGGGGTTGCAGAGTCAGACACCACCGAAGTGACTGAACAATAGCAATTAAGAAACTACCACAACAGCATACAATTAGCAACATTTATCAGTTTATCAAAGCTACTGTTTTTTTAACTTAATTTGACTACTTCTTGGACCTTTTCATATTTTCTTTCTTTTTATCTTCAGCATTAGCAGTCAGTGTTCTTCAGATCAGGCATCTTTTTCCCCAAAGAAATAAGAGAAATCACTTGCCAAGAGTTACTGTATACACCATGAAAGGAAGCAAACAATGAAGTCACTTTGAGATACTGATGCTGTATGTCATTCACACCTTGACCAGTTAGGTGATGGCCTGCTGCTCAGAGGAACCTTGAAAAAACTCCTCAAATTCTTGTCTTTTTAAAACTGCCATGGACCTGCAGGGTTTTTGTTGGTTTTTTTTTGTTTTGTTTTGTTTTGTTTTTAACTTTTTGTTCCCACTGCTCTGGACCAGTGCTTCTGACTAAAACAGTAGAGAGAGCCCCCAGCATCCTTCTCCTCCATATGCTGAAGTCCCAAATTGTCCGGCAGCTTACAGAGTGCTTGGAGTGCACTGGTTTTTGTCATTTCCCAGTTCCTGCCAGTAAGGATGTTGAAAGGGCTAAGATAGACAACTCCTTGGTTTGTTTTTTTTTTTTTTTACCAAAGTCAGCAAGAGAAATAGGGCTATACAAACTTTCTCATATTTAGGTTCAGTTTAACCTTTCAGTGCCTCATTTTGGGGACACAGGACTG
The DNA here is from genome assembly GCA_006408695.1 of Aepyceros melampus. Classification (NCBI taxonomy): domain Eukaryota; kingdom Metazoa; phylum Chordata; class Mammalia; order Artiodactyla; family Bovidae; genus Aepyceros; species Aepyceros melampus. Next base: position 82,832 of record SJXQ01010543.1, on the reverse strand, counting down.
CACACAATCTCCTTACAAGATTGCTTTCTGCCTCCACTGTTTCCTCTGTTTGCTCTTGCAGTGTTGTACTGTAACCTTCCTTATGATGCCCTAAGGGGATCCTTAACCAGGGGTGATGTGTGCTCACCTCAGCCCCTCTCTGTAGGGTCGAGAACACAGACCGTCTGTACTTCCCTGCTGCCTGTTTGATCTGTTTCCATAAAAAATCTACAGCACTTACTCCTTCCCCTGAATTCCTTGACTTCACACATTATTCTACATTTATTTCCACCGTTTGACCCTGATTATTTGCCACCTTCAATACAATAAGTTTTGCTTCTGGCCAATATTGCCCGCTCAGCCAGTGGCCTGAGTGTTCCTCCAGCTTCATGGTTCCATCCTGCACCCTGATTTGGCTGCAGCTATCCGTCCCTCTGTCCCAAGCTCTACACGCCCAAGTTCACGTCCACGGGCTCCCCTGAGGCGCTGCATGTGCCCGGGCACCCTCACGACCTATCTAAAGTGGCGCGCCTTCAGACTCCTCGGTAGTACTGCTGCATCCTGGAAGTCCTCCCTGGTCACTGCCCACCTGCAGCCCCAGAGCTGCAGTCCACCCAGAGCACTCTTCATAGGGCAGAATTAGTTGTGAACATGTGCGCCTGTGCTATGTCGCTTTCACTGCCAGGCTCCTCTGTCCATGGGATTCTCTAGGCAAGAATACTAGAGTGGGTTGCTATGGGCTTCTCTATGCTCTCTCTCCCTGACCCAGGTATCAGACCTGAGTCTCACGTTTCTGCACTGGGAGGCGGGTTCTTACCACTAGAGCCACGTGGGAAGCCCATTGTAACATAAAATTTGACTCCCAAAAGAGCAGCATCCACTTGGTTTTTGCTTTCCTATCCTTGTCTTGATGCTCAAATACTTTGAATGAGCACTCTTGGCTTGCATCTCATGACACGGGAAGTCTTCTGCCTGAAGGTGACCTTTCTCGTGTGGTATCATTCCTCAGTGTGTGGTCTCAACCTTAGTAAGGAATGTTCCCTTCCTCACCGAATACGTCCTTCTCCCACCCCTTCCGTTTTCACTTCTTTATAAAACCCATCCTAATAAAGTAATTTTTTACAAAGCAAGAGATTTGGCAGGCACTAGATGTTTGGGACCTGCCAAGCCAAGACAGTTGAAGGTGGCTATAAAAGATTTTGCAAATACCATTTGCACCAGAGGCACAGCAGCAGCTTTTTTGGCTGAAAAAAGTCTCAGCCAAGCTGAAGCTGATTACATTGGCCATGCAACAAAGGTAATTTATTCATTATACCCAAAATCTCCCATTAACTAAAATCAGGATTTCAACTGCTGATTGAAAGGAAGCTGATGGATCAGAGCACAATTACCCTCTAGACCAAAAAGGTAGTGACTCTTAAGAGTACTTTCTAATTGTTTTTCTTTCCTAAACCTAATTACTGTTGGCTGTGCAGATATCTAATGATTAACTTATTCATATAACATTAACCTATATTTTTTTCCCATAACCACTCCCATTCTAATTCACATTCTCCATTTCTGGTGGTTTTATATCTGTTTAAAGTCTTCCTAGGTTTCTGTGTGGCTTTTATCAGAAATACTTTATAAAGCAAGGACTCAGCTGAATTCTTTCCCTGAGAGATTGGGTGTTCATGTTTTGAGAAAACCAAGAACTCTGGAGAGTTCTTCCATTTCTCTAGTATAGATGTGTCTCCTGAGTTTCAAATGGCACTTGCCTCTTCCCCAAGTCTCACTGATCACCACTCACCATCTTGATCGACCCAAAACTGTGGACTTTCTGCCCTTACCCTCCAGTTGTCAGCAACTTAATGTGAATGCCAGGTTAAGAGAAATTCTTCCTATCTTTCTTCACAGACACCCTCCCCCAAGGGCTGAGCAGACACCTTCGGACTTTCCGAACTCCTACGGCTGAGAAGGGAGTGGGTGTGTTTGTGCAGATGAAACACAGATGAATTTCAAAGTTATCTTCTACTAGTAAAGGCAGATTGAAGGAAACAGACCATTGAGAGCTGCTCACTCACTCACTGATTTTCCCTCTCACTCCATTCTCCTATCCTGTCCCCTAACTCTACTTACTTCCTTTAGAGAAACTAAGTGTGGTCTTTCTCAGACATGCTGACCCCTACACCTCTCAGAGCGCTGATTTAGATCTGCACAGACAGGGTGCTGGTTTTCCAGTCTCTGTAACCTCAGCAGTCCTTCTGTTCTCTTCCCAGAAGGAAGCCCAGCAGGGACTCTGGTGGTGATGCTCTGAGTCACTCCTATTCATAGGCCCTTGATGGTCCTGCTCACTGTAGCCTCAGTGCTAGGAATCTCAGTTCTTCTTTGCCTTGGAATTTCAGGGGGTGAAGAAGCCCACTTTCTTTAGGAAATGTTTGAAAGGGGGAGTTTTCTGGTAGGCTGAGAGACGAGTCTTGTCGGGTGTATGGGTATGGATGTGGAAACTTTCAGTGTCAAACACCACCCATCTAGTTAGCCTGAAAGGAATCCTGGTCCATGTGGCCTTGAGAGGAGAGCTATCTGTTTGTGTTCTGAGTGTCTTTATCTTGTTATTAAAAGACATTCTCTGGGGATGTGTCTTGTGTGTCTGTCAGTGGAGTCTGACTTCCCTTTTGTTCTCAGGGAGGAAGATGAATACTCAGAATTGCGATCAGAGCTCAGCCAGAGTCAACACGAGGCCAATGAGGACTCTCACAGCGTGGATCAGGACCAGACCTCTGTGTCTGTCCCTGAAAACCAGTCCACCATGGTCACTGCAGACATGGGTAAGTCTGCCTGCCATTGCCGCGACACCAGGCCTTGGTTTCTGGATTGTAATCAAAACTTTAGAAGCATGAGACAGCCTGGATCAAGATTTAGTGAGTCAAGCAGCTTGTTGAGTAGATGAAGGCAGGTGAAGGCTCATTCATTTCAGTTCTCGACATATTCCTTTGCTGGTCACAGTGGAACCAAAGAGCTGAATTCCCTTTCTGCCTTGATGTTTGTGATTCAAACGTGTCACCTTCTACATGAAAAGTCAGGAAGTAGGGAACCAGGTAAAAAGGTGATTGCACTGTTCCAAGTTCAGTAAAACTGAGCTGTGATGGCAAGAATGGAAAGGATGGGCTGAGGAGCGACTCACTACAGGGGAGGAGGCAATAGGTTCAGCAGCTCTGGGGTAAGCAGGGTCCAAAATGACTCTTTAATACGTTCATCCTGAGTGACTCAGAATGATTGTATTCCTTACTAAGGAAGTCTGGTTGAGCAATGATTTGGAAATAAATATATTTTGTTTGAGGTTGTGAAGAAATGTCTGTATGAAAATAGCTGGTAACAGCACGTTGGTATGGTGTGTTTTATTTTATTTTTCATTTTTTGGTATGGTGTGTTTTAAACTACAGGTTATGACCCTTCCAACTAGGTCTTGAAATTACATGAAAAATCAAAATGTTTTTAAAATGAAATCAAATAGGAAAAAAACCCAGAATGATAGTATTGTTTTTTCATGACACATATTTGTTGGATATGTATAAGTAGTAAGTTGCCAAGGGAAATGTTCTGACTATGGGTTGCAATTGAAGTGTTGTAAAACCTCTGGCCAACTTGAAGATGCTCAACTAGATCTCTGGAGAGACTGGGGTTGTGGATAAAGGCTTTGAAGTTATGAGGTAAAGAGCTCCCTATGCTTGAAAGGATGTGAAGTTCAAATGGGGAGACACACCATATCTTAGGAAATGTTCACATATAAGGGGGTGATGGGAAAGGAACAAGGAGAAGGAAGAGTAAGTATAGTACAGTTTACATTAGAACTTAAGTTTCCATTGGGGAGAGAGTGACTTTAATAAATATTAAACATTTATGCTTAATTATAAATCTATATAATAACCAGGGCTTCCCTATATAGACTTATAATATAACCAGGGCTTCCCTGGTAGCTCAGCTGATAAAGAACCCACCTGCAATGCAGGAGACTCCGGTTCGATTCCCGGGTCAGGAAGATCCTCTGGAAAAGGGATAGGCTATCCACTCCAGTATTCTTGGGCTTCCCTGGTGGCTCAGCTGCTATAGAATCCACCTGCAATGTGGGAGACCTGGGTTCAGTCCCTGGGTTGGGAAGATCCCCTGGAGAAGGGAAAGGCTACCCACTCCAGTATTCTGGCCTGGAGAATTCATGGACTACAGTCCATGGGGTCGCAGAGTCGAACACAACTGAGTGACTTTCACAACAACCTGCATAAACCTATATACATGCTATAACATCAAGTACCGTGGCAGTGTGTCAAAGGAATTCAATTTAGATTTCCAGGAAAGCTTCCTCTCAGAAGTGACATTTGAGCTGAGATGTGGAGGGTAAGTAGGAATTGAGTGCATGAGAGAGGAAGTGGCATGCAGGGGAGAGGGGATGATGTATTCAAGGCAGTGAATAAGACCCTCTTTTATGAAGGGTGCAGAGGTGTGAGATGGAGGCTGGGAGAGGCAGGCCGGAGCCAGACCATGCAAGATCTCATAGACCATGCTAGGGAGTCTGACCATTATTCAGAGACCCAGGAGAAACCACTGAATGATTTTAACAGCTGTGGATGGGAGGGATGAGATGATCAGATGGCATTTTGAATCAATCACTCTGTAGTGAAGAGAAAGAATCAGTGGATCAAGAGTGAATGGGGGAGGCCAGCTTGGAAACCTTTGCTGAAGTCAAGGTGGGCAAAACTGTTGCCAGAATTAAAGGTGGTGGCCATTGAGACGTGGAAAAGCAGATGAGTACAGAAAATGACAAGATCTTCCAAGGAATCCATCACAGGGTGAAGAAGGAGGGAGGCATGCGTGGGTGTCCCGTAAGTGTCTGGTTTGCCCAGTGGATGGGTGGTAAGGCCAATCAGCTATATGGGAGCAAAGTGAAAAGACTCCATGGTTTTGCTCTGAGTTTAGTTTTGTTGTGGAGGGGCATGGGTGGGGTGGAGAGGAGGATGTGTGTTTTGTTTGGGCAGAAGTTTCAGGTGTCCGGAGCTATCTGGGTGGAGATGTTGGGAAGGCAGTAGTCACACATAAACCACAACAGGTCTGGCTGAAGAGAGCAGTCGGGAGACGTCAGGCTGTTTGCAGATAGTTACGGAAGCAGTGGAAGTCGATGTGAAGAGCACGGAGTGTAGAGAGCTGGAGGCTAGGTGTAGGGGGCCACCGGCCGGGGAGAAGACGCAGGAGCACCTCGTGGCAGGGATGAACCTCTCGGCGTCTCGGTCTCGGCTCACACGCACCTTCCCAAAGCGCCTCGCGAGCACCGTCCGTGCACGTCCCGGCGCCGCCTCTCACCACCTCGCGGTCTCCTCCTTACATCACACTGAAGGTTTAAATGATGCGTTTGTACTTCTTTGCTTGACTGACGCTCCCACTAAACCGCACTGAGCAAAAGCTTGTTTATTTTCTCTACTCGTGGCTCTCTGGAGCCCACCACAGGGCCTGGCACAGAGGGCAGTGTGGGTTCAGAGATCCGTGTTTGAATGAAGGGGTGGTGCAGTCCACCAGTCCATCAACCAGGCGGTCAGCCGGAGCCGTAAGAAGGAAATGTGGAGAGCTGTGCCCACCAGGCAGTCAGGGGAGAAGACTCTCATAAGGAAGGAGGGTCCCCAGCGTGGATGGCTGCTAAGGCCACATAAGATGGGTTTAGGTACATCGATGTCCCTGAGTGCTGGGTACTGATACCATCTTTAGCCAGATGGAAGTGGGGTGAAGAGAGGGCTTGCCTTGCGGGCCTGGGGCCTTTGGCTTCAGGCTAAAGCTCCTTCCCTCACACTGAACCCAGACCGCGAAACTGCCGTCACAGCACACACACCCTGGCGACCAGCCCACGTCCTCTGGGCTCTGTTATACCAGCATCATAATCCTACCCTGGTGGCCTCGACCTTTTGGACTCAGGCTTCCAGCCTCAGGCGGTCAGACGCGTGCAGGCAGCCGAGAAGTTTCCATCACTGTGCCTTCTTACACCCACCCCTCCATTCAGTTCTCTGAAACTATTTTTCATGAAATTAAGCAAATGACCCACACTCCAACAAAATTTCTTAGTCAAAGAAACTTGGGGAGTTGGAGGGCAAACCCCCTCCAGTGGATGGCGAGGGTGGTGGGGTGCATCTTCACTGTGGGCGTCCCAGGGCTCCCGTTGTGGGGAATCCCCTGTAACCGGGTGCCCCCAGGGGAGCCAGTGTCCACCCATCTGCACCGGGAGCAGGCTTTGTTTTCCCAAATCATGTATTTTCGCCCTTTCCCGCAGTAAAAATGCATGTTCGTTACAACTGGTGGTGGTTTCATTCGCAACAAGCCTGGGCTCCTGCAGGGAAGGGACCCTTTCTGCCTGGGGCCTGTGTGTGTTCTCTGCCCACAGTAGGAGCCATCAGTCATTCATGTAGCGCTCGCTGAATGCCATGCTAGGGATGGGTATGTGAGACCCAGAACCTGCCCTCAGATCACTGTGCTCGCAGGCTCACACCCTTCATCCCCAGAGTGACAGCCCCACTTCTGACTCTGACCTGCAGGCCCGCGGAGCCTGGAGAAACCCCCACCTCAAGCCTTGCCCTTCCCGACTCTTCCTGCTTCCTTCCCACTCTGGCCACACCGGCCTTCCCTGCTATCCCTCAGACCTGACCAGCGTCTCTGACCATGCCCACTCGTCCTTTCTCTCACAGTCAGTCTGCTCTCCCCTCGTCCCAGCCTCCCCCGGCCCCTGGTGGGGCCCTGGACTGTCCCTCACGTGCACGCTGCTTGGCCTCCGCGCCGCACGTGTGTCCCTCCCATCTCCCCCTCCTCATCCCTCTTTGTCGCACTTAGCCCTCCATGACACCACCTCCCGTTTGTCTTTACTTCCTTACGTGTATCACCAGTCTTGGTCAGTCCTTGCGCTGGAGTGCCAGCTCCACGTGGGCAGGGACTTTGACTCTTCGACATAGTGGTGCCCACTCACAGGAGGCTTCCAGAGAGGTGACTGATAGGGAGCGACTTGGAGCTTGTGGTTGTTTGGAGGATGCAAAGGGAACACAGAATGCCTGCCAGTGGAGCACACCAGAAGATGGAGGGGGGCCACAGCCTCTGGTGGGAGTGTCAGAATGTGCCAGAAGTCACATCTAGGCTGACAGCTGAGGAATAAGTGGGAACAAGCGGGCACAGAGGAGGCAGGAGGAGAGTGCCGTGGGCACGGCTGCTCCCGCCAGGACCCCACAGAGGGCAGGCCTGGGGACAGCAGGAGGAGCAGCTCACGAAAGACCAGCAGAGCACAGCCCCTGCACGTCCATCAGAACCAGTGGCTGCCTCTTCTTACTCCCGTGCCATTTTCCAATTCAATTGCTTCAGCAGGGAAAAAAGCTTCCATTTATAACACCTTTATAGGAAATCATTAAAACACATCCATTTCATTATGACTGCTGTATTTGCAAACCTCCATTAGCCACCCAGCTTGGCTAATTTTGAGCTGGATTTTATATACAGAGTTGGCTGCAGTATATTTGCCGATTTCCATTTGAGATAATGGGAGTAGTCCCTTCATCAGAAATCACTTGTCTTTTGTGTTCAAACCCACTTCGATACGCTGGCTCCAGGGCGTGGTCCTCAGAGCCTGGACAAGGAAATCTGCAATGTAGAAGGTGCTTTGACCTACCTAAGCAGTCCTGTACAGGAGAAAGGTCCCAATGGTGTCACGTTGCATCTTCCAGTAAACAAACCTAGTCACGAAATCATTTGTAAAATAAAGATAATTAAGTAGACAAAGATAAAGTAGGAGTTATGGCTTGGGATTTCTGTTTCCTCACCTTGGCAAAGAGTTCTCATTAAAAGGGAGGCTGCAGATCATGGCTGACGTGGTTTGTTCACTTACTTTGTGTTGAGCATTAACAAGCATCTTCAGGTTCGGTCCTCAGTCTTGAAGGAGGCACTATAGAGCTCCTCACCTGTGAAACTGAGATAACAGGAGTTCAGAGAGGGCAAATCACTTGTCCAGGCTGCACAGCTAAGCACTTGTTTTCATTCCTGACACCCATGTATCTATAGGTGGGTTTCCTTTCACGGGAAAACATGCTTTTGGCTGGTGTGCTCTGCTTACCACCATCCTGTGAGGTCTCTAGACAGCAGAATTTAGGGAGCCACTGTCTGATCAGAGCTCCTGGCTTACTAGCAAAGTGTCTGCTGTTCATTGAGATGCTGCAGATCTCCAACTTAGCTCCCACACCCTTAGACCAACCGTGCTGGGTGCTGCAGCAGAGCCGAGCACAGATGTGTGAGATGGCACTGGTCATACTAGCTTGCGGGTGGCTGGTGGGGGTGGGGGTGCATTCCCTCCTGCAGACTGTGTTCCCATCTCTGTTCATGGAACAGCAAACCTGGTCTGGAGCAATTGTCTGTAAACAAAATCCCTGACCCCACGGACCTTTGCACAGGCTGTGATAGGCTCTGCACCTGTATTTTTAAATTTCTTCTGGTTTTTGGTGAGAAAGTCTTATTTTTGTGGAGTTTAGCAGTGCTGAACTATCATCTCTTAGGGAGGGAAGAAAGCATATGTCCCCGTGCTTGCTGGTGTGATCATTTAGACAGAGATTTCCTCCTTATGCGTAGTTTTTGGAAGACAACCAAGGAAGAATTTACACATGAAACCTGGCTATTTGGCACAGCTGTGACTATGAAATACGTTTAATGTTAAAGCCAGATTTTCGTGGCTTAATGGACCATGAGGCTTAATGGCTCAGGAGAAATGTTCCAAAGTGTTGAGCAGCCCCTCCCAGTGGGGAGAAAGGGGATTTGGGGCAAGGAAAGACAGTCCTGCCTTCTCCAAAAATGATTTCTGCAGAGTAGGAGAGAAGTATTTACAAAGACAAGGCAGCCTGTCCAGAGAAAATTTGATTTCTGTTAGGAATAAGGCACTAAGAAAGTAGTTGTCCTCTGGCAGAGCATACTTAAAGGAGAATCGGATTCTTGGTAACCTGATTCTGAAACTTTGCGAAACCAGTCCATAGGTTGGCAATGTTAGATAGGACAGAAGCTAGCACCCTGACTTGGCAATAAAACAGGCCCAGCCCTGTGCTATTTTTTTTTTTTTTTGTCTCCTTTAATTGGGCAACTTAATCTTTCCCAAGAAGTTCATGAAAACCCTTGAAAACTAAGCCCAGGGCAGGCTTAGAAGTTTCAAATAGTGACTCACAGAAGGCTAAGGTGACTGTGTCCTTCCTTGCGAGGATATGAGCCTGGTCAGCCAAGGCCTGTCTGTGAATGTGACCATGGCCATGTGGCCAAGGAGGCCACCTAAAATCATTCCAGAACTTTCCTTAGAGAGGAACCAAGCCTGAGAGCAGACAAGATTATTGTTCCATGTCATCTTGTGTCACTTTGGACTATTTCCCTCAAACTACTGTTCAGTGGTTTTGCAGCCCACAAGGAGACTTGAATATAAGACAGATATGGAAAGCCATGGGTCGTGTTTGTTCAGAATGAGCTCCCTTGACTCTTAGGTTCAGGAACTCCTCTTCTAAGATAATGAAGTGCAAGTTGCTCAGTCGTGTCCGACTCTTTGTGGCCCCCATGGACTATACAGTCCATGGAATTCTCTAGGCCAGAATACTGGAGTGGGTAGCCTTTCCCTTCTCCAGGGGATCTTCCCAACCCAGGGATCGAACCCAGGTCTCCCACATTGCAGGCAGATTCTTTACCAGCTGAGCCACAAGGGAACCCCCTTCTAAGATAAGCAGCCTTATTTTCCAAACAGACTGTATCTCCTTAGGTTGGATTGTTCTTTCAGTTGGAACTCATATTTTCCCTTAAAACCAGCAACCTAGACCTCTCACCTTTTGAGATGGACTGCTCTCTGTCTGTGGAACGTGTATCTCTCATGATAAATCTAGTTCTCATCTAGCGGGAAAAAACACCAAAAACTCCCCAATGTCACAGACGTAGAGAACGGACGTGTGCACGTAGAGGGCAAAGGAGAGGGTGGACGAATTGAGAGAGTAGCATTGAAACGTATGCCTTGCCGTGTGTGAAATAGATAACTAGTGGGAACCAGCTATAGAACTCTGGGAGCTCAACCCGGTACTCTGATGACCTAGAAGGGTGGGATTCTGGGGGCGGGCGGGAGAGGGGACATATATACACTTACATCTGATTCATGTTGTTATGTGACAGAAACCAACCCAACATTGTAAAGCAGTTATTTTCCAGATGAACTTTTTTTTTTTTAAGTCACAGAGGAATGTTAGCTTCCCAAAGCAGCCTCGGAAAGCCTATTTTATCTGTAAGGGAAATAAAGTACAGGCGCTCACTAGTCTTGATGCAGGCCCAGCCCTTGCTGTGGACCTTGTTTTTGGGAGGAGAGGTTCTATCCACATCTTCCACTTTCTCCTGCTGCTTTGGAAATGCCCCGCCACAGGCAGGGCCGCGGGGCCTAGGATGACCCCCTGTGGCCAGCCCCGTTCACTCCCGGGGCTAGAGCCCACCTGCCTCTTGGGCTGAGATGGATGATCCAGCCTGGGGGAAAGGCCCACTTGGCCTGAAGGGTAGTGAGCTTTGGGGGAAATGCTCAGAGGTGGGGCCTGTGAGCTGGGCAGGCAACTGGGGGGCCTTGGGGTGCAGTGAGGGGCTGGGGTTTGTCCCCTAAGTATACTTCTAACTGTGTCTTCAGGGTAACCTTGCAGAGGCACAAGTGCAGAGCCATCTTAAAGGCTGTGCATGGAGAATGCCAAATCGCATCCCCTTTCTGCCTCTAAGGCTCCTCACTTTTGCAGTACTGGGTATTTTCTTACTCTTAGTTCAGTTCAGTTCAATTCAGTTGCTCAATCGTGTCCAACTCTTTGCAACCCCTTGAATTGCAGCACACCAGGCCTCCCTGTCCATCACCAACTCCCAGAGTTCACTCAGAGTCACATCTGTCGAGTCCATGATGCCATCCAGCCATCTCATCCTCTGTCGTCCCCTTCTCCTCCTGCCCCCAATCCCTCCCAGCATCAGAGTCTTTTCCAATGAGTCAACTCTTTGCATGAGGTGGCCAAAGTACTGGAGTTTCAGCTTTAGCATCATTCCTTCCAAAGAACACCCAGGTCTGATCTCCTTTAGAATGGACTGGTTGGATTTCCTTGCAGTCCAAGGGACTCTCAAGAGTCTTCTCCAACACCACAGTTCAAAAGCATCAATTCTTCGGCGCTCAGCCTTCTTCACAGTCCAACTCTCACATCCATCATGACCACTTACTCTTAAAGCTGTGCCAATTCAAGTGGTTAGTCTTCACAGAAGTAGAATGATCACACATGCACTTGAAGTTCTCTCGGTTTGTTAGAGCCTTGCTCTCTGGTGTCCATGATGCCATCCAGCCATCTCATCCTCTGTCGTCCCCTTCTCCTCCTGCCCCCAATCCCTCCCAGCATCAGAGTCTTTTCCAATGAGTCAACTCTTTGCATGAGGTGGCCAAAGTACTGGAGTTTCAGCTTTAGCATCATTCCTTCCAAAGAACACCCAGGTCTGATCTCCTTTAGAATGGACTGGTTGGATTTCCTTGCAGTCCAAGGGACTCTCAAGAGTCTTCTCCAGCACCACAGTTCAAAAGCATCAATTCTTCGGCGCTCAGCCTTCTTCACAGTCCAACTCTCACATCCATCATGACCACTTACTCTTAAAGCTGTGCCAATTCAAGTGGTTAGTCTTCACAGAAGTAGAATGATCACACATGCACTTGAAGTTCTCTCGGTTTGTTAGAGCCTTGCTCTCTGGAGACCCCTGTCAGAACTCTTCTGCCTCCGAGGCCGGGGTGGAATGGGTGATGGGATCGTGTGAGGGCTGTGGCAGCTGAGAGGAGGGTCCTGAGGGGGCAAGGGTGAGCCTTCACGCTGTCGAAAGCTGAGTTACTGCTGTAGAAAATCACACTACGCCAAAACTGCACAGTGACAACAGCAAAGACAGAGCACGTCGCCGACTGGTGAAATGTGCTATGGTGGAAGTCTGGGGAAAGAGACACCGAGGAGGCTCTGCCCTCCCAGTGAAGTCAGGGCCCAGCAAGGGAGGGGCTGGCTCCTGCTGCTCTCACCCTGAGCAGTGGCTGTGTTCTTGGAGGTCATATGGGTGGCATTCCTGTTCTTGCAGCTGGTTGAGAGATCAGTCATCATACTGGCCCCTGAGTTAATCTAGCCATCAACATTTCCAAGCTATCAGATCTCTTTGCCGTGAGGGTTGCAGTATTTGTTTTCACCTCAGCTTTTTATTTTGAAAAACTTTAAACATACATAAAAGACACAATGAACCCCCTAAACCCTTTGCCTAGACTCACCAATGGGTAACATTTTACATTTGGTATTTTTCCCTCTTGCACTTGGAGAACATTTTTTTCTGAGCAGTTTGACGGTGAGAGGCAAACACCATGCTGCTTCACCCTAAATCTGTGAGCACCAGTCTCTTAAGAACAGGGACCTTCTCAGTCCTAACCACAGCACCTTTAGCCCACCGGAGAATCTGACCACCAGTGGAACACTACCTGCCTGTGGTCCACATATAAACTCCCCACATGCCCCAGTCCTGCCTTCTGTCACTGTTGCTCCATGTCCAGGATCAGTCAGGGCTCACACATCTTTTTAGTTACCGCGTCTTTCTTCTCTCCTTTATCTAGAACAGGTACCCACATTTTTGTCTCTCATGACACAGACATGTTGAGCAGGCTGGGTTAGTGGGCCATAGAAAACCCCGCAGTCTTCATGGTCTGATTGTTTTCTTATTTGAGATGAACATTTTTTTGCAAGGATATGCATAGGTGATATGCCTGTGTCCTCGCTACTGAGTTGCAGCTGGAGGTACAGAATGTCCATTTGTCCACTGCTTGTGATGTTAGGATGCTTTTAGACTATAGCATCATTCTCATGAATCCACTTCGGTAGACACAGACACTGTGTACGTGATGCAGGATGTAACTTCTGTGAATACTCTCTGATTCCTTTCCTCTCAGCCCCTTCTGTCTTCTTCTTGGCACTTAGACCCAGAAGTTGACTATTCTGTCATTTTCTATGTTGTTTTGCCCTGGCTTTGTCGGTTCCTTGCTGGAGTTAGGGAAGGCCATGCTGCATGCAGGGTGGATGGAAGGGCTAAAAAAAAGGAGGCCTAAACCCTCCTGGGTTCAGCTAGTTTCAGCGGTAGAGCCCAGCATGACCCAAGCTGCTCCCTCCCTAGAATGTCACCTCTCGCCTCTTAGCAGAATGTCTGTCTTGATGCTGGGAGAACCTGTAGTTCTTTCTTGCACTTCAGTGGATTTACAAGGTGTGACATGTGCCTGGTCAGAACAGCGGTGGGGGGCTGTGGGTCAGCCCTTGGAAGGCCACATGGGTTCTAGTTACAGCCTGACGTGCCACGCTCACACTGGAGGACTTTCGGGCGTTTCCCAGCAAGCCTACAGCTGCTTCTGTTTCTCAGACCAGCTGAGATTCACTGTGTATCCCTGCCCTCCATGGAAGCATCCTCCTTGGGGATCCCTCTTATTACCTGAAAGCCTTCCTCCGCTTTAGCAGCATGTGGTCTCTCACGTGATAGGTCTTTGATTTGAAGATATTTGGTCAATAAGCAGCCTCACAAAAACTTGATGCTTTTAATAGTTGGCTTAGAACAAGTCTTTCATTTCTTTCACACTTTTAACTCATGCGGACTTTATTAAGCACTCCTCCATGCCTGGTAGTGTGAGCATCTCCAAACATGAGGATGGATGACAGAGTCCCCATTCCCCAAATCCAGGCTTTGTAAGGTCCATGTTTCAGATACCAGGTAATTACAAGGAATATGATGCCTCAAAGAAAGAAATAGGAGACTATAGGCAATCAGGGAAGGCTTCCTGGAAGAGGAGACTTTAAGGCAAAGCTTTAAAAAGAGCCATTATGGGCTTCCCTCATGGGTCAGTGGTGAAGAATCTGCCTGCCACTGCAGGAGACACGAGTTCACACCCTCTTCTGAGAATATCGCACGTGCCGTGGAGCATCTCAGCTCAGGGCCATAACTGTTGAGCCTGTGCTCTAGAGCCTGGGAGCCTCAACTACTGAAGCCTGCTTGCTCTAGAGCCCAGGATCCGCAACCAAGAGCAGCCCCTCCAGTGAGAAGCCCGGGCACTGAAACTGGAGCGCAGCCCCTGCTGACCACAGCCAGAGAAAAGCCTACTCAGCGGTGAAGACCTGGCACAGCAAAAACAAATCCCTAAGTTCTGAAAGTCCAGTGTCTTTGAAAAAAAGACAAAACCATGGTAAAGAAGAGAATGAGAGGCTTCCAAACTCAGCAGATACGTCACTCTGAAGAGAGTGCCAAGCCCTAAGAGGAGTCACATTTGAAGTTGGGACAATATTTTGGAGCAGATATCTTCTGGTAAATGCTCGCTGCTTGAAATCAGAGGAACGGGGGAATATTTCTACTTTTGAGTCTCTTCAGCTGTATTTTTATTTGGGTTAGGGTTTTTGCTGGGGGTTCAGAAACAGTAGGGCCAGCTTTTAACACTGGATTCAAAATGAACCAGTTCTCCTCTAGTTTATTGTATACAACACTGGGGAGAGGCTTGGTTGAACCTGAGGGAGAAAGAGGAAAACTAGTTTTGCCCACCAATGTTTGTTTAACCAAGCAACACTGCTGATGAGGCTTCATCCCCGTAGCCGAGAGAGTCCTCTGACCTCCTTCCCAGGTTTCCCAGGTACTTCGTCTCCCTCAAACAGCAACATAAAAACCTAAGCTCTGGGATCTCATTAGAAAATAACCTGAGCTGTCTCTTCCAGTTAGAAGTCTTACTGGGGTCCAGGGAAGGGTGCTGTTGTTTAGAAAAGACAGCAGCAGCAGCAGCGGCGAGGGAAGTGGGCTGAGCAATGGCGAGTGCAGCCTGCCGAGTCCAAAGAGACCACTGCTGGCCACTCCACACGTTGCTGTCATGGGAGGAGCTGGGCCCATGATTGCCCCACCTTCTAATTTTACAGAAATAGCTGTAAATTCTAATAATGTTTAAATGTTGGCAATTAACTCAAGAATCATTTTGGTTTTGTTTTTAAAAAAAAAAAGATTGGGCCAGATATCAAACCCTAACATCCAATCAAAACACTTTTTTGGTGACTGGAGGTTAGTTTGCTCCTCTGGTTCTCTGGTTGAAGGGAGATGCCATTCCATTTATCCTTCTATGTCCTGGTTTCATCTTTACAGCTAATTAGGCAACTGGAAGGCAGAGTGCCAAGACTGTGAGCTTAGTCCATGCCAGAATTCCCTTTACCTTGTACTTGAATGGTCTACAGCTTAAAGTTAATTGAAAATTAGCATCAGAAGGAGCCACATGAAATCTGCATGTGTGAGCTGTGCTGAAGAGACTGGCAGTCACATGGCTTCGCACCACCCATGCCGTCTCGTGCACCTGAATTCCTTGAGCATCTGTTGCTAAGAACACGCCGTCTCCCTTGTTATGCTTCCTCCTCTCTGACAGGAGATCTCTAATTTTTGCCGTGGTCACCGGGAAGCTCAGGACTAAGTAGAAGAGTCAGCCGCAGCAGCTTTGCTAGCCCCGTCTGCTTCCTCAGTCTGTCTCTAATCGCAGTCTTCTGTTTTCCGAAATGACCTCTGGGGGAGGAACATGTGTTTACTACAAAGGGCACCCTCTCTGCCCCACGGATATGCAACCGAGCCGTTGCCTTTCCTCCAGGAGGCGCAGCACAGCCTGAGGTGCCGCGGTGGGTCTGCCTCTGGTGACCCGGCACACCAGTGACCCTGAGAACATTCAGAGTTGTGCAGCCATCCCCCTACCCATTCCCAGAACTTTCTTATCCTCCCAGACAGAAACTGTTCATTAAGCAGTACTGCCCCATTCGCCCAACCCCAGTAACCTCTCTTCTGCTTTCTGTCTCTACGAATTTGCCTGTTCCGGGTACCTCATATAAATGGAATCATACACTTGCCCCTCTGTGACTGACTTATTTCACATAGCCTAATATTTTCAAGAGTCATCCGTGCTGTAGCAGTATGAAAATTCTGTTCCCTTTTAAGGCTGAGTCATATTAGATTGTGTGTTTATGTCGTGTTTTGCTTATCTGTCATCTATCAACAGATAACTTGGGTTATTCCATCCTTTGACTCCTGTGAATCATGCTGCTATGAACATTGGCTTAACCATTTTAAAGTGTGGTCCGTGCTGTTAGCTGCATTCACACTGTCGTGCAGCAGAGCTCCAGGACTTTTGTTTTTAGGTTAGAGAACTGATGGTGTGCCCACCAAACAGTGCCTGCTCCCACCCCTCGCCCCCCAGCCCCTGGTAACCACCATCTCACTTTCTGTCTCTGTGAACTTGACCATCTTAGACACCCTGTATAAGTGGAATCATAAAGTATTTGTCTTTTTGTATTGCTTGTTTCTCTTAGCTTAATGTCTTTAAGGCTCATCCACGTTGTAGCAGGTGTCAAAGTTTCCTTCCTTTTTAAAGCTGAATAGTACTTCATTGTATGTATATACCACACTTTGTTTATCCATTCATCTGCCAGTTGACACTTGGGTTATTTCCGTCTTTTGGCTATTAGGAACAATGCTGTCATGGACGTGATCTGTTGGAGGTCTTGCTTTCAGTTCTTCTGGACTTGTACCCAGCAGTGGAATTGCTGGATCACATGGGAGTTCTATTTTCACTTTTTGAAGAACTGCCGTGCTGTTTTCCAAAGCAGTTGCACCATTTTACTGTTCCCACCAGCAGTGCACAAGGACCCCAGTTTCTCCACTTTCTCACCAACACCTGTTATTTTGTGTTGTTGTTGATAGCAGCCATCCTCTTGGCCTAAGGTGGTATTTCACTGTGGCTTTGATTTATAAATGAGGCACCTTTTTGTCTGTTCTGGAACACTTGTTCCCTGTCTGAGCTTGTCTTGAACCTCTGGTCCCTTCACTGACACCTTTGGTCTTTTACAAAGACTCCGACTTCCTTGGCCTTCAATGTGGAAGCTCCAGTGCCTGGTAGGGAGCCGATTGTGCAGGGCATTGGAGGCCAAGGGAAGGAATTGAAGATGTGTTCTCAGTCTGCATTTAGAATATGCCACAGACTGAGGGCTAAGGCCCCTCATGTGGGGTGAGTGGTGGTGAGTGTGTGGTATAAAGTGACAGCATTGACAGGGCGCCCAGAGTATCTGTCCTGGTGGCCACCCTGTCATCCTGCGAGGCCCTGAACCGGGAACACTGACAGAAGACAGCCAAGTGTCACCTGATGACTAGTGGGGCTTGTGTAAAACCTGTGGGTAGAAAGCAGGAGCGTGTGGGGCTCATCATCAGCCTGTGTGATATGCACTGGGCTTCCTAAGACCAAGGAAAGCATCTGTTGTTCTCTGAGTGTGAACAGAAGATGCCCCTGAGCTGCAGTCTGCATGTTAACTTAAATGTCTCCCTCCGTCTTCTTGATGCCCTGTCCTGTACTTGCATCGTGGTATCTGTGCTTACTTTGCCCAGTGTGGTGGTGGACAGCTGGGAGAGAGGGCTGTGGCTTTTGCCATGTACACCTGTGAGCTCCCAGAGTTGAGAGTCTGGTGTTCATCTCTGTACCCTGCTTCCAGCCTGAGGCCAGGGCTCAGCAGCTGGTTCAAGAATGAGAAAGACTGATCAGATCCCTACACTTTCCTCCTGCTCCCTGTAGCCCAGCGTACTCAGGACCCAGTCTGGTGGCACCTTCTCCAGGCCTGCTGTGAAGGCCCTTCAGCAGACACGTCCAGGATGATCATTTCATCAGGTGGGGCTGTGCTAGGGAAATCCTTATGAATGGCTGAACAGAGGCATCTTCCTTCCTTGCTCTGCTCAGGAGCCCTTACTACACAAATAATTCAGGAGTGTGTGTTAGCTCCAGCTCAGGGTACCAGGAAACCCAGCACCTCAAGGTAAATGATCATTTGGAGAAACTTCTCTGGTTTTTAATGGAATTAACACACATTTCCACAGCATACGTGGGCACTCAGGAGCGCCACTCCTGACTTTGGACCTCTTTGTCCTGAGTTAGTGGTGGCCACCTACCCTCCATCTCCAGAGTACTTGGGCAGTGGGGATTGTCCTCCTGTTGTCTGCAGCTCAGCGCATGATCCATATTGAGGACAGAAAACATAAGGTGCGTGTAAAACATCTGCTGTTGACAGCCTGTGTTTCTAGTCTTGTTGGCTCTTAAATATGTAATGATGTGGTGTTTAGATTTGCTCACTTTAAAAATAGCTTGCGATGGCCTATCCTGTGTTGGAGATAAAGTGAGGAGGAAGATCAAAGTCCCTTCTTTCTTGACGCTTACACTTGAGTAGAGGACATGACCCACACCTACATCAGAGCAGATAGTGATACTTGCCATGGAGAAGATAGGATCACAGGACAGGGACTGAAGGGGAAGAGGTGGAGCCCCATGCCTCAGACAGAGAAGAGCTTGGTGAGGAGGTGGCATTTGAGCTGAGAGCCAAATGTAAGGAGATTTGGGTGGAAATCATTCTCAGCAGAGGAAACAACAAAGGAAAAGGAAGCTTTAGGGCAGACGGGAGATTGGCATCTTCCAGGGACGGAGAGGAAGCAGGAGTGTGAATGTAGCATAGTGATGAGGCGGAAGGTTGACAGAGGAGACAAGGACCAGTGAGACCAGTGGTTCCTACCACAAGTGCATGTTAGAGTTATCTGATGAGCCTAAAAATTTTTTCCAGTGCCAAAACTCCTCCACTGGAGATTGTGGTCTGACTGGCCTGGGTGGGGCCTGGACACTGGTGTTTTATAAAGGCTCCCCTGGGAGTTCCATGGTACAGCCTGGGTTGAAACATCAACAGCATTGATCGTGCAGTCTTACAGACTCTGGTAAGGAGTTTAGATTCAGTTGAATGAAGGGGAAGCCATATAATGCTTTGGGCCAGGGGAGTAACATGGTCTGGCTTATGTCCTTAAGAGACTCACTTTAGCTACAGTGTAGGGAGTAGAGGTGGGAGGTTATTCGGGTGGTTCAATGGAGAAATGATGGTGGCTTGGACCAAGAATGGTGTCAGTGAAAATGGTCCGAAGAGGTCAGTTTGGGGGTGTTTCAGAGGTTGCAGTCATAAGATCGATTGGGTTTGGGGTGTAAACACAAGGAAATCAAGGTGTCATGAGAGTTAACCAGAATAACTGGGTGGATAGTATTGCTCCTCACAGAGCTGGGAGAGGTGGAGAATACAGTTTGGAGAAGAGGGGGAATCGTGTTCACTGTTTGTAGTGAAAGCATCAGACCTCTCTTCTGTCTGGATTTAGGTGCTTGTAGATATGGTTTCCCTGTAGATACCGGGGCTTCCCTGGTGGCTCGGTGGTAAGGAATCTGCCTGCAAGTGCTGGAGACATGATATGATCACTTGGTCAGGAAGATCCCCTGGAGGAGGAAATGGCAACCCACTCCAGCATCCTTGCCTGGGAAATTACATGAACAGAAGAGCCTGACGGGCTACAGTCCACGGGACCACAAAGAGTTGAACGTGACTTAGCTAAACAATGGATATAGGCAATCAAATAAAATTGAACAAAATATTCTGAGAAATCCTCTTGTTGTACTGCTAAGAGTTTCTTGAAGCCTTCTACAAGTAAGCATCAAAGGCTAGCTGTTTTATTGCATGGAACCAGTGATGAGAAAGGACGAGGAGGGAAGTGTGAAGACTTGAAGCTTCTTTCATGGATGTAAGGGAAAGGTATCCTTTGGTAAATTACTATACTCAACAGCTGTCTTGCTATGAGAATTGAATGGTGTAACGATACATAGAATCCAAAATAGGCTGAGATATGCCAGCAAATTTGGAAAACTCAGCAGTGGCCACAGGACTGGAAAAGGTCAGTTTTCATTCCAATCCCAAAGAAAGGCAATGCCAAAGAATGCTCAAACTACCACACAGTTGTACTCATCTGACATGCTAGTAAAGTAATGCTCAAAATTCTCCAAGCCAGGCTTCAGCAATACATGAACCATGAACTTTCAGATGTTCAAGCTGGATTTAGAAAAGGCAGAGGAACCAGAGATCAAATTGCCAACAACCACTGGATCATGGAAAAAGCAAGAGAGTTCCAGAAAAACATCTATTTCTGCTTTATTGACTATGCCAAAGCCTTTAACTGTGTAGATCACAATAAACTGTGGAAAATTCTGAAAGAAATGGGAATACCAGACCACCTAACCTGCCTCTTGAGAAACCTATATGCAGGTCAGGAAGCAACAGTTAGAACTGGATATGGAACAACAGACTGGTTCCAAATAGGAATACGTCAAAGCTGTGTATTGTCACCCTGCTTATTTAACTTCTATGCAGAGTACATCATGAGAAACATTCGGCTGGAAGAAGCACAAGTTGGAATCAGGATTGCTGGGAAAAATATCAATAACCTCAAATATGCAGATGACACCACCCTTATGGCAGAAAGTGAAGAGGAGCTAAAGACCCTCTTGATGAAAGTGAAAGAGGAGAGTGAAAAAGTTGGCTTAAAGCTCAACATTCAGAAAACGAAGATCATGGCATGTGCTCCCATCACGTCATGGGAAATAAATGGGGAAACAGTGTCAGACTTTATTTTTGGAGGCTCCAAAATCACTGCAGATGGTGACTGCAGCCATGAAATTAAAAGACGCTTACTCCTTGGAAAGAAGTTATGACCAACCTGCTGCTGCTAAGTCACCAGTCATGTCCGACTCTGTGCAACCCCAGAGACGGCAGCCCACCACGCTCCCCTGTCCCTGGGATTCTCCAGGCAAGAACACTGGAGTGGGTTGCCATTTCCTTCTCCAGTGCATGAAAGTGAAAAGTGAAAGTGAAGTAGCTCAGTCGTGTCCGACTCTTAGTGACCCCACGGACTGCAGCCCACCAGGCTCCTCCGACCATGGGATTTTCCAGGCAAGAGTGCTGGAGTGGGGTGCCATTGCCTTCCCCAATGACCAACCTAGATAGCATATTGAAAAGCAGAGTCATTACTTTGCCAACAAAGATCCGTCTAGTCAAGGCTATGGTTTTTCCAGTGGTCATGTATGGATGTGAGAGTTGGACTGTGAAGAAAGCTGAGTGCTAAAGAACTGATGCTTTTGAACTGTGGTGTTGAAGAAGACTCCTGAGAGTCCCTTGGACTGCAAGGAGATCCAACCAGTCTATTCTAAAGATCAGGCCTGGGTGTTCTTTGGAAGGAATGATGCTAAAGCTGAAACTCCAGTATTTTGGCCACCTCATGAGAAGAGTTGACTCATTGGAAAAGACTCTGATGCTGGGAGGGATTGGGGGCAGGAGGAGAAGGGGACAACCGAGGATGAGATGGCTGGATGGCATCATTGACTCGGTGGACATGAGTCTGAGTGAAGTCCGAGAGTTGGTAATGGACAGGGAGGCCTGGCGTGCTGTGATTCATGGGGTCACAAAGAGTCAGACACAACTGAGTGACTGAACTGAACTGAACTAATTGTATTACATTTGACTTTAAGGGGATTTTTCCCCCAACAAAATTATCTTTTAAAACACATCTAGTTCACATTAAGATTATAATTAACTTTCTTTTCCTAAACAGGCCTTGGGTGTCTCACAATTAAAAATAACCCAGATTTTAAAGTCAGAATCAAATTATTAGAATTGCTTACAAGGCATTCACGTGGAGAATATGGAGTTTCTTAAAACAGTTTGTTTTTCCTCTGATGGAAGAAGGTGGTATGAATTGCAGTGGTAAAGCCTGTTGATTGGTTATACCAGTCAGAAGAAAAAATCCTGATTATAGGCTGACTGAGGGCACAGACTGTTTCTTATACAGTTTCTGTTTTTAAACAACAACAGCAAGAAAACGCCTAGTGTCTCTTCTCACTCTGGGGTTTGTTTTGTTCATTTGGTAGTTATCAGATCTTTTTAGCTAAAACTCTTTGTGAAATCAGTCCTTATCTGAATGACTGAGCAGGAAGGTTGACTGGAAGTCCCACAGCCCCTCCTGGGACACTTCTTCATTCTTACTTAACTAGAGAAATTTGAGATGTAGCTGCCTTTGAGTGAAAAGTGAGAAAATGCAGCATGGCATGGCTATCTAGAAAATGGCCGTGGTCTGAAACTCCTTAAAGCCTTTGCATTGGCCTCAGGCCTCAAGGTGAGGAGCCTGGGCAGTTAGGCTGCATAGAGTTAAACTTTGGCATCCAGCTCCACTGGCATCCATTGTGCCTAAACAGGTTCTTCTCCATAATCAAAACAGAGAGTGCTCATGCCCACCTTCCTGCTTACCTCATGTCCACATCCGCTTGCAGATAACTGCAGTGACCTGAACTCGGAGCTGCAGAGGGTGCTGACGGGGCTGGAGAACGTGGTCTGCTGCAGGAAAAAGAGCGGCTGCAGCCTCTCGGTGGCGGAGGTGGACAGACACATCGACAGCTGACCACGGCCAGCGAGCGCTGCGACTTGGCCATCAAGGTAGGACCCCCCGCCCCACTCCCTCTGTGTGACTCTCAGATCATATGAGGGAAATGATCAGATTCCTTTCATCTAAAGTGCTGTTTTTCTCAAATACCTATTAGGGGGTGGGTATTTTTTAAAAGGCCATTCTAAAGTTGGGCCACCAGGGAGAAGCTGGAGCCCTGTACATTTTTGCTAGGTTGAATCATATCCGAGGAAGTCGTTTGATCAATAGTCAAGATCACTGTCTTTGCAAAAATGACTACTTTCTTGCAAGCTATGAGACTAATAGTATTGAACCATGTCATTTTAGTGTGGTTCATCATACAGCGTTCTGAGGTGGTAAGATTAACTTGGAAATTTTATTAAAGCTTTCAGGCTTCTAGAATATTATTTCTAGAGTTATCAATTCATGGTGCTAACAAAAGGCCTGAATGAGTCATCTATCCTGAGCATACTAGATTGGGCCTCAGTCCCACCTTTGCTGTGCATTTGCCTTGGGCTTCCCTGGTTGCTCAGATGGTAAAAAATCTGCCTGCAATGGTACAAAGAGGGAGACCCGGGTTTGATCCCTGGGTAGGGAAGATCCTCTGGAGAAGGTAATGGCAACCCACTCCAGTGTTTGTGCTGGAGAATTCCACGGACAGAGGAGCCTGACAGACTACAGTCCATGGGGTCTCAGAGTCGGACACGACTGAGTGACTTTGACTCGGGAGCACCAAGTGAGAAGAATTTGCTGTATCTGCACCAGCTCCCCTTGAACCGTGGGAACATCAAGTCCTCTTGACACAGGGCCTCTGGTAATTTTATATTACTTCCCCAGAGCTTAGTGACCTAAGCATATCAGTCCACACTGAAAAGTCTGAAAGGAGCCTGTGATGTTCTCTGAAAAATGTTTCAGGACTAAGGGCCCAACTTTCTATTGACAGGAATCCTGGATTTCACAGAAGAGCTGTGGTATCTCGAGGTAAACCATGATTCATGTTAATAATACATCTGTTTCCCATCTTTATTCATCACAATTATAAATATATAGCTGATGTGGTTTAGGGGAAGCAGCCACTAGTGTTTTTCTCTCTGGAATCTCCAGGCCCTGTTTGTGAATGTAATGTCAGCATGGGTACTAGCCCAAGCCTTAGCATCAAAGGAAAGAGGAAGCCACAGGTTGGAGAATTCCACGGACAGAGGAGCCTGACAGACTACAGTCCATGGGGTCTCAGAGTCGGACACGACTGAGTGACTTTGACTCGGGAGCACCAAGTGAGAAGAATTTGCTGTATCTGCACCAGCTCCCCTTGAACCGTGGGAACATCAAGTCCTCTTGACACAGGGCCTCTGGTAATTTTATATTACTTCCCCAGAGCTTAGTGACCTAAGCATATCAGTCCACACTGAAAAGTCTGAAAGGAGCCTGTGATGTTCTCTGAAAAATGTTTCAGGACTAAGGGCCCAACTTTCTATTGACAGGAATCCTGGATTTCACAGAAGAGCTGTGGTATCTCGAGGTAAACCATGATTCATGTTAATAATACATCTGGTTTCCCATCTTTATTCATCACAATTATAAATATATAGCTGATGTGGTTTAGGGGAAGCAGCCACTAGTGTTTTTCTCTCTGGAATCTCCAGGCCCTGTTTGTGAATGTAATGTCAGCATGGGTACTAGCCCAAGCCTTAGCATCAAAGGAAAGAGGAAGCCACAGGTTTCTGCCAACCAGGAAGGGACAGAGCAGGCCCTTGAGCAGGACTGAATAGGGCAAAAGTCTCTGATTTGAGAGGAAGGACAAAGCACTGCATGTGGAAAGTGGCAGCAAGATTTGGGTAACTGTCCTCATCAGGGCACCATGTGAGCATCCAAGGGCAAGCACCCTGTACCAGCTAAGTCGCTCCAGTCATGTCCGAGTCTTTGCAACCCCATGGACTGTAGCCCGCCAGTCTCCTCTGTCCATAGGATTCTCCAGTTAAGAATGGGTAGCCGTTCAGTTTTCCAGGGAACATCCCAACCCAGAGATTGAACCCCAGTCTCTTACATCTCTTGCATTGGCAGGCGGGTTCTTTACCGCGAGAGCCACCTGGAATGCCCTGCACTCTTAGGCTACCCATTTCTGAGACCTATTTCATGTCACATCTCTTCATTGCCTTCCACCCCAACATGGTAATTCCACCTCTTCTTTCCAAATCATTTGGAGGTGCTTCCTTTTCCAAAGGACAGTAATCACGAATGAATAGTTTCTAAAAGTGAGCAGAAGGAGTTCTTCCTTTTCTTCAAATTTATATGTTTCTTCTTCATTAAATACTGATGTTTTCAATGAGTTAAAAAAAAAAAAAAAGTCTCCAGTACTATCAAGATCCTATTCTTTTTAAGCTCATAGCTGTCATGTTAATTAAATCCCTGCTGTCTTAGAAACCTCCACAATGAGCTCCCTCTTTTCTGTGTCACCGAGGTTTATTTTCATCTTTCGTATCTTGGGACTGAACATCATTCACACCTTCTGGTTCTGATATGACCCTAGAACCTGGAAGTGGTGATGTGACCCATCGTATCGCTGAGCTGGAACATGGGAAACCTGTGATTTAGGAAGTTTCAAGTTAGATCTTGTATGCAGTCTGCAACTTCGCCTTTGCTTTATCAGGATCACTAACTGGCTTGCCATCTGGTTATGTGTATTCACCGACTCTGGAACGTGGGTGAAGGAGATAAATGTCTGTGTGGCTGTTCCCACTACAGACAGACTTAAATACCAGAAAGAGACCGTGTTTTTCTCATGAGGGGAGACTGCTGGGGAACACAGACCATAACCCAGGCCGTGACAGAGCCTCTTCTGAAAACGGGGAGAGGGTGACTGGGGGGATCGCCCATCTCGATTACTTTCTGCAGTGAAGTGACCGTGGAAGCCACTCCTCTGTGGACACTCGCCCACGACTAGCCTGTGTTCTCCCCTTCCCCTTTTTCCCAGGGAACTCACTTGCCTTGTCTCCGTGGCTCTGTTTTCCAGACAGTGGAGGAGATTGAGGGGGTCCTCGGCCGAGACCTGTACCCCAGCCTGGCAGAGGAGCGGTCCCGGTGGGAGAAGGAGCTGGCGGGGCTGAGGGAGGAGAACGAGAGCCTGACGGCCATGCTATGCAGCAAGGAGGAGGAGCTGCACAGGACCAAGGCCACCATGAATGCCGTCCGGGAGGAGCGTGACCGGCTGCGGAGGAGGGTGAGTGCTGGGCCCTGGCGGGGAGGCCGGTGGGCCGGCCGGCGGGCCGGCTGCTTGAGCCACGGGCGCCCTGAGGGTTCGGTGGCATTTCTCCTCTTGTGAATCAGCACACCTTTCCGGGTATGAAGTCATTCTTGAGAGTCGTCTAAAAGTGCTGAGGCGGGCAGGTAGGATTTAAAAAAAAAAAACAAAAACACTCTTCTCTGCAATCAGCAAATCTTTGTGGATGCTAAAATTTATCCTGGCACAGTGATTCTCAGCCATTCTCTGGGTACTCAGATAAAAGGTTCTAACTTTAAGGTAGGCAATAATTTATAATTTGCAAAAATATACAGAATTTCCACTTTGTAGTTTCTTGTGATCATGTTTCTTTAGATTTATAGTACCTGCTCTCGTATATCCATACTGAGCCTAATATGAAATGTCCTTTAGACTCATTAAAGTTAATGTGAAGAAGTCACTCAGTCGTGTCTGACTATATTCCATGGAATTCTCCAGGGCAGAATACTGGAGTGGGTAGCCTTTACCTTCTCCAGGGGATATTCCTAACCCAGGAATCTGGGGTCTTCTGCATTGCAGGCAGATTCTTTACCAACTGAGCTATCAGGGAAGCCCATTAAAGTTAATAATCCTATATATATATATCTGTGTGTGTGTGTATGTAATTCCTGGTAGTCACTTCTGCATGCTACATGGCCCTATGACCCAAACAGGTTTGAGAATCACTTTGTTTAGTGGTTGGTTGGAAATACAACCATTACTAAAGGAGTTGATGTTTCAGGATAAAAATGTTTGGCAGAGTTGTTAAGCACTCACTTTTCCAAAGATAGAGTTTTTTCTTAGGAACCCACAAGTATTTCTTTGTTTGGCTGTTAATTTGATCTGTCATTGGACTGGAGGTGAAGCAATGAATTCTTTGGTCAGAAACAGTTCCCTTTGAACTTCGCTTTGAATTACTAGGCCTGCTTTATTTACTCTTTCTCCATCGTGGCAGAATTAGAAGCTTGCTTTCTGTTGTGCTCTGACTGGTGATTTTGCACACAGAGGAGGAAAAAAAATACATCTTTGTCTTACCATCGCTCTTTAACTTGCTTCACGGAGATCAGTGTGTGTTCACCATTCTGTTTTTAATCCCCACACAGTTTTCATACTTGCCATTGTGTATGAATATGAAAGAAAGCCCTATTTTTGAATGTTATCAACTCTTTTCCTCATTTGTGGCTATTGCCAGCATTTCCTAATGCTCATATCTGAATGTTATTTTGTCTAAACTCACATGCATAAGCTTATTTTCAGAACCCAGCTGTATCAGATGCCAGTCCTGGCAACGGCAGGTGTAAATCATTGCAGTCAGCAAAGACTATCTGGGCAAGCTGAGGACATTTACTTAGTGCTAAGGCCCACAGCACATGTAATTTCCTGGGTTACACTCCCTGATCATTATGACTAATGCCCTAATTAGGTGTGCTTGCTTTTAGCACGCACATTCTGTTGGTGCTTACTTTGTGAAGGAAATGTTGGTCTTAGGCCTAATTACATACTGTGGTTTAGAATAAGTTTCCTCCTCGAAGTGGAGATACTAAAGCACAAGACAGCACTTGATTGTGACTAGCAAAGGAGCAAAAACCAGTTTCCTTTCATTGAGTATTCTCTCCAGCTCTGGAGGTCAGTCTCAAGGACAGCAGAGTCTAATGGTGTCACACTCTGTGCCAGGGCTCAGTGACTGCTTGGGGCCACAGCGTGACCCCCCCCCAAAGCCACTGTGAGTCTCTGGGGAGTTACCTACACTCTCTGTGCCTCAGTTTATTCTGCTATGAAATGGGGATAATAATATTACCCACTGCAGGGACACTATGTAATCCTCATGAATTATCTAAGCATTTGACTAATGCATAGCACATAGCGACTGCTCAGAAACTATCAGTAATTGTTTGGGGTAAAGTCCAGAGTTACCTGTTTAGCAGTCTGGAAAGATTAACACCATACCACATTTTTTCCCTAAGAATCCATATAGATCTGAATTTGTAGATGGACATTGAATAACTGCACGGACACACAGATACACAAACATTGTACTCAGAAGTTTGATCACATTTATTATCTTGTAAGTTCTGTAGTTAATACAATTTTATATCAGTGTATATGTTTATATTTTAATTACCTCCAAATAAAAATATATTAGGGAACTTGCATGTCTTCTTCAACTGGAAATTCCCAGTTTGTATATGTACCCATGAGTTAGATTTATTTCTCTTTATTCCAAGACAGTTGTGGGTGTCAGAATCTGCTCAAGGCCACTGAATGCTAGTTTGCTAGATCTTACATGCTGGATGACTTCTGCCGCCCATGACCCAGTGTATTTCGTTTCCCTGAGGGGAAATCCATCTTTTGTGGCTGGTTGTCTTCTCATGATGTACAGCTCTGAGGAATGACTGAGGTTTGGTCAGTTCCATCCTTGTGGTTCCACGTGATAACATGGCTGGTTTGCCTTTGTTGTCTTTCTGGCCACTCAGAATCCACAGTTCATCAAAGTTGCCTGGAAATCAGTTGTTTTTGTTGTTGGTGGTGGTTTTTTTTTTTCATTGCCCTCATTCGCTGTATAGAATTTGAACTGATCAGATCAATAGGATTGGTGCTTACCCTCTTGCCTGTAATTAAACAGAGTGCTCTCGGTAGATTTTCTGAGCCTTGTACTGATTTAATTAAATTAGACCTTTAATGTCAGTGAGCAGATTGGGCTACTTGGCAGAGCAGTAACTAAGGAACAACAGGCAGACAATTTTTATTATTGGTCCCAGCTCATTATTAAATGAGATAATCATTTATTTCTGCATGCTCTGTAATAGAACCACTCATTTCCTCATGCATAAAGAGTGAGTTTAATTTAGGCAAAGTAAAATGAATTACTCTAGAAAGGGAAGCACTTGGCTTTTCATTCATTTATTCATTTTGTAAACATGACTGGTCGTCTCCTCTGTGCTGGGCAGAGGGAATATACTGATGAACGGGATATAGACCCTGGCCTTGGGGATGTTTGGCAGACAGGCAAGTAAACAGGTCTTCACAATAGTTGTTGTTGAATCACTAAGTTGTGTCCAACTCTGCAACCCCATGGACTGCAGTATGCCAGGCTTCCTTGTCCTTCACTAGCTCCCAGAGTTTGCTCAAACTCATGTCCATTGAGTCAATGATACCATCCAGCCATCTCATCTCATCTCCTTTTCTCCCTGTGCCTTCAGTCTTTCCCAGCATCAGGGTCTTTTCCAAAATGAGTCAGCTCTTCACATCAAGTGGTCAAAGTATTGAGCTTCAGCATCAGTCCTTCCAATGAGTATTCAGGGTTGATTTCCTTTAGGAATGACTGGCTTGATCTCCTTGCAGACCAGGGACTCTCAAGAGTCTTCTCCAGCACCACAATTCAAAAGCATCAGTTCTGTAGCACTCAGCTTTCTTTATACTCCAACTCTCACATCCATACATGACCACTGGAAAAACCATAGTTTTGACTATGTGGACCTTTGTTGGCAAAGTCATGTGTCTGCTTTTTAATACACTGTGTAGGTTTGTCATGGCTTTCCTTCCTAGGAGCAAACATCTTTGAATTTCATGGCTGCAGTCACCATCCGCTGTGATTTTGGAGCCCAGGAAAATAAAGTCTCTCACTGTTTCCACTTTTCCCTCTTGTATTTGCCATGAAGTGATGGGATCGGATACTGGATATTAGTTGTTTGAATGTTGAGTTTTAACCCAGCTTTTTCACCCTCCTCTTTGAAATCATAAGAGGTTCTTTACTTTCTGCCATTAGAGTGGTATTATCTTCATATATGAGGTTGTTGACATCTCAGCTGAAAGGGAGAAGGAACACAGAAGACACCCTGAGAACTCACAGAAAGGATCAGCCTCTCTCAGTTATGTATTTCCTTTTACCTGATTGTTTAGGTCACCTGCCATGTAACATAAATGCTCAGTGTGCTCCTCAGATAGTTCAGTAAAGCAAACTGGATGTGACCAGAGGCTCATCAGTCTGTGTCCCATTGAGTCATAGCCCTGAATCTGAGACAGGTGACACACATTCCTTCTTCAGAACGTCCTGCAGACAGTTATATTTTATTATAGCAAAAATAGATTAATATAAATCAGAACCAGCCAAACTAAGAGCCACATAGATGACGTCTGAAAGAGGTCTGAAAACAAATCTCCCAGCTGTCTTCTTCCCCTGGAGTCCTAAAAGCTTTGCACCGTGATGTGTGGCCACAGACAGAGGTTTGCCAACCAGGGAAGTTCAGCCAAGCTTTAAAATCTAGGGTTCTTATTGGAGCTGAATTATGTAAACGTGATTGATTGACTCCTTGGCCTATGGACTCTTCCCAGTTCCTTCTCCTGGAGGGGTGTCAGGCTGGTGCCTGGGGCTGCCTTTGTGAGTCTGCAGGGGAGGCGCTGCACTGCGCCCCTGTGGCCACCCTCGTGCAAAAGGAGTCTTGTGGGTGTGAGGGTCCAGGACAGCCCTGCTCGGGCTCCTTGCACACGCAGGTGTGGCCCGCATTCCCGGCGCTGTACTCAGCGTCCTCCTGTGTGAGCCCAAGACCCACTCCTAGAGCCACCGGTTCCGGATCCACCGGCGCCTGTTTCTGACTGCTGCGCTGCTTCTGAACACCCAGTCGAATCCGCCTTCAGTATTCGCCCAAGTTATCTTCAAGGGAACTTGGCAATCAGTGTTCATGCTTAAGGGGACTAGAGAAGAGAGAGGAGTCTAAATTAAATGAAAAAGCCTGCTGAGAAAGATTAATGACCTGAAAGGTTGACCATGTGTTTTATCATATTCTTCTTCCTTCTAATTAATTCATTTATAATATATACTTATTATTAGGCTGCCCACCCCTGCTGGGAGATAAGATGTAGAGCGTCAGGCTGAGGTGTCCAGAGCCTTGTCTGCCTCCAAAATGGCCATTCACTGCATCTCCCATTGTAGGCTACACTGGGGCTTCCCTGGTGGCTCAGTCGGTAAAAAATTCTCCTGCAATGCAGAGACCTGGGTTCAGTCCCTGGGTTGACAAGATCCCCTGGCAGAGGGCATGGCAACTCATGCCAATATTCTTGCCTGGAGAATCCCCGTGAACAGAGGACCCTGCGGGCTACAGTCCATAGGGTCGCAAAGAGTCGAACAGACCTAGCAGCTAAGCCCAGCACAGTCGGCTCCATCAGTGTCGCTTTGAAATATTCAACAAAAAATCAGTAACAGCGGAGATATTTCTGGAGGTGAAATTGTTGACACTTTTCAGAGGTTAAATAAAGATTCCTGTCTGTTTTGCCTTATTTGGCCTTAGATCTCACGTGACCTCTTCCCACTTTGCCTCCCGCTCTGTGATACTTTTTTTGTCTGGATATTGAAAGTGCAGGACTGCAAAATAGCACTTCATGTTTACTGTGAATTTTATTTAGATTATAGTGAATACAGATCAATTTCATAATAGTTATGGGGGCAGGGGATAAGGACCTACCTAGATCAAAGGGTACTTGAACACTTTTACAGTGCTGTAGTTTATTTTTCTGCCTGGAAAATCCCATGGACAGAGGAGCCTGGTAGGCTGCAGTCCATGGGGTCGCTAAGAGTCAGACACGACTGAGCTACTTCACTTTCACTTTTCACTTTCATGCATTGGAGAAGGAAATGGCAACCCACTCCAGTGTTCTTGCCTGGAGAGTCCCAGGGACAAGGGAGTCTGGTGGGCTGCCATCTATAGGGTCGCACAGAGTCAGACAAACTGAAGCGACTTAGCAGCAGCAGTTTATTTTTCTAACAGATGTATTCTTAGTTATGTGTTGTTTAATATAGAGAAATAGATACATAGAAGAGGAGCTAATATGCTAAAATATTAAGAGGCCAAGTCTAGGCCATGAAAAGAGTCATATATTTTCTTTCTACTTTTCATTAATTTTCAAATTGAAGAAACAAAAAGTAAAATATGAATTATGGAATGTGATCGGCATCTCCCAGCCTTAATAACTTGATATCCACACAGAAGCAGTTTTTCTCTTTTGTCCTTGATGGAAATTTGTTCGTATCTTACCTTTTCTATTTCCTCTTAGGAGTTTCTTTATATAAGGAAGAAGATGCCAATATTTGCTAAGTTCAAATTCATAAAATACTTATTTAAAAAAAAAAAAAAACAGCAACCCTGAGCTGAGAGGAGGGCGATCTGGTCCAGTCTTCTCCTTCCACCTCAGTTTGGGGGTCCCAGCTGGCTTTTCGTCTGTGTGACTGGAGAGGACAGGATAATACACAGTGGTAACAAACTAGCCTCCCAAGTGAAAAGCGTATTTCCTGCTCGCACTGCACGTCCAGTGCAGGTCTGAAGATGAGCACACAGCTCTGCTCCGCGTGTTCCCTCAGGAACCCAGGGTGATGGTAGCCTGTTCCCTAAAACATCACTTGAACAGACTCCTCCTCATCTGAATGCTTCTGTTCACAGACCATGGATCAGAGCTAGACAGATGCTCCACCTTACCGGAGAGGGGCTGAGAAATAGGAAGGAGCAGTGTGTTGAGCAGTAAATGTTCCAGGTGATTGATTTGCTCTGAGTGTGACACCAGGTAGACTTGGATGGGAATGCAGGTGCCAGAGAATCAAGCAGTTTCACGCATCCCTCCTGGAGTGGCTCAGAACATGTGTGACAGCGTCACTGGGAAGCTCTTCCAAAGGATAAATGCTCGGGCCCTTGCCCGGGGTCGGGGAGAACTTCCCGTGCTCATCTGTTGAAGAAAAATAGTTTTATAAGGTGCCACTACCAATGCATTTTTTTTTCAGTGCAGTTTTGCTTGTTTATTTTTAAGGACCTGTTAATAATATTGATAGTACTAACATTCTTTGATGGCTTTTAGACTAAACATACGTCTCTTGTACTAAAAATAGATACCTTTCAAGCAAAGCAGGATGGTAGAGCCTGAATTATAATGCTGAATATGTTTTGAGCATTTACTAGTGATGAGTGATGATGTATGCACATCTCATTTAACCTGCACCATAATTCTAGGAGAGGTGCTATTATACCCTTCTTAGACATGAGAGGCCCGCGGAAGTTTAACGATCCTGGTTTCTGCTGACATTAACTCTTAGCACCAAAACTTAGGCTCTGGTAGCCTTGCAGTGGGACGCAGCATCCACTTTTCTATTGTTTGGACTCCTTTCCTATGTTCTGTCTGCTTTTCCCCGTATCATCTCCTGCTTCTACCCAGACCGGAAGTAAAGCATCCTGTCTTACATAACGTGGGTGGCAGACTTCTTAGGGTATGACACATCAGTGTCCCTGGTATTCCAAAACAAAACCAAGTGAAGACAAAATAAGTTTGTTGCATAGAGAAGAAGTTGTCTGTGCACATATTTATCTTGATGTGAGCCTGACAGAACATTTTTGGCAAAACTTGTCTCCCCTCTTTTCCGTAGTTAGAGGAAGCGTTAAGAGAGATCCATGGCAGAGAACCCACAAAACTCTGATTTTCTCACGTCTTCTTTGAAAATAGTTTCTAAATGGGCCCTGTGCACACCTGTGCTGTGGAAATTGTGAAGCAGTTTTTTCAGTTGTGGGTACCAGGGTTGGCTTATCCATCCCTGTCTCCCTCCTTCAGCCTCCACTCCAGTGAGGAAGTCCGGCTGGTAAAGGCAAGCTCTTGGCTGTAAAGCAAGTAGCTGACAACATTTGTTTGAAAGCTGGTCAGAAATTAGGAAGACAGCCAAAGCGCTGACCTTTTTCCCCGATGCAGCCACTTAGATAATCCAGTCCAGGTTCCTTCGTGGGCTTTCAGACAAAGAACAAGGTACACCCACCACCCTTCAGAGAACAGAAATGCAGCTGAGTTTGCTTTCCTCCTTATGTTCTATAATCTCTTCCTCTTCTGTTTCAGCTGACCCCAAATTGCCATGAACAATAAAATACTATTTTGCTGAAACAAATCACATTTGTAGGAATAAGTGTATATTTTCTATAAGTAAAGTCTGCTTTCTCATTTGCTTGAGGGCTCCGAGAAAGAAAAGTCTTATAAAATCTCCAATGGGAGGCAGTGGTTCTCTGCCAAACACAGCCCCAAGCCCAGCCTCGAAGGAGGCTGCTTTCTGAGACCTGCCCATGCTCACCACCTCAAGCTTATTCAGTAGAACTTTTCCAGCTCAGCAGTTCTCAGCCCTCTCCAGTGTACAAATCATCTGTCTCCACCAGCTCCATTGCACAGCAAAATTATGAATTACAGCCTAATTGTCTGAAGTTACAGCTGCCCAGTGACCACTGCTCCATACCATCAGCAGAACACAGACTTGTTCCTTTATGGCTAAGAGCAATGCTTCTCCTCCTGCTCAGGAGTCCAGTGCCTCCTCCCTGCCTGTCACTCATCTGTGCCCCACGTTCTCAGCTGACTCCATCAGAGGGCTTGGGCGTCTCTCTGAGCCCCTGCAGTCGTCCTGGGGGAGCGCAGGCCCAGCAGCTGGCCCTGCTTGCAGTCATCCTCACCTCCCTCTCGGTAACCTGAGCCCTTTCCGGAAACCCACTGCTGTGACACCTCAACAGCTCCAGCCCGACTCTCCGTCCTCATCAGCATTTGGCTGCTACAATCTCTTATGCCTCTGAGCGCCTATCTTTATATTTACTTCCTTTCATTTGTTTGTTTTCATCTGGACTGCAAGGCCCAGAGATAAGCTAATTACATCCCTCTGTTAAAGCAGACACAGTGATTGTGAAAAGGCCCGCTTTTATTTATTGCTTTTCTCTCCCACTCTCTTCCCCTCAGTTTACACGTCCTTATACACAGCGTTTGTTGTGGTTTTCATTTACATCCATTTGTTGTGCTGCAGACTTCTTTGTTTTCCTCAAGCACTCTGACTTTAAGTTCTGCCCATGGTGCCACGTATGCAAGAGGTCTAACGGCCTCCTGAAGTTCTGTGGTGTCCCCACCACATTTTCCACGCCAACGTCCAGACCTCCCACTGCCACACACAGTGCCCCGGGGCACAGGCCATGCATGCGTCCTCTTTGGTCCTGTGTGGGAATTTCTCGAGAGTGAGGCTGCAGAGTCCTCACAGGCGCCTCATGGCACGTGCATGCGCGTGAAAGTGTCAGGGGCTCAGCCGTGCCCACTCTTTCTGACCCCATGGGCTGTAGCCCGCCAGGCTCCTCTGTCCATGGGGTTCTCCAGGCAAGAACACCTGAGTGGGTTGCCATTTCCTGCTCCAGGGGATCTTCCTGACCCAGGGATCAAACCCCCATCTCTTGTGTCTCCTGCTTTGGCAGGCGAGTTCTTTACCGCTGCACCACTGGGGAAGCCCTTATATCCCTGACAGTTTTTGTGCTTATCATTTTTTCCTTTATCCCATGCTTTTTTGCAATTTCGTTTTCTTATTCCTGAAAAGCTTGTGTGTCCTTGGGAAGTTCTTTCAGCAAAGGTCTATAGGTGCTTAATTCTTAATCTTTGAGACTCTTTCTTTTTGCCCGCATGCTTGACGATAGGTGTATAGTTTTCTGTTGTTGCTGAGACAAATTACCACAATCAATGACCTAAGATGACATGGATTTATTATCTCCCGGTCCTGGAAGTCAAATGTCTGAAATGTGTCTCACTCACTAAAATCAGTGAGGCATCAGGGCTGTGTTGCTTCTTGGTTCAGTTTCCTTGCCTTCTTCTGTGATTGCTGCAAATTCCCTTCTGCCATGTAAGGTAATTTATCCACAGATTTCCAGGATTTGGGTGTGGACATCTTTGGGGGCCATTACTCAGGCTGCAATAGTAGTCTAGCTACATCTTGGGTTTTCAGGTGACAGTTTTATTTGGCAATATTCAAGATCGTATTGAGGCTGACACTCTGTAGACACTGTTCCACGTGTTGAATACAATAGTGAAACAGACCAACATCCCCGCCCTCAGAGCTTAAGGTGTCTCTCTCACCAGGCAGCTTCAAGATTCTCTCTTTACCCTTTCCCTTCCACCTACATTTGCAGTACAGTGTTTCTAGACAGGCAGTTTTTTCATCCTCTTCTTCCAGTTAGCACCAGCTGCATAACAAACCACCCCAAATATGGAGCCCCGAAAGAACAATCGTTTATGACTGTCTGCGTGTTTCTGGGGATGACTGGCCTCCAGTGGACAGTTCTCTCTTGGGCTCAGATGTGCTTGCAGTCAGAGGGTGGCCGTGGCCAGTCATCTTGAAGTCAGGCTTCCTTTGTCTGGTGGGTAAGGCTGACCGTTGTCTGGACCTCAGCAGGGATTGTTAGTCAGAACACCCACAGGCATCCTCTCCGTGTGCCCTGGGCTTCCTCATAGCCGCATGTTTGGCTAGTAAGGGCCAGCACCCTGAGAGAGAGGGAAGCAGAATTGTATTGCCATTTCTAACCTACCCTTGGAAGTTACGTGGCATCACTGACACAACTTTCCGTTGATCAGATGCAGTCTCAGGCCAGGCGTGTGCAAGGAGAGGGGAACTGGAATTCACCTTTTTAAACTATGTCTGTTTTTGGTTGCACTGGGTCTTTGTTACTGCACTTGAGCTTTGTCTGGCTGTGGCAAGTGGGAGCTGCTCTTCGTTCCAGAGCGCAGGCTCTCGTTTGTGGGTTCAGTAGTTGTGGTCCACAGGCTTAGTTGCTCCCACATGTGGAATCTTCCCAGACCAGGGATCAAACCCATGTCCCCTCCACTGGCAGGCAGATTGGTATCTACCGTACCACAAGGGAAATCCTGGAGTCCACTTTTTGATGGAGGGCCTATCAAAGCATTTGCAGACATATCTAAAAACTTCCACAACTGTCTAGCACCTGACATGATACTTAAGTCTCAGGACTATATCTGGAAAACTTACTTATTTTCTTTTTGAATATTGTTTCTCTGTCATTTCTGTGTTCTGTCGTCTGGAACTCTTTTAGAAGTGGGTTGGAGCCTCTCAATGACACTTGTATCTTTGCGTCTATTTAGCTGCCCATGGTATGTTCTGAATTCTTTGTGCTGTGCTTCTGTTCACTACTTCTCTTTCCAATTTTATTGAGAAACACTCTTTTCCACTCTTCCCAGTCTAGAGCTTAA
This sequence comes from Aepyceros melampus, assembly GCA_006408695.1. NCBI lineage: Eukaryota > Metazoa > Chordata > Mammalia > Artiodactyla > Bovidae > Aepyceros > Aepyceros melampus. The sequence goes on along the minus strand of SJXQ01010543.1, from coordinate 46,213 downwards.
GCTGATTTCACTTCATTGACTACATTTTCCACGGGCTTTTCTCTTTCATCTGCCTATTCTTGCTTGATATCTGCCTATTTTTATTTCACAATTTCTTATTCTGTACAAAACTTACTCCTCTTATCTCTTTCCGGGCCCTGAACGTGTTGACTGCGCTGTGTTTACAGGTCGCTTTATTCTGGTCTCGTCTCTGTTGGGTCCGTCTCCTGTTTTGGCCTGTCCCGCCTCCTCCTCCTCTCCCTGCTGCCGTTCTTCCATGGCAGTCCACTCCACGGTCCTGGACACTGTCATGGGAGGCTTAAGTCTCCTCCAGCTCCCTGATGATATTGGGGAGTTTACCAGTTACATTTCTGGGAAAGAGGGTGGTCTGCAAACTCCAGACCAGTTTTCACTGTCAAGATTTATTGTTGTTTAGGCATTAAGTTGTGTCCAGCTCTTTGGCGACCCTATGGACTGTCGCCCACCCAGCTCCTCTGTCCATGGGATTCTCCAGGCAAGGATGCTGGAGTGGGTTGCCATTTCCTTCCTGACCCAGGGATGGAAACTTCGTCTCCTCCATTGTTGATGGACCTTCATCACCAAGCCACCAGGGAGCAGTTCCCAGGTTTGAGGGGCGGTGCACACACTGGGGAGGCAAATTAAGCCTGGACCTCACACTATCGGGTCCCGAGGCTGAGGTGCTGGTTTCTCTGGTTTGACTCCTGCACAGCCTGGACTGCCTTCCAGCTTCCTGGGCAGTGCCCTTGGTCTGCTGTTCACAGAGAGACCTGGCAGGGAGTGTCCCAACTGGATGCAGGAGTGTCTGCTCCAGCAGCCTGACCTGCCGTGGTCCTGGGTCTCTCCCTGGATCCTGGCACATTCACTCCACGCCCTGCTTGCCCCTCCCCAGCTGCCTGAAGCACCAGCTCCCTCCTACCTCTCTTACCTTATTTTTCACTTCATTTCTGGCCCCTGGAGATTTTACTGTCTGTCTTTGGACCCTGGCAGTGAATTTCTTTCTCACTGTTCCTTTTTATGCAGCATTTCTGTACACTCTTAGTAGGAAGACTGCCTGTTTACTTTAGCCACAGCTGCCATACACTGGAAATTTTCATTTGTTCTGTATACAATCACACCCCCCTGTCCTCTGTTTGCTTCTCATTCTTGTCCTTTTAGTACCTGCCAAGACCACATCTAAACCCTACCAACCTTCTTCTGGGTATACCTTGTGTGCAGCAACTCCCCTTGTGTGGTTGATGGAATTGGGCTTTTTCCATTCTGTGTCTTTCATCAGTACTCTTCCTTCCACTCTGCCTTTAAGGAATGCACCGAAGTCTTCTTTCTGCCAATGCCCCAAGCACATTCTTTTCACTGTTACAATTTTTATTCCTTGCTGACGTTTTCAGGCAGTCTCCAGAGTTTGAAGAAAACAATGCATTGACTCCGTCTCCTGTCTAAAATCAAAGAGCTCAGCTGAGTTTGCAGTGTGCTGTGTAAGCTTTTCTTCCTCTCGCCTTCTCTTTCTCACTCTTTGGGTTATAGGTCACCTTCCTTTCTCTTTTCTGACAGCTACTATCCCCTCCCTCTCTCCTACCAGAGCACCTTAACTCTAAGACAGACAAAAGCCATCAGATGGAAGCTGCCTCTTTTTTCATCCTCAGTTCTCCAGTTTGCAAACATACCTTTCTTAGTACCTATCCTCACCTCTTCTTTCTCTCCTAGAAGTGAAGCTCCCCATTCTTCCTGTCCACAGTTGAGCCTTCAATCCAACCAGCTGTAGGGACTCTCTGCCCACCTCCACACTTACACCTTAACCACATGCAGAAGCCCAGTTCTGATCCCTTTCTCTCAGATTACATTTCTACCATTGACTGAAATCCTGGTTTCCTCAAATGCAGCATGTCCAAAGTTGGCATCTTTGTTTATCTCTGAAAACTCAGCTTCTTCTTATGTTTTCTCCATTTTGCTAAGTACCGTGATACACGGAGTCATTCAGCCACAAGTTTGTCTTTCTCCTTTCCTAAATTGTTCTAGAACTGCATTAACCAATACAGTAACTACTTGCCACACAAAACTATTCAAGTTGGAGTTTAATTAAAATAGAATACAATTAAAAATAAAGTTCCTTGGGAGCACTAGGCACATTTCTTGTGGCTTCTGGCTACCATAGCGGACAGTGAGGCTAGAGAATGTACCTGCTACCATAGGAAAGGAAGTGCTATATTGGATGGCGCTCTGGGGAGTGGTAGCCATCTTTGCTCCCACTTCACTGCCAGTGTTTGAGCTCTCATCATTTCTCACACGCAGCTTTGACTCACTTCCTTTCTCTTCCTCATTCCAGTCCACTCTCTTCTCTCATCAGGTGATCTTATGAAGCCCTTTTCGCTCTTCAGGAAGTCGTTGAGCGTTAAGAGAAGCGGAGGGCTAGCATTTTATTGTCATTTCCTTCCTTGAGCCTGTCAGAGCTGTTTTCCTCTTTATTTGCTTGTTAAACATCTCTTCAACCTTCAAGATTGAAGGCCAGTGTTTCCCACTCTGGGAGGCAGAGTAATGCTTCTTTCATGGGCTGACACTTCTTGTCAGTGTCCCTTCTCGGAGCCCACGTAACGAGAAGTCTGGCTAGACTCTGAGCCCCTGAGATACAAGACTGTCCCCTTCACACTCCGTCAGGATTCCAGGGGACGTGACAGACATGCTCCTCTTCCGGGCCTCTAGAAGCAACCTGGCTACACACTCACTTTAGAAAAAGTGAGGAAATGGCCACTGAAATCATGTTCCAGTGTCTGATGTTGAAGGACTCCAGTGGGAAAGGCTATAAGGGTATCGGCACATGTATCAGTTCCTAGCTTAGCTGTGCTTTGATTTCTGGCTATCCCCAACGCAAAGCATGTATTTCGTTGAATATATTTTCTTTAATGAGATATCTTCAGTGAAAGATGAGTATATTAGCTAATGACCTCAAACTTGATGACATAAAACAACAGTGCATTCTCTCACCATTCTGGAGTCTGCAAAATCACGGTGTTGGTGAGGCTGCACTTCCTCCATGGGCTCTGGAGGAGAATCCTATCTCACCTCTTCTGGCTTCTGGTAGCTAGCCCTGGTGTCCTCTGATTTGTGGCCACTCTCTGCCTCCGTCTATACACAGCCTTCTCTGTGTTTCTGTGTCTCAAATCTCCCTCTCTATTTTCTTATAAGTAGATTTAGGGCCTGCCCCAATTCCAGGAGGGTCTCATTTTGAGATCCTTGATGTAATTACATCTACAGAGACCATATTTCAAAATAAGATCCCATTCATAGACTGGGGGTTTAGAACTTGGACGTGTCTTTTGGGTAAGATACACAATTCAACTTACTGCAGTGGGTAAGAACAAAAGCAAGGATGCTAATAGCTGTCTCTCTCCCCTCTCCCGCCTTGCCTAAGCTTACAGTCAGCAGATTGGTTTTAACCTTCATTTCTGTGCATGTATTCATCTAAATTAAGATCCTACTTCCCAAGCAAGAGAGGAGAAAGGGCTTTTTAACTCAACTAGCTGTTTCTCATTCCATGAAGACTCACTCCACTCCCTTCAGCTGGATATTTTTCACTGCCTAACAATTATCATTAAGTAATAAAGCGTAGACCAAAATAAACATGTTTATCATCCTTTAGTTTTCAAAGACATTCTCTTAGCCCAAAGTATTTAGACTCAGAATTCAATTGAGGTGTGCACTCCCACGCACAAACACACCGTGGAAAATGACTAGAAGCTATCCTCTCTGTAGAGTGAGGAAGAACATAGGTCCTTTTTTGTCTTCATTTTCCACTGTCATTTAAATTTTCCACAATAGACATGTTGACTTTAGTGACTAGAAGAACAAACATTTTTTATAACATGAGTAGTTTTAATGATGTTTTTATAAAATGTCCAGGGCCATGTTTTATTTTTAAGAAGAGAGATGAGTGGATAGTTGGGATTCCTGGAACCCCAGACTACCGACTGTTTGGGGAGGGATTCAGACATTCTTAGGGCTTCCCTGATAGTTCAGTTGGTAAAGAATCCGCCTGCAATGCAGGAGACCCTGGTTCAATTCCTGGGTCAGGAAGACTCCCTGGAGAAGGGATAGGCTACCCACTCCAGAATTTTGGGCTTCCCTCGTGGCTCAGCTGGTAAAGAATCCGCCTGCAATGCAGGAGACCTGGGTTCGATCCCTGGGTTGGGAAGATCCCCTGGAGAAGGGAAAGGCTGCCCACTCCAGTATTCTGGCCTGGAGAATATCATGGACTGTATAGTGCATGCAGTTACAAAGAGTTGGACACAGCTGACCAAATTTCTCTTCACTTCAGACACTCTAGATTCGGCAGTGGTGGTAACACTGCTGCTTATTCAGGACCTCATCAGGCTTTCACAGCAGTAGAACCTGAAACCCGCGGTCTCCACCACGGTGGTTTTCCCGGTGCCAGGAAGCTGGCCTGATGGAGAAACGCGTCCTGCCCTCAGCCGCGGGCACCGAGAGGCACAGTTGATCAGGACCGTCCCACAGTGAGCCCTGTAATCTCTCAGCAGCAGCCCCACTTGACTTTGACAGCATGTGTTTTTCTGGTGTTTAGACGGCTTTGAGGGCAGCCCTGTGTGTGGTTCTTTATGGGGACGATGCACATTTCTGTTAACCAGCAGTTACTGGACGCCACCGCAGAGCCAGCGATTGGGCACTTTTCAGCTGTTTCACCATTGAATACAGTTTGCTCCAAGGGAGTTTTCCTATCTTGGCTTCTCGTATGCTAATGAATTATTGAAATTTCAATTACTTTTGGTTCCCAATTTAGCAGGGTGGAGACATCCAAGATATTAAAGATGAAAACTTCTCCAGCCGCTTTTAGACAACAGTTTGCCTGGAAGGCCTCAGGGCTGGCAGCCGGGTGGCTCTGCTCCGTGGTGTCTGGGATGTCGAGTGCCGTGTGGCCTGGCCGCCCGCAGGTCGCTGCCATCAGCCAGGTGCACCAGCGTTGCCTGGGCACTTGTTGGAAATCCAGACTCCTAGGTGTGGTCTCCACCTGCTGATCAGAATCTCTGCGGACGGGGCCCTGGGCTCTGTGTCTTAACGAACCCTTTGGGACATTCTGCTGCACTGATAGGTTGGGAAAACCCGGGTTTAGATGTCCTGGTGCTGATTCTTCCCATTAGGGTCTGGTACCCACGTGTAAGGGCCCTTGGGTGCTGCGGTCAGTGTGCCCTTTAAGACTGACACTGTATACAGTGATCACATTGTGATCAGGGTCATCAGAAAGATCAGTTTCTAATAATCATCTTCACTTGCTTGGAACATTTCTCCCTTTGGATATCAGTGAGCCATAACCATAGAGAAGCAGAGTTGGGACATTTAAATTCTGTGCAGGTAGATGTGTGTTCTAAATGTAATTGAGGGGGCTCTTGGTCTCTCCACACTGAAGGGCTAATTAGGTATTCCTGCCTACTGTCCCCGGGATAATCCCATCTCGAAGTCCCTTGGGAAGAAGCCGTGGGTACCAACTCCCTCTCATCATCATAGCCTCTCCTCCTTCCCAGAGCAGGTCTCTCTCCTACCCCATACATATTGAATAATTTGCAGTTCTTCAGACAGTGTGTCATCCAAGCCAGTCTCCCCACTACAGCCCCTCCACCAGCGCCTCACTCATCTCATCCATTACAGCCCTGTCCACCTGGGAGGCTGTGCTCAGAGACAGTTCCTCAATGACTTCAGGTGGAGCCACGTTCTTCCTCCTTCCTGCTTCCTACACACCCACCCTGGATTGATGTTTATAGCATGAGCATGTGCTCGTGTTGAAATGATCTCTGTCCTCTGAACTCCACGCAAGTGCAAATTCATCCTGGGTTCCATTTCTAGTGCCATGTGTATCAGGCACAGGGGACTGAGTGAGCGAACACCCCTTAAAGATGGCCCTTCTCCTTGTGCTGGAAGCCTCCAGCACCATAGAAAAAAGGTCCCCTCCAGCTTGTGAAGTGCAGATGCTGGCCAGCCCATGGCAGATCCAGTTAAGAACATTGGTGCCCTTTATGTGGATTCAGCTGACTTCGGTTTTCAGGGAGGCTGGTTTCTTCGTGTAAATGAAGGCTTTGCCCTCCCCCACACTGGCCCTTCTGCTCTTTGGGCGGGGAGGGAGCCTACCGCTGTGTCTGACGGTGTTGTCATTTCAGGTTCGCGAGCTTCAAACTCGCCTGCAGAGCGTGCAGGCCACGGGCCCCTCCAGCCCTGGCCGCCTCACTTCCGCCAACCGCCCCGTTAACCCCAGCACCGGAGAACTGAGCACAAGCAGCAGCAGCAATGACGTCCCCATCGCCAAGGTGCGCTCTGGGGACACCGCCTGTTACCGGGCAGCCCCAGCCTTCGTGGAGCAGGGCCGCTGTGCCTACATGCAATTAGCTCAGCGGGCCCTGAGGGGCTTCCCAGGGTCCCGCGTAGGCCTCCCATGCTGTAGCTGCAGCAAGAGATAACCCACTGATAGTTTTAAGTCTCTCTCGGCTGCAACCTGGATGCCAGCTCTCATTAATCAGCGGGCCAGAGCCTGTCCCAGCTGAGAGGTCGTTGTGGAGAGTGAGATGTTTTGTCACAGGGTGGTAGAGAGTTGCTCTCGAGGATCATGGTTCAGCCCAGGAGGGGAACCTTGAGTAATGAACCAATGATCTGCCCACTCCCAGAACCGACAGCCCTGCCAGCAGAAAAATAGATGACGATGCTGGGCAGGCCTCAGCAGCTGTGAGAAGTAGCCCCTCCATTCTCAGCCACAGCCCCCGACTCCCCTCCTATGCTGAGTCCAGCCCAGAGAGACTGTTCACGTGATTACCTGTCCTCTTCCTGGTAGCCCCGCCAGTCTCTGCAACAAGGTTGCTTGTCAACCGTCAAGTTTATGAAGTCTCACCAGTGCTCCTCAGCCAGAAGTGATTTTTGTCCCAAGGGCTATTTGGCCATGTCTGGACACCTTTTCGATGGTCACACCTGGAGTACTGTGGCGGAAGCCAAGGATGCTGGTGAATATCTCATAGTACAAAGAACAGTTCCCCACAGCAAAGAATGTCCAGCTCAAAATGTCAGTGGCACTAATGCTGAAAAACCATGAGTTAATAAGCAGTGGCAGAAAAATCAGACACGTGAGTCGTTTTTAAGAACTGCTGGTTTAGTTGCCAAGGTTCAAAAGTAGCCCTGTATAAACACAGTGTCAGTAGTTTATATGGGGAGTGGCGTGTGGTGTTTTTCGATCACTTGTTTTGTTTTGTTTATTAAGATCGCCGAGCGGGTGAAGCTCTCCAAGACCAGGTCTGAATCTTCGTCGTCTGATCGGCCAGTCCTAGGCTCAGAGATCAGCAGCATTGGGGTGAGTGTTTATGAGTAGCAAGGGGACACGTCACATAGTAGAACCACACAGTGGCTCGTCCACGACAGAAGCACTGCCCAGGGCCCCTCCAATAAACCAGGTGATTTTGATAAGGAATCATACCTGATTTCCTTCCAGAGGGTCAGATTAAAATGCTTAGTGATTCTCCAGTAGTGAATTACCCCTTCAGCTTTAAAGGGAGCTTTTTGTTTCTCTACTTGAAACCATTCAGAAAGAAATGATTGAGGTCTTGTTACTGGCAATACAGATGAAAGTCTTGAAATACTTGCTTTATATCACCTTGCTTCCCCAGAGACCGAGGGAGTCAGGAAACTCTGAAAGAACTTGATTATTCGCACATTCCTCTTGAAAGGGAAGGTGCTCTCCATTGAGCAGGATTGCAGCCTTTGAAGTACAGCCGATGCTGGGACAGACTGGAACCTTCCAGCTCAGTTCTGGAGTTTTCTTTTGTAGAGTGCCGAATACCCTGGGGCTGTGAACTGATGTATAGTGAAAAGAGAATAATTTCAGTTCCCTGGGGATGTCTTTGAGGATTTGGGGGTGAGGCTGGAAAATCCAGTTATTTGATCCTCGTTAATGTTGCTCCGGAGAAGGCAATGGCACCCCACTCCAGTACTCTTGCCTGGAAAATCCCATGGACGAGGAGCGTGATAGGCTGCAGTCCATGGGGTCGCGAAGAGTCGGACACGACTGAGCGACTTCACTTTCACTTTTCACTTTCATGCATTGGAGAAGGAAATGGCAACCCACTCCAGTTTCTTGCCTGGAGAATCCTAGGGATGGGAGAGCGTGGTGGGCTGCCGTCTATGGGGTCGCACAGAGTCGGACATGACTGAAGCGACTTAGCAGCAGCAGCAGCAGCAGCAATGTTGCTTGGTCGCCCAGTCGTGTCCAACTGTTGCGACCCCATGGACTTCAGCATGCCAGGCCTCCCTGTCCCTCACCATCTTCCAAAGTCTGCCCGAGTTCATGTCCATTGCATCAGTGATGCCATCCAGCTATCTCATCCTCTGATGCCGTCTTCTCCTCCTGCCCTCAATCTTTCCCAGTATCAGGGACTTTTCCAATGAGTCGACTTTTCACCTCAGATGACCAAAATATCAATCCTTCCAACAACTGTTCAGGGTTGATTTCCCTTAAGATTGACTGGTTTGACCCTTAGGGATGGGGAAAAACAGAAACAGCACTTTTAAGGCCCTATTTTAGAATTTTGCACTGGGCAGAAATTGCAGGCACCCAGCTTCCATGCCAAAGCTGAATTGTGAAAGTGAAGGACAGCCAAGAGACAAGGGTTGAGGGTGGCAGGGGGTTTAGGAAGGAGAAAGGGTATCCAGACTCTATTTAATATACAGAATTTTAGGTCCCAAGGCTCAGGATCTCTCATGCCTGCTGCTAAAGATACAGCTTAGAGGATGTAGCTGCATTTTGACCCTGTTTGTGTACTGAATTCACAGTAGTTAACTTTTTATATTAGGATTATATTATACAAACTGAAAAATATCTGGGTAGCTATCTCCTGGTGCCCAATTCTCAAGGAACATCAGCTTTAAACTGTTTAAAACTTAACAGTTTAAATTGGGAAGCAAGGGCCTGGGGCCCAGCATCCTGGAAGTGGCTTTGTCCAGAGGGGAATTAATGCTCACCTGTTCAGGTGTCCAGCAGGTGGCAGAGCACCTGGCCCACTCTCTTCAGGACTGCTCCAACATTCAGGAAATCTTCCAGACTCTCTACTCCCATGGATCTGCCATCTCGGAAAGCAAGATTAGAGAGTTTGAGGTGGAAACGGAGCGGCTGAACAGGTAAGGAGGGATCCTGTATATTCGGTGGTGGTGTTGAGGGGAAACCCCAGTCCCATCCCAAAGATCCGTTGAGGCTGGCTTATGCATTAGGGCTTAATGTGATGCTGCTGAGCTGGCAAGTGGGAGTTTCCACCACCCTGCTCATCACAGGAGGGCCGGCTCTGTGGGCCTGTGTGACCTGTCATCAAATGCACAGGGCCTCGTGCTTAGAAGGATCCCACACTTGCTTTACTGCTCTGCTGTCACTGTTTTAAGTGTTAGTTGCGCTGTTTTAAATTCTTTAAATAATTTATGAACCGGGGGCTATGTCTTTCTTTTTTAACATGCTGCTATATTTGTTTATCTACTTATTTCTGGCTGTGCTGGGTCTTCGTACTGCCCTTGGGCTTTCTCTAGTTGCAACCGCTAGTTCCGTGCACAGCCCTCTCATTACGGTGCTTCTCTGGGTTTCAGTAGCGACAGTATAGGAGCTCAGGAGTTGTGACATGCAGACTCCACTGCCCTGCAGCATGTGGAATCTTCCGAGACCAAGGATCGACCCCATGTCCCCTGCACTGGTGGGCGAGTTCTTACCCACTGTGCCACCAGGGAATTCCCCCTCCCCCTTTTCCTTGTGCACTGGCCCTAACAAACAAAGGAGCAGTCCATATGGAATGACAAGTAGGTCAGGATGGCAAGATGGCTCCCTAGCATGCAAGCTGGTGCTACTGAGAACCAGAGAGACCAGCTCTGGGACGTGGAGTCAGCAGAAGGGGTCTGATTAAGACATTCCTGGGGTGGACCTGAAATGCTGGTCTAACCCTCCCTGCTCCAGTCAAGGGTTGCCTCATTGTATTTATGCTTTTCACAAATGTGTACATTCTCCCATCCCTACATCCTATCCTATTAGTTCAGATTTTCTAAGTAGGTCTAACTGTCCTGCTTAGAATAATTTAACTGTGTGCCCAGTTTTATGGGCTCTTCCAAGATTTTATGACAGAGGTGGGTTGAGTTTGTCCTCCTGCCTCTTTGGCAAAGACTGGCTTGTATGTCATCCCAGCAATGAAAGAGCATTGTTAAAAAAGCAGAAGAGAAGGAGCAGGGCCAAGCTGTGGTGACTGCTCTGACTCAGACCTGGCCCCACATTGGCTGAATGGCGGCCGAGCCCGCGGTGGCTGCCCTCACCCAGCCGTCTTCGGGGGGTGCCTACTAACAACTGGAGAGGCTTGTGAGCCAGCCAGTAAGAAACATGCATGCCGTTCCCCACCCACCATTGCTTCATGCCATTCCCCTTGTGTATGGCAAACCTGAATAAATTGAATTATCCTGTTAGTCCTCCTTGATTTGAAGCTGTTTAATATAGTACTTGAGAACCAAGGAAATGTGGCAATCTAGGTCATTTTAAATCTTGAAATTAAATGGTTTCCTTATTAAATCCAAAATACTTCAGAGTGGCAATCCTGATGATTACCTTGTAGCAGTAAACAAGCAGCGCTCTCAGTATCACAGGCAAGGGAGTGCTTAAAAACTGAATCAGATATGCCCTTTGCAATTGAGTGAAGTCAGATGCCTTCAGGGGCCCTCTGTGTAGGAGGATCTCCTCTCAGCAGATTCTGGGATTTAACAAGCCTGCTTTGCAGTTGAATTGAGGGGGGTCCTTTCTCTTCAATTATATGCACCCAAGAGAGACCAAAGAAGGGGGAACTATTTGGTGCCTGTAGCTCACACTGTCATGGAGTTTAACAGCTTTCCAAAGACTCACGGACAACTCTACATCCTCAACTTGGGAGGGCAGAATAGTCCCATTTTGCAAATTAGAAAGCAAATGTTTTGACACTGAATGACTTGCCTCAAGTCCAGAGCTATTAAATAGCCCAGCTGGTCAACTCCTGTCCACCTCTTCTGCATTGTTTTCTGTATTATCACAGTACTGCTAGAACATGGGAGTGCTTGTAAATTATCTACCAGTATGTTCTGATATCTTTTATTTAACTACCTACCTCAAAGTTGGAGTCCTGTTACACTCTGAAAGAATGACAGCCTTTAACTTGTGTTTGTGTGGCAGAGGCATGGGATGGGTCATGCCTTCTCAAAAGTATTGTGGCTTTTTGGACTTCTCAGGTGGCGCTAGTGGTAAAGAACCTGGCTGCCAATGCAGGAGACTTCAGATACGCAGGTTCGGTCCCTGGGTCAGGAAGGTACCCTTGAGGAAGAAATGGCACCCCACTCCAGTATTCTTGCCTGGAAAATGCCATGGACAGAGAAGCCTGGGGGGCTACAGTCCAGAGTTGCACAGAGTCGGACACGACTGAAGCAGCTTAGCACGCAGCATGCAGATATTAAGCACCTACTATGTGCTGGGCTATTTGGATGCCAAAGAAAGTAAAACAGACAAGATTTCATGGAGTTATATCCTGTTAAGGAAGTTAAGCAAAAACAGACCAATAGGAACATGAGAAAGCTCCAAGTAAATATGACACTGTGACAAAATAAAAGGTAGCCTTGATTTTAGGTACAAAGACAGGGAAGGCATCTCTGAAGTGGGGAAATAGCAATTGAGATTTTTCAGGCGGGAAAGGAACAGCCCTGTGACAAACCAGGAAGAGTCTTAAGGGCCAACTTATCAACTTCAAGGCTGGGAAGTGGCTGGTGTGAAGTCTGAACTGCCCCAATCCCAGTGGAACTGAAACAGAATGAGTGAAAGGAGGCGCCCATGAGACGAGGTGGTGAAGTAGTCAGGGCTGGGTGGGCTATAGAATTTGAGGTCATAGACAAAGTGCCATTGGAAGTTGTTAAGGCGTTTTATGTATGGGGAAGAAGAGATTTGATTTAAATTTTAAAAGTTCACTTAGATGTGCAGAATGGAAAGGGGTGGGCAGGGGTGGAAACTGAGCCAGTTCTGCAGTGAACGGGCACAGCCAAGTAGAGGTAGTTTGAAGGGGTCATCGTAGTGTGGTGATAAAAACCCACAGATGTATAAAATAAGGGGCGGTCTCAAAGAAGGCTCACAGATGTCTTACCTCTGTTGTTGGGAGTATGGTGGTGGCATTTACTGAGATGGGGAAGACGGAGGAGGTTGTGGTTAGAGGAAAGTCAAGAATCCCATGTTAAATTTGAGGTGTCTGTGTGAAACCCTGCATATGTGAGACTGGCACTTACAAGAGAGGTATGAACTAAGAATCTGGGAGCCATGGGGACATAAATGCCTGTGAAAGTCTCGGGACTGGATAAAATCACCCTCAGGGGAGAGTGTTGATAGAGGAGTGGACCTAGGACTGAGTCCTCAGGGAATGTCAACTGTCACAGATTATACAGAGAAGAAGGAGCCAGCAGAGGAGACAGGAGAAATATAATGACCTTTCGGCAGGGAGACAACCAGTAGACACCTGTCATGCCCCAAATGAAGGAGAATGTTTTAAAAGGTAGGAGCCGTCAATACAGGGGTGCTGTCTGAGATAGAATTGACCGCATGGAGGTCTGGTTTCATCTAATTAGTGGAGACTGAAGGTAACTGGGGCAAGTCAAGAAGTAAATGAGAGGGTGGGAAGTCTCTGAAGAGGCCGTCATGTGAGCAAAGACAGAAGACTGTACCCCGTAGCACCTTACACTGAACTGACCTTGTTGTTGCCAAAGCCATGCCACGGTCTTAGTTATATGTGCTGAGACGCCCTCAAAGCAGATGGCTTCCAAACTCTTAACATTTTGTGTGTGTGAAACCTTATGTCTCTTTAAGACTTGGTGATCAGAGTACTGCAGATGGGCATGTCCCTTGGGGAATGAATCATTGCATCCAGAGCACCAGTGTCCTGGGACAGAAAACAGGCTGGAGGCTTCGGCTTCCCTAATCTGCATTCTGACTTTGCCATAAACTCTTCTGCCTGGAATTTACAGTTCTGATTTTTATAAAACTTCTCCTCATCCACTGATTATCCTGCCGGTAGTTAGCAGTTGGGGGACTGTCCAAGCTGGAAAAGCTTTGGATGCATGCACAGTTGCCACTCGGGTGCCCCTTAAGCGCAGTTTCTTTTTCACTCATTGATTCATCCTTCCCTCCTGCTCTGTAGTGAGCATTCTGAGTCAAGGATCTGGGGTCAAACTGCCTGGTTCAGAGCCCAAGGATTCGCATTTCTGTGCCTCCTCTCAGAAATGGAGATAATAATACTTAATTTAAAGGGCTATTGGGAGAGTTACTGAGCAAGGGCTTAACAAATACTAGCTCTTATTGTAAAGGTTGCTTTTCATTTGTCCCTGTGGAGGGTGGAGGGTGGTTCATTGGAGCATCTGAGTCTTAACTCTCAGGAAGGTTAGGGCTCCTTACCATGGTGTATCTCCCAAGCCTAGCACTTTACCTGGCAAATGGCTCTCCATGACTGGTTGGGAAATAACCAGGGGGCAATTTTTATTTCTAATTCACACAGAATTTAATGATTCTTCAGCTTTGAGTTGCTTCGTTTATTACTTCTCATCAGTTGCATTTGCTAAAACATCTAATGAGCTCATATCCTAACGTGCATATTGGCCAGAATTTAGACTGGATAACTAAAATCTTGGCAACGCATTGTAATCCTAGTGTAAAATTGTGAACATGATTTTCCTTCCTTTCTAGCCGTATCGAACACCTCAAATCCCAGAATGACCTTCTGACCATAACCCTGGAAGAATGCAAGAGCAACGCTGAGAGGATGAGCATGCTGGTGGGGAAGTACGAATCCAACGCCACGGCGCTGAGGCTGGCCCTGCAGTACAGGTAGGAAGCTGGGCAGGCAGGCGGCTGCGGGGCCGCCTTCATTGAGAAGGGCATCCACAGCAAGCTTCTGCATGAAAGTAGAAAATAAGGTTTCAGAAAATGTAACTAGAGGACTGGACCAGCAAATGCTAGAGTGTGATAAATATTAAAAATCAGTTAGCACCCCGGTAGCAATTAAGAAAATAAGAATAATGAGTGTGGTATTAGTAAAACAGGTATGTTTCTGTTAGCAGTATTCAACTGAAATTTATTTTGTGTAAGTAATATCACGCACAGTCTTCCCTTTGGCAGTGGTAAAGAATCCGCCTGCCAATGCAGGAGATGGGGGTTCAATCCCTGGGTTGGAAAGATCCTTTGGAGAAGGAAATGGCAACCCACTCCAGTATTCTTCCTGGGAAATCCCATGCACAGAAAAGCCTAGTGGACTACAGAATCAGACACGACTTAGTGACTAAACAACAACGTCACTCAAAACATCGATGTTTGTGTTACAAGTTCACTTCTTGTTCTTCCAGTCTTTTTTTCCCAGACTTTATTTATATTCATATTATATTCTGCATTGTGGTAAATCTAATGCATTCTCTTCCTTCAGTTTGTTAAACTGTTATGTTATTGCTTAAAAGTCTCCATTTATTTTGACTGACTGTATCCCTTCCATCAAGTTTATATGGTATTATTACTTATTTCTCTAAAAGATATTTAGACTCTTGCAGACTCTATGGTGAAGAAGTTAATACAGAAACTGTCATTCTTGCATTTTCCTTGAGATGAAATCCCTGGAGCAGGAATTATAGAGCAAAGAGTGTGAATATTTTCGTGTCTCTTCAGGCATGCCGCCAGTTTTTTTCCCATTTAAAAAAACCAGTTTAAATGAATGTGATTCATTCATTGATGAGCAAGTGGTACCACTTTTTTTTTTTCAGCTTCATCAGCTTTGGAATTTATCTATTTTTAAATTACTACTTGTTTAATAGCTACAAAACTCAGCTTTATTATTGTTTTCATAGACTTATTATATTATTGTCACCACTTAGGCATATTTACCAAAGTCCCAGAGTAGTGACTGTATCTTACTCTTGGCATCCTTTCAAAGAATTCAGTATCATTTTAAGAAACATTTCTTCTTCAAAAAAAAAAATTATCAAACCAAAATATAGGAGACCAAAGCTAGAGAGCGATCCTGTTAGTTTACAGACACACCAAAGCAAACAGGATCATCTGTGACTCCTCTTGAAACAGGCTCTCCCGCACCCTCAGTCTCCCTTTCATTACAGAAGAAGCAAAGGCCTCGCATCTCTAACTTGAAAGACCAACTGCCCTTGAGAAGGGGAGCTGCCAGCGCACCCAGAGGCAGTCATGAACTCTCTTTCCTGTCTCTTAGTAAAGGAACTTGAAAGTAAACACAATTTTTTTAAAAAAGTCTGTTGCCTAAGTGTTGAGTAAAGCCACATTTCCCCTGCTCAGCTTGGAGAAGCTCATCAACTCTTTGCTTGGGGGTGGTTTTCACTACTGCAGGCATTTGGCCAGGAGGACTCAAGCATTATACACACACTCCTTCCAGTGTAGACATGGGTCCCTCTGGGGCCACGGGCAACAGTGGCTTTCCAGAGGTCACTGTTTGATCCACTGTCTGGTGTACCTGAAGAGAGAGCTCCACACTCCAGCCCTTGTCAGAGATTTTGTGAGTGTTTCATGACGCAGCTTTACAAGCCTTTGGCAGAACTTTCTATGATGATGGAGCTGTTCTCTGTGTTATCCAGTGTGGCAACTGCTAGCTGCACATGGCTGTTAAACGTATGAAATATGCCTACTGCTGCAGAAAGACTGAATGTTCATTTATTTACCTTAAGTTCTTTTTCATTTAAATACCCACATGTGGCTAGTGGCCACTCTATTGAATAGGCAGGTCTCCGTTAAAACAGTCCCCTTTCTGGGCTGCTATATGAATTATCTATTATCGTATAACTGTTTATTATGTCAAAGCTTCTGGGGTCAGGAATCTGGGAGTGATTTGTCTAGGTGGTTCTGGCTTGGGTCTCTTGAGTTTTTGGTCAAGCTCTCCGCCAGAGCTGCGTCAGCTTAATTGGGGCTGGCAGATGTGCCTTGCAAGGCTTCGGGTAGAATCCTCGGTCCTTCACTGGCGAATGGCTGGCGCCTTAGTTCCTAACCACATGGGCTGCTCCATAGGGCTGCTCAAGGGTCTTCAAGACATGGCAGCTGGCCTCCTCTGAAAAGGATGATCCAAGAGGAAAAGGAAAGGGAGGAAAGAGAGAGAAAGACCAAGATGGACACATCACATTCTTTAATGACCAACCTCGGATGTGATAACCCATCGCTTTTGCCTTATTCTCTTAGTCACACAAACCAAGTGGAGCCGGGTGGAAGGGGATTACCCAAGGTGTGGCGATCCGGGTGGGCAGGGCACACCCAGAGGCTGGTCGCTGTGAGCACATCACCTTTCCCTTTAAGCTGGTCATCAAAGGAGCAGCAGGCTTGCCTCTCTCATCTTCATTGCTTCCCTTGTGTTTTTCTAGATCGTAGTCTAAAGTTTTGTTTTGTGTTTTTAAAGCAGGGCAGGGAGGGGGCCACAAAGCAGAGCGAGCCCCTGACTGTCCATGAGTGCCTGTGGGCGTGTCCTTGCCAACCTGGGCAGGGTGCTGAGAGGCAGGGCTCACACTGCACCGCAGGGGACTCGCCGTCCTCTGCCCAAGCTGACGACGCTGTGTGCTTCTCTTTCAGCGAGCAGTGCATCGAAGCCTATGAGCTCCTCCTGGCTCTGGCCGAGAGCGAGCAGAGCCTCATCCTGGGGCAGTTCCGGGCGGCCGGCGTGGGGTCGTCCCCTGGTAAGTGTGGCCGGTCCCTGCAGCCCCTGGTCGTCGACCCCCCACCTCTTCTGGTCTCCTGCCCCCCGTCTCGGCTGTTGGCATTGGCACGCCTCCCAACAACATGAAATTCACTTGTCAAGTGTGTTTTTCATTTTTTCCTCATGACTGAGTGAGTAAATTGTTTATGTTGAATGCAGCAGGAACTGAAGTGGAAACAGCATTACAGACAAGTTAAAACAAACAGGCCGTCTCGGGAAACATACTCTCCCAGGCCGACTCTAGGACCAGATGGGGCAGGAGGCCCAGGTTCGCCCTGAAAGGGACCAGCTCTCCCACAGCCTCCCTGTGATGCTGGTGCCTGAGGGTTCCTGTGCTGCCCACAAGGCCTTTGCCTCATCTGGCAGTGCATTTTCTCCAGATTTGTTCCTTTGGATTCAAAGGAACCTGGGTTCCCCCTACCTGCTCTCCAGGTGACATAGGAATGCAGAGAACATTTCACACCTTGTTATCTTCAGCCTCACCAAATGCCAACCCCGGGGGCCTGCTGCACACCTCCCCTCCCTGCCCATCCTCCACTGCAGGGGTCATGCATCCCCCAGGGTTGGCATCATTTGTCCCTCAAGACCCACACCACCCCCCACTGCTGCAGTCCAGTGCTGAGTAACTAGAAGGGCTATGTACTGAAAAAGGCACACAAGGCATCCTAGTTACCATCATTTGCCAAACTTCACCCTTGACTATGACTGTGGGCCTTGACATAACATCAGGACGATGACAGTAGAAACAGTGTTTGGAAGGAAACAGAGGTTCAGCGACAGAGGCCCCCGGTCCTGGGGCCTCCTGGCTCCCTCAGCCTGCACTTGACCACAGCAGCTTCTCCCGAGAAACCATGGCAAGTGAACAAAAAACTGGCCAGATGACTCCAGAGTCAAAGGTGGGCACTCTGCGCACGCTGGAGAGCAGGGCGCCCGTCATCACTGGCTGTTCCTCCTAGGCTGTGAGCCCATATTAAGGCTGTCCTTCCAGGACACACCTTGCAAAGAAGGTCCCGTCAGGGTACCTCCTGAGTGCGTCTCCCAGCCTCCTTGCCAGCTCCTCCCTCCCTGCCCAGGCTTTAGCTTTTCTTTTTTTTTTTTTTAATAAGACCTGATGGAATCCCAGTTGAGCTATTTCAAATCCTAAAAGATGATGCTGTGAAAGTGCTGCAATCAATATGCCAGCAAATTTGGAAAACTCAGCAGTGGCCACAGGACTGGAAAAGGTCAATTTTCATTCTAATCCCAAAGAAAGATAATGCCAAAGAATGCTCAAACTAACGCACAACTGCACTCATATCACACACTAGTAAAGTAATGCTCAAAATTCTCCAAGAGCAGGGTTCAGCAATATGTGAACTGTGAACTTCCAGATGTTCCAGCTGGTTTTAGGAAAGGCAGAGGAACCAGAGATCAAATTGCCAACATCCACTGGATCATCAAAAAAGCAAGAGAGTTCCAGAAAAACATCTACTCTGCTTTATTGACTATGCCAAAGCCTTTGACTGTGTGGATCACAATAAACTGTGGAAAATTCTGAAAGAGATGAGAACCAGACCACCTGACCTGCCTCTTGAGAAATCTGTATGCAGGTCAGGAAGCAACAGTTAAAACTGGACATGGAAAAAGAAAAGAAAAAAAAACTGGACATGGAACAACAGACTGGTTCCAAATAGGAAAAGGAGTACGTCAAGGCTGTATATTGTCACCGTGCTTATTTAACTTATATGCAGAGTACATCATGAGAAATGCTGGGGTGGATGAAGCACAGGCTGGAATCAAGATTGCCAGGAGAAAGACCTGAGATATGCAGATGACACCACCCTTATGGCAGAAAGTGAAGAAGAGCTAAAGAACCTCTTGATGAAAGTGAAAGAGGAGAGTGAAAAAGTTGGCTTAAAGCTCAACATTCAGAAAACGAAGATCATGGCATCTGGTCCCATCACTTCATGGCAAATAAGACAGGGAAACAGTGGAAACAGTGTCAGACTTTATTTTTGGGGGCTCCAAAATCATTGCAGATGGTGATTGCGTCCATGAAATTAAACGACACTTACTCCTTGGAAGAAAAGTTATGACCAACCTAGACAGCATCTTAAAAAGCTGAGACATCACTTTGCCAACAAAGTTTCTTCTAGTCAAGGCTATGGTTTTTCTAGTAGTCATGTATGGATGTGAGAGTTGGACTATAAAGAACGCCGAGCGCCAAAGAATTGATGCTTTTGAAGTGTGGTGTTGGAGAAGACTCTTGAAAGTCCCTTGGACTGCAAGGAGATCCAACCAGTCCATCCTAAAGGAGATCAGTCCTGGGTGTTCATTGGAAGGACTGATGCTGAAACTGAAACTCCAATACTTTGGCCACCTGATGTGAAGAGCTGACTCATTAGAAAAGACCCCAGATATTGAAGGCAGGAGAAGGGGACAACAGAGGAAGAGGTGATTGGATGGCATCACTGACTCAATGGGCATGAGTTTGAGTTAACTCCGGGAGTTGGTGTGGACAGGGAGGCCTGGCGAGCTGCGGTCCATGGGATCGTGAAGAGTTGAACATGACTGAGCAACTGAACTGAACTGAATTTCAAAGGTCTTTTTTTTTTTTTTTTAATCTGTTTATTGGCTGTGCTGGGTCTTCATCGCTGCACTTGGGCTCTCTCTAGTTGTGGAGAACAGGGGTGCTGTTTGTTGCAGTAAGTTGGCTTCTCTTTGTGGTGGTTTCTCTTGTTGCGGAGCACAAGCTCTAGGCGTGCAGGCTTCAGCAGTTGTAGCTCCTGGGGTCCAGAGCAGAGGCTCAGTAGTTGTGGTGCACAGGTGTAGTTACCATGTGGCATGTGGGATCTTCCCAGACCAGGGATTGAACCTCTGTCTCCTCCATTGGCAGGTGGATTCTTGACCATTCTGAGCCACAAGGAAGCCCCAGGCTCTAGCTTTTGCACTGAACAAACACTCGCCTGTTTTTCTTCCTTCCTTTCCTCAGTTTTGACGTGGACAGGAATCTGAAAGAAAGGAAGTATCCTGGGTATTAATTTCCTGCTTCATATCCAAGTCACCCAGTGAGGAAGTAGGCCTCCATTTGTATGTGTGACCATCCTCCACCTCTCTCTCTGGGTTTTCTTGTTTTTTTTGTTGTTGTTGTTGTTGCTGTTTTTTAAATAGTACTACCCTCCCAGCCCAATAGTAGAAACTCTGCCAGCATTTCCATTAGGAAGCTCATTTTTCAATGTCTTTTAACCAAACCATAAAACTTTATTCTTCCTCTTAAGCAGAATCCTAAAATGATCTTGGCTTGCTGTCAAGTTTTTTTTTTAATAAATGTATTAAGGAAAATAATCAATTAAAGGCAAAAAATCAATCATTTTATGTCTACTTTTTCTCAGAAGACTGTCTTAATATGTGCTATCCTCGAAAGGCACCTCATATGAAGCTTGTCCCTATGCAGCACAGTGACTTGGATAGGAGCTAAAAGGACTTAAATCTGCATTTTAAATATTTAAAATCAATAATAAAATGCCTTGTATTCACTAATCCTGGTTGGCTCATGGGTCTATTTATAAAATGGAGCAGTCAGTTAATACGCCTCTTCAGAATTCAGAGAGCAGTCAGTTGTGAGACGTCTGTAAAGTATCTTATTAAGCAGCTTTTTAAACTTACTTTTTAGCAGCTCCCTATTAAACCTGACTCTTCCATTCTGCCAACAGTGGCAGTGATATATCATCCTGCCCTAACGTGCCATGGAGTCGCACAGCAAGAATGAGTTGTAACATTCACCCACAGTGTCAGTTATGGGGATTTCTCCTTTGTTTCTTCTTGACTGCACAACCATTCATCCTGGATGATTTAGACGGTGGTTTTCAAACTGTGCCTGGGAATCTGGAGGAGTTTCTTTTGGCCTCAGTGTTGGGCTTGGAGGGTGGGAAAGCTGAGTGTATACCCTCCCCATACCCCCTGCCCACTTAAGCCAGTTTCATATTTACCATTTTTGTATCTTAGACTTTGGTGTTTCATTTATAAATATTTGGAAGATTGAGGGTCTGGGCTGTAGAGGTAACAAACCAATGACTTATTTGGCCTGCAGAGTTTTTGAAAACGAAGCTAGAACATGGCCGCCTTGGGCAGGGGATCCCCAGTCTGGCTGCGTGCTGGTGGCCACCACCCTGAGTCTTGCCGCAGACGTTAGCTGGCTGTGAGAGGCATGGAGCTTGCCCCTGGACATGACCGCACTCAGGGAGAAAGGTCAGGAAGAACATCCATGCAGGACATGAGAGCCAATCCCAAGGTTTTCGTTTTAACCATTAGTTCTGTGTTTCATGCCTACATGAAGTTCTAAGCGAAGCTGCAGACGTGTGGAAACGTGGTGAGGTTGGGCCTCATTTTCCCTTGGCCTCGCTCCCAAGGAAGCGCTAAGCAGCTGAGGGAGACGGGCTGCACAGGAGACTTGGGTTGCGTGCTGGGAGCAGCCGGGAGCCTCGGGAGCTGGGAAATCAGAGCAGGTTGCCGCTGGACACAGAGCTGGAAGCTCACACGGGCCAGCCCTTCGTGTGTGGGGAAGAGAAAGCCTTCCTCATCTCAGGTTCTGGGTGAAGGGCCAGCCCCAGGACGCACGCTCTGCCCCTGTCTCCACCAAGCCACCTCCGCCCTGAGTGCCTGCCCCATCACCCAGCATCATTTATCTAGACCAGTGCTGATTGACCCTTCGGTTTCTTGCAGGAGACCAGTCAGGGGATGAAAACATTACTCAGATGCTCAAGCGAGCCCACGACTGCCGGAAGACGGCTGAGAACGCCGCCAAGGCCTTGCTCATGAAGCTGGACGGCAGCTGCGGGGGCGCCTTCGCCGTGGCCGGCTGCAGCGGGCAGCCCTGGGAGAGCCTGTCCTCCAACAGCCACACCAGGTAGTCTGCGCTCCTGCCGCGTCGGGCGGGCGTCCACGGGCTCCACTGGCCAAGCTCGAGGACTGCGAGGCTCAGGATCTGAGCGGGAGAGCTGGAAAGCGCCTTCTCATGTTGCCGGCCAGAGGGAAGGGCTGAACCCAACTGTTCCTTTCTGTCTTGTACCCTTTCCCACTTTGTTCTGCCCTCCATTTCCTAACAGTCCTTGATTTTCAAGAAGCATCTGGGGTGGTGAAGGCCCATGTTACGCAAATGGTCCCGAAGCACCCAAGCCCCAGACCGCCTCCTAGTTCCAGGCTGCGTTCTCTCCCTTGCTCCTGTGCCTGTGCCCTTCCTAAACCCTCCTCAGGCAGCAGGCTTCCCTTCTCCCACCTTTTGCCCTGTAGAGTGAGGCCATATTCATAGCATGTGTTTAGCAGATGCTTAGGATGAACCGGGGTTCAAGTTCAGTATCCGGGAATCTGGAAAACTGAAGCGGGTGCTTGAACAAGATAGGGAGGGAAACAGTGAACACCTTGCTGTGTGCATAATTTGCTGAAGCGGTTGGATTCCACTGGGTGTGGGTGGAGAGTCATAATGAAACGTTTTCTAATGATCTCATGTCTTGTCACCAAAATTCCTAAAAACATGAATGCCTTCCCTTTTTCTTTCTTTCTTTCTTTTTTTAATTAAAATTGATTACAATATTGTGTTAGTTTCTGGTACACAGCTAGTGATTCATATATATGTATATATATATATTTCTTCATATTCTTTTCCATTTTAGTTTAATATATAATATTGAATATAGTTCTCTGTGCAATACAGTAAGACCTTGTTATTTGTTTATTTGATATATATATATAGTGGTTTGTATCTGCTAACCCCAAACTCCTAATTTATCTCTCCCACCCCCTTCCCTCTTTGGAAGGCATAAGTTTGCTCTCTATGTCTGTGAGTCTATTTCTGTTTCATAAATAAGTTCATTTGTATCATATTTTAGATTCTGCGTATAAGTGATATCATATATTTGTCTTTCTCTCTTACTTCACTTAGTGTGATAATCCCTAGGTCCATCCATGTTGCTGCAAATAGAATGCCTTCCCGTTATGTTCCAGTTCTGTCTAGAAAGTACTTTGTTAGAGATTCTCATGTAATAACCACATTACAAAAGATAGGCAGAGTAATGACCCCATTTTTACAGGTGAGAGAGCCTTGGCTCAGAGATGTGTGAGTGACCTGCCTACATGAAGTCACATAACTGACAGCTCAGAAGGGTGTTCGGACCCACGCCCAGACTGTGGCACCAAGTGTATTCTTTTTGCTAGGCCAGGTTGGAGCTTATGACTTAAAAAAATGCTGTTTGCTTACAGGTCAAGCAACCAAAACCATGTAAGGGTGTATTCAATCTCAAGGGAAAAAGGAGAAATACTGATGTTTTGTTCGGTACCTGAAGGGAACATAATGATCCCAGCTGTCTCTCCTGCTGGCAGGATCCCGGCCATCTGCCCAAGTGCAGACTTACCTGTTCTGGGCCTGGAGCCTCAGGAAAGGCAACATTCCCAGTAACACACTTGGCCAGGTGCCCACAGACACAAGGGAATTATTTCCTTTTGACTCCAGCAACAGTTGTCTTATTCAAGGAAGCAAAGCACAGATGATCATTTATTTATTTTCTTAAAACCAGATTATTTTGTTTAAACTCATAAAGCAGATGCTCTCATAATGACTTTTCCAGATGTGGATAATCTGTAATTTCCACATTCATTTAGAATAGAAATGCAGTTCTCACGTTGTCAGTAAATTCTGTCCTGTTGAATTAGTGAGCACAAGAGTTGGGTTGACAGGAATTGTATGCTGTTTCAGTAGCTTATAAGGGTTTTCTTACAGGTTTTTAGCTTACACCTCCCCACCTGCAAAATAATTATGTTGCTTTAATCTAAGTCAGACTCAAATGTAGAGCCAGGCAGGAGTGAGAACATTTTCTCTCCAGCCCTTCAGTGGAAACTAATGTGAATATTGCTTAGAAATATTTTAATCACTTAGTCATGTCTGACTCTTTGCAACCCCATAAACTGCAGCATGCTAGGCCTCCCTGTCCGTCACCAACTCTCGGAGTTCACTCAAACTCACGTCCATCAAGTCAGTGATGCCATCCAGCCATCTCATCCTCTGTCGTCCCCTTCTCCTCCTGCCCCCAATGCCTCCCAACATCAGTCTTTTCCAATGAGTCAACTCTTCGCATGAGGTGGCCAAAGTACTGGAGTTTCAGCTTTAGCATCATTCCTTCCGAAGAACACCTAGGACTGATCTCCTTTAGAATGGACTGGTTGGATATCCTTGTAGTCCAAGGGACTCTCAAGAGTCTTCTCCAACACCACACTTCAAAAGCATCAGTTCTTTGGTGCTCGGCGTTCTAAGTCCAACTCTCACATCCATACATGACTACTAGAAAAACCATAGCCTTGACTAGAAGGAACTTTGTTGGCAAAGTGATGTCTCAGCTTTTTAAGATGCTGTCTAGGTTGGTCATAACTTTTCTTCCAAAGAGTAGGCGTCTTTTAATTTCATGGCTGCAGTCACCATCTGCAGAGATTTTGGAGCCCCCCAAAATAAAGTCTGACACTGTTTCCACTGTTTCCCCATCTATTTGCCATGAAGTGATGGGGCCAGATGCCATGATCTTCGTTTTCTGAATGTTGAGCTTTAAGCCAACTTTTTCATTCTCCTCTTTCACTTTCATGAGAGGCTCTTTAGTTCCTCTTCACTTTCTGCCATAAGGGTGGTGTCATCTGCATATCTGAAGTTATTGATAATTCTCCTGGCAATCTTGATTCCAGCTTGTGCTTCTTCTACCCCAGAATTTCTCATGATGTACTCTGCTTATAAGTTAAATAAGCAGAGTAACAATATACAGCCTTGACGTACTCCTTTTCCTATTTGGAACCAGCCTGTTGTTCCATGTCCAGTTCTAACTGTTGCTTCCTAACCTGAGAAGCTTAATCTGAGGTGATGTATTTCTGTAGATTGAGATTACTCAGAACATAGTTTCTATTTGCAAGGATGACCTCGTTAAAGATTGGCCCTATGAACTAAATTCAGTCTTAAACAGATCTTCCCATCAAAGTACAGAGGGCTTACAGAGGTCAGATTTCACTCAGTTCTACTTAAAAGTTCCCTTTCACATTCCCACCCAAATCAGAGCTGCTCAGAGGGTACAAAGGAACCACACGCCAGGCATTCATGTGGCAACACACATTCTTGGGACCTGACACAACCAGCCTGCTGATTATGTTCAGTGTGGCTCAGAAAAAAAGTCCCCCGCAAAAAGAAAAAAGTCCCAAACCACCAGACGCTTTCATAATTATAAGTGATTTTGTTTGTAAATCTTGGCGTTCCACTCAGCCTTCCTAGCTTGTCAAGATTATAGACGAAAGACAGACCGGAGGCCTCCGAGGTGGAGCTGTATGTGGCTCCACCAGTCCCCTCCCCTCCCGCTGTAGCCAGCTGGCAGAGAGACTTCTAATCAGAGTGCCAGCCAATTGCTCCCCCAGGTCTCGGGAAAGGAATGCTGAGTGCCAGGCTTCAGACTGGTAGTACATGGCAGCTCCCGATGACTGAAAGGTCGTGGTTTTGGAACCGAGCAGTGGCGGGGTGGTTCCCAGGGAGGAGAATGAACATGGTTACTAGCCCAACAGCTGACTCTGTAGTTAAGAGCCCAGAGATGCTGCTCTCGCAGTTTTGAACACTTTTTTTTTTCTTGCAAACCATAGCTGCAGCCTTATTAGAAAATATAATTGTCTTAACAGACAGAGTAACTAGGTAATGTGGGTTGCCTGGATAGCTTTATCAGTGTATCACAGCAGTGAGGCAAGTGGACTAAACTGCTGAGAAGTGAGAATGGGAATTCTTAGTCAGACCCGCTCTTTTTGTCAAGCATTACACTTCCAGCTCATTGGTTAGAAGCACGATCATTGATCTAAATCTACAAGAGGACGAGGGGCTAAGACAGCGTCCGCCACAGCAAGCCTGCCCTTTTGGAGGCTGGGGCCCCTTCTGTCCTGCCAGCGGGAGCCGATCCTATGAGGCGGTGATTGCAGCCTTGCATTTAGCTCAGGAAACACCCAGGGAACTGAGATTCCACCTGGCTGACCTCACACTGAGGCCTCGGTTCAAATGGAGAGAGAGCAGCAGAGGTGCCCAGCCCTCACCTTCCAACACCTAAGATGAAGTTTCCCTGGAACAGAAAGAAAGACTGAGCACAGTGGAATTGTGTCCACTGAAAGGCTGAATGGACTTGAAGCAGCCGTCCAGTTAGGATAAGCCTATGTACCCCTGCCAATCAACTACCTTCCAGGAATGAGAGTCAGACTCAATCTGACTGTCAGAGTAGGCACGTCTACTTCCCTCTGAAAAAAAAGAGGTGCTTTCCCCACCCAAGTACCAGGAGAGTCTATCTGGAGTCCTTGGGACTTAGGCTTAGGAGTGCTCATGAGTTCTAAAGTCCAGCTCAGACACAGTTCTCCACATGATGATAGCATGGTGTGTAGGCCTCCTGCAGAAATGTCCTGTCCCTTATCATTTAGCTTCTATGGGAACTAGATAGAGAGTTGAAATGCTTTCACTTAAGACTTGCTGATTCCCAAAAAATGATATGCTCATTGTAGTAAAAGTAAGCTTAACAGTTGAAATCCAAGCATTACATAAAATTCCCCATCCGAGGACCCTCACTGAAAACAATGTTGCACAGTCTGGAGTGTCTTCACAGATTCAGCTGCCCATTTTTAATTACCTGCTAGCCCCTCGGTTGCCAGTGGCAGATGCATACTCAAATCTGGGGGTGGATATCGAGTCTCCCACATAGGAGCCGTGGACCCAGGCTGAGGGCAGAAGGCTCTTATGAGCAAGAGAACCAGACCTCACCTGGCTCCTCATCTCTCTCTCCATTTGAACCTGGCTCCTGGCTCCTGACCTGGCCCCCACACCTCCCTGCTGCAGGCCGCTCCTCAGATAACAGAAAACCCGCACACCACCTCCATCAGTACACTGGGCTGACTGGTTTCACTCTTGTCAAGTAAGAAAATCCTAGGAAGGTACATCTTGCCCAGCTGGGCTCAAGTACCTCCCCAGTTATCTGTGGTCATGGCGGTTTCCACAGGAGCCTCAGAGGCAGAGAGAAGGGGAGGGTCCCAGGAGAAGGGCAGGGTTGTGTTGTCAACAGACCAACACATGGCATCTTTAAAAATGTGACTCCATTTCATTTTACCCCGAAAAGGATCCTGTTAATCGGACTCTTGAATCTTGCCTTTCCCTTCCCTTTCCCCTTAGTGTTGTTATATGTTTAGGCATCTCTGTGTGTGTCATTCTTCGCAGTAGTAGCTTCCCTGGTAGCTCAGCTGGCAGGAGACCCCAGTTCAATTCCTGGGTTGGGAAGATCTGCTGGAGAAGGGATAGGCTACCCACTCCAGTATTCTTGAGCTTCCCTGGTGGCTCAGCTGGTAAAGAATCTGCCTGGAATGCATGAGACCTGGGTTTGATCCCTGGGTTGGGAAGATCGCCAGGAGAAGATATAGGCTACACTCCAGTGTTCCTACCTGGAGAATTCCATGGACAGAGGAGCCTGGTGGCTGCAGAATGGGGTTGCAAAGAGACAGACACGACTGAATGACTTTCACCTGTTGCATGTTCTTACTATTAGAATACTGCTGCAGACCACCCTTGTCCCTGTCTCTGTGCCCTTGATGCAATTTCTGTGGTATCAAGTCTGAGAAGTAGAAGGTGCTGGCTCAAAAATGACTATTATTTCAAAGTCAACTAGTGCCACCCACCTCCCTGTATATGATTCAGCAACTGTGTGAGCACCTCTGCCTCCTTTGCTGAAACTGGATAATATACATTTTTAAAATTTGGTCAATCTCTAAGCAAAAAAAAAAAAATACCCTTAATGTTTTACTTTGTACTTCTTAATTATTAGTGATGTTGGAAATCATTTACAGTCATCCCTCAGTATCCTCGAGGGATTGGTTTTGGACCTCTATGGATACCAAAGTTCAAAGATGCTCAAGTCCCTTGTGTAAAACATTGTAGTATTTGCATTAGAACCTACACACATCCTCTCATATATTTTAAATCATGTCTAAGTTACTTATATAATACCAAATATAACATAAAAGCTATGTAAATAGCTGTAAATAAAATGTAAATGCTATGTAAATAGTTGCCAGCACATGGCAAATTGAAGTTTTGCTCTTTGGAACTTCCTGGATTTTTTTTTTTTATTCTCGAAAATTTTCCACCCGAGGTTGGCTAAGTCTGCAGATGCAGAATTTGTAGATAGGGAGTGCTGACTGTAAAGTGTTTAATTTTTTTAATCTCAGAGAAATTATTAGCAGCAGTAGAAGTATCAGATCTATATGGTGTTTATCTCGGTATGTTATCAGCAACCAAATCAGGAGCAGGTTAATATTTGTTTTAGAGATGCCTGGTTTCCAACATCATCATAACAGCACCTTATAAGTAGTTGCAGAAATATCAACTGTCTCCTAACTGTGTCTCTCATTTTGCCTTCCACTGTCAGCTAAGTTTCTGAAAGCAGAAAGTGTTTGAGGACCATAGTATCTGGTGGCAGATTTTACCTACCAGTATAATCTCAGAGGATCTGTTCCAGGACTCACCACGGGTTCCTCCAATCTCCATCATAAATCTAATACTATATATGTATATTTTTTAATTCCCAGACGCGCTGAGTCTGTTGCTTTGCTCAGGCTTTCTCCAGTTGCAGCAGTCGGGAGCTACTTTTCATTGCCTTGCGCGGGCTTCTCATCGCAGTGGTTCTCTTGTTGCAGAGCACTGGCAAGAAGTATGTGGGCTTCAGTAGTTGCCTCTCACAAGCTCTGGAGCACAGGCTCTGTACTTGCGGCATGCAGAATTAGTTGCTTCACGGCATGTGAGATTTTCCTGGACCAGGGATCAAACCTGTGACTCCTACATTGGCAGGCGGATTCTTATCCACTGTGCCACGAAAGTCCTATAGAACTATATTTATTTTTAAAAGATCCAGGTATAAGTGATCCGCACAGTTTAAACTTAGTGTTTGAGCATCAACTGTTTTTGTTTTTTTGGTTTTTTTTGGATAATTTTTCCTGCCTGAACCACTTTTCCTAGAGAATTCTTATAATCATATGAGAGCAACCAGACCTAGGAGGTTTGGACTGTGTTGAGTATTTTTACTCCTTTGTGACAAAGAATTGTCAGAAACGTGGTGGGGCATGGGTGGATACCCAGCACAACACTGAAAGGTTCAGGCAGTTGACAGGCTCAAGTTTCTGCTCAGAGAAGTGGGGCCCAATGTCACCTGACCTGACCCCTGCCACCCTTTAAATACATTTTAAATGCTCAGCAACTAGAAGGCCCCCCGGTGGCACTTGGTGTAAGTGAGATTGTAACTGGGAGGCATGTAAGACATTGAGAAAAACTGTAGAAAGAATCCATTTCTGATTTTCAAGGCAAAAGAAATGTTCTTTGCTGCCAAGACAAGATGAGGAAGCTGAAAAAAAAAAGATGGGATTTTTTTTCCCTATAGAGCAAGAGAGGAAGTTGTCTTGAGGACAAGGGTCAGACACAGTGGAGAAGAGCAGAGAGAGGCCATCTCAACTCCACCGTTGGATCCAGTCCCACCACGATCAGGCAGGCAGTGGTGGGGGCCCCGGGCTGGCCAGCAAGCGCTCCCCTCGCTGGAGGCCCCCACGTGTGCAGGGAGCGGAGGTCCCACAGGCCACTAATGGCCTCTGAACCAAGCCAGCCGAGAGGAGCTCAAGCAGAGCACCGGGAAAGGAGAAACCCACGCAACCTGGCTGGCTTCTCGAGAAACCAGAGCAAAACACCGGACTTTCCTTCATCTGCCCCTCTCCCACCATCCGCCTCACCCTGGAGAGGAGGAGCCCAGCTCCCTCGGACAGTGACGTATCCCCCCTTGACAAGTGTGCTCATCCTGCATCCCTCCTGCATTCCCAGCCTGAGGGTTAATGGCTGACTTGCCTCCCGCCTGGCAGCGGCAGCCGGCTCTCTGGAGAGCGCCTTTGTCTATAGGAGGCTGAAAAATGGCCATGGCCTCCCCTCCACCCAACGCTGTCAAATCCATATTCCGGGTAGGACCGTGGGAGCACAGAGCAGAACTGTAATGACCCTCGCCTGATCCATTGCCCGCTGGGATGTTCTGGAAGGAGAGGGAAGCTGCCCAGAGGGGCTGCTGGGCTGGGCGCTTATCTGGAATTAAACTCTCCCCTGGAAAAGCATTACAGCCTTGAGCTTTCCACGGCGGTAAAGACTGGGGGGGGAGGAGACCTTTTGCCCTTCTTTTCTGTTTCTTTCTCTCTTAAAACTCTACCACATTAGAGAGGGTGAGACAAAAATGCCTTCCCTGCCAGACTCGGGATCAAGCCCAGATCCCAGAGGGTTCCAGGACACCCCAAAGCTGGACAGCCTCTACCCACCCAGGTCAGTGTCTCCAGGCAGTTCTTGGGGGAGTTCAGGTCTGGTCAGCACTGGCTGTTGTGCTGTCCCTCAGACAGGCAGTTTTCTGCAGGACCTGCTAGGTGGCTGCCATCCCAAGAGGGAGGTCCTGGGTCTGGTGTTGGGTGTGGAGAGGCCACTGGCCCAGCTTCCCTCTCCCTCTGCCACCCCCAGAGCAAGCACGGTGTGTGCCCTGCCGGCTGCAGGACCCCACTTTACCACAGCTGGAAAGCCTGGGTAATTTACTCTGGACCATAAAGCTAGGCATGGGTAGAGGAAGATCATTTACTCGGGTCTGCCTGATGTCAGAGACCTGCTCGCGCTCACTGGTGCCCACCAGATCAGCCCAGGAACGTCGTGGCCATCCCGAGAGAATTTGGGATGGGGTCCCATTACCTTATGGGCTACTTTGCAAATGCCCACTTATCCTGTGGGGTCGACCAGTTGTTCTCAAACCTGCCTGAGCCTCAGAATCAGCTGGATGGTACATTTTAAAACAGATGGCTGCCCTCCTCCAGCATTCCCAACTCTGTGAGTCTGCGTCTTGGAGTCTGGGAACATGCATTCCTAACAAGTTCCCAGGTGATCCTGCCATCCCCAGCCTCACCACTAGTCTTCGACAACCACTGGGCAGCAACCAGTCCTGCTAAACAGAAAATATGCCAACATATTAACCTTTCAGGGCCTGCAGAATATTTGGAGAACTAACTCTAGGTTCTACTGTCCTTTGAGTTTTGAAGTAGTTTTTTTTTTTTTTTAATTTTTACTGAGGTATATTTGATTTATAACGTGTTAATTACTGCTGTACAGCAGAGTGCCTCAGTTATACATATATATATATACATTGTTTTCCACTACTGTTTATCACAGGATATTGAATATAGTTCCCTGGGCTATATAGTAGCACCTTGTTGTTTATCCATCCTATGTACACCAGTTTTATATATCTGTATAAATTATGTATAATATATATATAAATCATATCTATATATCAGTTTATCCATTCTGTATACACCAAACTCTCAGTGCTTCCCTCTCCTACCCCTCCTCCTTGGCAAACACCAGTCCATCCTCTGTGTCCTTGTTTCGGTTTCATTAGTTCAATTCAGTCACTCAGTTGTGTCTGACTCTGCGACCCCATGGAAACCTATCTATTTCGTAGACGGGTTCATCAGTGTCCCATTTTAGATGCCACATATAAGTGGTATGGTATTTCTGATTTGCTTCGCTTAGTATGATAATCTCTAGTTGCATCCACATTGCTGCCGATGGCATTATTTTGTACTTTTTTATGGCTAATATTCCATTTTATACACACACCATATCTTCTTTATCCATTCATCTGTTGCTTCCATCTCTTGGCTATTGTACTGCTATGAACGTAGGGTGTGTGTATCTTTGTGAATTACAGTTTTGTCCAGATATATGCCCAAGAATAGGATTGCTGAATCATATGGTAATTCTACTTTTAGGTTTCTGAGGAAGCCCCATACTGTTTTCCACTGTGGCTGCACCAACTTACAGTCCCACCAGTTAGGTAGGAGAGTTCCCTTTTCTCCACACACTCACCAGCATTTACTATTTGTAAACTTTTTGATGGCCATGCTGACCAGTGTAAGTTACCTTTAATTTGTAGGAAATATCTTTAAGTGACAGGAATCAAAGGGTACCTCAAGTATGTTCTGTCTTTTTTTTTAAATTATGTATTTATTATACTTGGTTGCACTGGTTCTTCACTGCTGAGTGGGTGTTCTCTAGATGCGGAGAGAGGGGGCTGCTCTCTAGTTGCCAAACGCGGGCTTCTCCTTGTGGTGGCGTCTCTTGCTTACGGAGCACAGGCCTAGGTTCGTGGGCTTCAGCAGGTGCAGCCCGTGGGCCCAGGAGTTGCGGCACGGGGCTTAGTTGCTCTGCGGCGTGTGCAGTCCTCCCAGACCAGGACTGGAACCCGTGTCCCCTGCATTGGCAGGAAGACTCCCATCTGCTGCAGCACCAGGGAAGCCCAAGTGTGTTCCATTTCTAAAACAGCATTTCAAAGAAAACATGAAAAAAGGCCACCCAGGTATTAGTTGATCTCTGGGTTTTCTGTATATTTAAAATTTTCCAAAGTGACTTTTCATGAAAAGAAGCTGTCCAGTGAACTCCTGGTGGTGAGTCTCAGCTTCATGGGAGAGGATTTTCCTACCTGAAGCCTTCTCCCCACTCACTGGAAAAAAGGTGTTGCTATTTCCCAGCACCGTGCTGTCTAAACATGCCGTGTCTGGGAGGGCATCGCCTCACTCAGTCCCGTGGAATGCGCTGTGAGCACTGCCACCACTTCAGCTCCCCCTAATTTTGCTCACGTGTGGAGCCTTAGGCCTTAGGCATCTGTCCGTCCACACTGTTGACAATCCATGCAGGCGAGCTCTGAGCCTCCTGGGTGGTTCTGTGTGAGGCACGCCCGTCAGCGAGCTTTACTGAGGAAGGCTGCGGTGCTGAGGGAGGACCCTGTCTCTGAGGACGAGTCCTCCTGGACGGCTGTCCTCCGCAGACGCCCCGCCGGCTCCCCGCGCCCCCTGCTGGCCGCACCGGCTGCTCTTACGCGCCCTCGCGCGGCTTTGTTTATGACGTCACACCTGAAGCCTTCCAACTGGAGGGCGCTGCTGCTCGTCCCGTCTCGTCCTTTTTAAAATACAGCTTGAGAACACAGCACTGATGGATGAATAATTTTTAACTTCCTTCCTGCCTTCAAAGCTTCCACCTTCTCTTCAGAGCTTGTTACAATAGCCCCCAAAAGGGTTCCCTGTCTCTGACCTTGCCTCCCTGCGTCCCTCCTCAGCACAGCAGACAGAGGGAGCCTGTTACAATGCAAGGTGAATCCTGTCTCTCCTCTAGTACAGACCCTCCAGGGGCTTCTACATCTAATTCTAGAGAGAAAACACCACCCTATGAGGCCCTGTAAGACCTGGCATTCTGCCCCACGCTCTCTGACCAGCCCTCCCCGCTCACCTCCACTGGACGCGTGTAAGTAACCATCACCACCTCTAAAGAGGTGTTGTGTGTTGCTCAGACTGATCTCGCTCCATCCTGATGGAGTCAGGGCGGGTAGGGGGCCTCAGAGAGCCTGTGGTAATCGGGAGCTTTTATGCTGGCGGAGTTCTCTGACTTGAAGACCACCAGAGCCCTAGGGAGTCCTCTTCCTCGTGTGTGTGGACTACCATCCCTTCCACCCTCCCCTCCCTGGAAGCCTCAACTTCTTGATAACATGTCACAGGCAAGAATGGGATGTCCTTGTCACATCGGGGTTGTGAGGAGGTTTCATCTGCTGGCTGGCGGCCTGTTACCCTGTTGCTGTGAGGGGAGGAGGGCAGGCCTGGGCTCGGGGCAGTGAACAGCCTGTGGATACCAGTCCCTGCTCCTGGCTCAGCACCTCACAATGGAAATGTTGAGGAGAGCGATGTCAGCCTAGGCCCAGCTGCACCGGGTTCCAGCCACGAAATGTCTCGGAACCTCCACTTCCAGGTCTGTAACAGCAGAGATGATGACGCCAGGCTGGCCTGTTTGATGACAGCTGAATAGGCCCCTTGCTTGTTTATCTGCCATCTTCCCAAAGCCAGTTCCATGCGGGCTATGTCAAGTGCAGGGGCGTCCAGAGAAACCGCCGTAGGTCTTGCGAGCCAGGCTGCCGTGTCCCTGTGGTGCTCACCCTGCCGTGGGACTCTGGAACCCACAGAAACATGCATGGCCTGTCACGTTCCCAGGGTTTGGGCCTAGCTGCTCCTTAGAACTGCCAGTCTCTGCTTAGCATTCCCACAGGGTGGGTGGCCAAGGGCCCCTCAGACCGCCTGTGTCCCTGTGAAGGACTTATATTCATCCGTGATGGGGGAGGAACGGCCGGGGAGGCCTGGGGGCGCCCTGCTTTCCAAGCTGTGGCAATACGACCCACAGAAGGCGCCCCCACTGCCCTTCTTTCCGGCTCCCACCCCCCGGCGCAGCTGTCAGCGGTCTGGGGTGTGTGACTGCGTGCACACACACAGTCTGCAGGTCATACAGATACTTAGTTCTTCACCTCGCTCTGTTCCTTTAACGTATCCCTTTTGTTCAGTCTTGTCCACAGTTCAGTTCAGTTCAGTCGCTCAGTCGTGTCCGACTCTTTGCGACCCCATGAATCACAGCACGCCAGGCCTCCCTGTCCATCACCAACTCCCGGAGTTCACCCAGACCCACGCCCATGGAGTCAGTGATGCCATCCAGCCATCTCATCCTCGGTCGTCCCCTTCTCCTCCTGCCCCCAATCCCTCCCAGCATCAAAGTCTTGTCCAATGAGTCAACTCTTCGCATGAGGTGGCCAAAGTACTGGAGCTTCAGCTTATAAGCACACCTATTTTGTTTCATTTTTAATTTAAACTTTTTATTTTTGATTGGAGTATAGCTGATTAATAATACTATGATAGTTTCAGGTGAACAGTGACAGGGTCCGTCATACATATATGTGTATCTGTTCTCCCCCAAACTCCCGTCCCATCCAGGCTGCCACATAACATTGAGCAGAGTTCCCTGTGCTATACAGTAGGTCCTTGTTGGTTATCCATTTTTAATATAGCAGTGGTTACAACTATTTTTATGACTTATTTTTCATCCTATTTCCTCAAACTCTCTCCACCATTGTCATAATTATTTCCATGATGTCTCTGTAATTTTCTTCTTTTTGATACATACTATAACTCACTAAACATTATATTCCATGAAACATCTTTGTATGCATGTATCTTTTTGCTTCCATGGGATTATTTCCTTAGAATTCATTTCTAGAGTCTACATATTGTCTTAAAGGGTGTAGACATTTCCGATATTCTTCACATCGTTTCTTTTCCAAAAGGTGGTATCAATGTCCAGTGCTAGGAAGAATGCTTTTTGTTGTTGATGTTTTGGCATTACCAGCTAGGTGCTATTGGGAGAGGAAGGTATGGAGAAGTTCAGTTCAGTTCAGTTCAGTCGCTCAGTCGTGTCCGACTCTTTGCGACCCCATGAATCGCAGCACGCCAGGCCTCCCTGTCCATCACCAACTCCCGGAGTTCACTCAGACTCACGTCCATTGAGTCCGTGATGCCATCCAGCCATCTCATCCTCGGTCGTCCCCTGCTCCTCCTGCTCCCAATCCCTCCCAGCATCAGGGTCTTTTCCAATGAGTCAACTCTTCGCATGAGGTGCCCAAAGTACTGGAGAAGAATGAGGAGGAAAAGATCTATTAGCAGTTAATAGGGATGCAGTGAGGTGGTTTGTTTTGTCTTCTCAGCACGACCAGCTCCACAGCCAGCAGCTGTGACACGGAGTTCACTAAAGAAGACGAGCAAAGGCTGAAGGACTACATCCAGCAGCTCAGGAACGACAGGGCAGCGGTCAAGCTGACCATGCTGGAGCTGGAGAGCATCCACATCGACCCTCTCAGCTACGACGTCAAGCCCCGGGGAGACAGCCAGCGCCTCGACCTGGAGAACCGGTGCTGATGCAGGAGCTCATGGCCATGAAGGTATCCGTGGGAGCGGGGTGG
Source organism: Aepyceros melampus (assembly GCA_006408695.1). Taxonomy (NCBI): domain Eukaryota; kingdom Metazoa; phylum Chordata; class Mammalia; order Artiodactyla; family Bovidae; genus Aepyceros; species Aepyceros melampus. The sequence goes on along the minus strand of SJXQ01010543.1, from coordinate 10,575 downwards.
TGCCTTTTCTCAAAACCCCATCCCCTGCACGCCGCTGTCATCAGGAGGAAACTTAAAAAGGCCTCTCAAAGCTGGCTAGCCGTCCATGTTCAGCTGCTGCTCCACAGGAGGACAGCCAGCACCTCGTGTGTAGACAGGAGTGGTTTCAGTATGTCCAGGGTCCCTTCAGCTGGACGTGCTCCTAGAGAGGTGCACTCAGCACTGGAGAAGCCTTGGGGGATCCCAGGCCAGAATGGGACACCTCATCTCCAGGAAAAGCCAGAAGAGGCCTCTGCAGGGTGAAACAGCCTCCGATCGGCCTCCAGAATGCTTGCAGGTGCTTCCTGGGTTGACGCTGATGTTAAGGTGAGGCGGGGAGAACAGAGCCAGGCCAGGGCAGCATTTGGGCAGGAGCCCTGGTTTCCTGACCCCCTCTGTTTGGTGCTGTGTGGGGCGCCAACAACCACCTTCCCCGTCACACCCCAGGCACCAATGCGCCCTCGTCATGGTCGTCCTGGGTAGAGAATTCCGTGTAGATACTTGTGGCCTTAGACCTGTTCGGACCTGCAGGTTTCAGAGGTTTAGGACTGGTCTTTGTTATATTCTTGGCTGACAGTTCGTGTTGTACATTTATACATCCTTCAGGTTTGTCATCTGATTCCTCAAAGGAGGCTTTTCTTTCCCCACCCGAAACCTGAGGACACACGTGTCCTGGCCACCCCTCCAGAAGGCAACCTTCTAGTCTCTTCTATAAGGTAGTGCTCCCTTCGGGCGCTCCGGCCTGGCCGTCCACCCCGCCCTTGTGCGGGTGCTGAAAGCCCAGGTCCTGGGCCCCCTACCCATCTGCGCCCTCAGGGACCAGCACTGTGACTGCCTCATCTTTCCTCTTGGGCAGAATGCCCGCTCCGTCTCTGGCACCCATGCATTCGTCTCTCCTTCTCTCAAGCTTGCGTCTGTGTGTTGTTCTGGGCGTGACTGTCCATATTAGCTAGGACACAGTGTTGCCAGCACCTTAAGAATCCTGTTTCTGATGGCAAAAGATGAGACGGTTCAGTGTGTGGAAACACCTTTCATCCTGGTTTTATGTCATCGTCAGGAAAGGTTTGCATCTTCTTTTGAGCCGTTGCTTGGCACATTGCCTTCTCTATGGCTAATACCGTCCCTGAGTATAACTGGCCGTGCTGGGTGCCTTCCCGGTGTTTCCCCACATTGGAGCTGAGACCATCCCCGACCCGGGTCTGGCTTACCCAAGACAGCACAGCAGGCCTGTGGCTTGTTAGCCCAGAGGAGGCTCACTTCAGGGATGACCACAGTCAGTCAGTGACTTGGTGAATCCCTCTCAAGGGATTCAGTGTATGAAGTGACTCAGTGTATGAAGAGTCCTTTTAAGTGGGATCACAGAAAGAGCTGGGGAGACTGACCAGGTGGTCATGAGGTGGACTCGCCCTCCCGCAGAGGCAAAGGACAAGGGTCATGTATGGGCTCACCTCAAAAGGGGGACTATAGCTTGGTGCTTACCTGCCCTCTGAGCTGGATGTCGTGGGTTCAAACTCAGGCTCCTTAATTTACTCAGTATGTGGGCTGAGAAGAGATTGTAGGCTCTGCTTACCTCGTGTCCCATCCATGAATGGAGATATTCATAGTACCTACCTCAGGATGAGAGGAATTAATGAGCTGCTTAGTATAACCATTTAAAGCAGTGTTACATGCTGAGTAAATGCTAGTGCTCCTCACTGTTAGCTGGTCCAGGAGAGCACTGTCCCGTTTTGGGGTCACTTCTTACTCTTCACAGCAAACTATCCTTTGACTTTTCCAAGATACTTCAAGAAGTGACCTAATGAATAGTCACCTGAGGAGTGCTCTGTTTCCATGGATTTTATCTGGGCCCTGAAGTCGATAGGACCTGGGGCCATTGTCCCTCCTGTGGGTGCTTCCGAGCTACCCAGCGTGGTTGCAGGACCCAACTGCCATGAGGGTGATGAGATCCATGGATTGGTGTCATGGAAAATGGGAAGGAAACAGAATTTAGAAGGGACCTAGTCAGATGCGTCAACCTCTTTGATATGGGTTGCCTCTGCCTGCCAGAAAACTGGCCTCCAGCAAGGTGAGTGTGACCACTGGAGAAGAGGAAGTGAAACCTCCTGGTTGTTAGAAAGATGCTCCTTATTGTGAGCCAAAGCCTGCAGGCCTGTCCCTTCTACCCATTGATCTCGGTTCTGGTGCACAGTGGCAAGCCCGTGGCGTGGTGCGGGCAAGTGGAGACAGGCGTCGTCTCCCGCGAGGCCTTGGGTGGCGGTCGGGGGCCTGCTGTCGCCCCACCAGCCCCTCGTGTGCTCTGTGCCCCGCAGGAGGAGATGGCCGAGCTGAAGGCCCAGCTCTACCTCCTGGAGAAGGAGAAGAAGGCCCTGGAGCTGAAGCTGAGCACGCGAGAAGCCCAGGAGCAGGCCTACCTGGTCCACATCGAGCACCTCAAGTCGGAGGTGGAGGAGCAGAAGGAGCAGCGCACGCGGTCCCTCAGCTCCACCAGCAGTGGAGGCAAGGACGCGGCCGGCAAGGTAGGGCGGCCCGGGCTCAGCCTCCCCTCCCGCAGAGCTGCGCTCCTGCCCGCAGCTTCCTCATGTGCAGAGGAACTGCAGCTGTTCTAGAGATCTGAAAGACAGTGACATTTTGAGTGCAAAGAAGCCAAGTCCACATTTTTTTCAAAGCTCACTTTATGTAGCAGGTAAAGCATCTCGTAGATCACGGTCTCATCCGGGGAGTGGCCCGTACAGTGGTCTGGGAGGCCGGGACTCACCCCACCTCCTCCTCCTGGCCCGTGTGATCACCAGTGTTGATCACGTGGTACTGATCACCACACATGTCATCATCTCCCCTGAGTCTCATGACTCTCAAGAAGCAAGAGTTATCCCCGTTACATGAGAAAAATGAGGTATAAAAGAACAGAGGTGGGGGTGGTCTCACAGCTGGTAAATGGCAGAATCAGGATTTAACCCCAGGCTGGCTGACTCTGGTCCTCCTCCTCTCATGTGTTTCCCCTCAACTTCCTTACAGTGGAAGGCAGGAGGTGGCCTGAGGCAGAGGAGGAGAAAGGCGAGCCCTGAGTTACCCCGAAGAGTGCAGAGTGTGGGCTGCCGGTGGCATCATCCTGCAAACTCACACTTTCCTTAGCCCGCAAGTCTTTTTTTCTAGAATTCAAGCTCATTCCGTCATCCTCTATCGCAGAATAATTCCAAATACTGCATTGGAGAAAAAAAAATAGTCTAGACCCTAAAGAAACATCCCTTGCCGCGGGGTCCTGGAATTCCGTGCATGCAATTTTCTATTTCTGATGAACGCCAACTGCTCCTGACCCGTTGATCTCTGGCCCAAGACTGTGGGCGTGCAGTGACTTGCTGCTCTGTGAGTGGCCCCTCATGGCCAGGTGCAGGGCTGTCTCCACCAGAGGAGAGTCCCTAAGAAGCAAGCCCTTGCTGATGCTGTGTGGCAGAGAATGTTTCCCCTAAACAGCTGAGAACTGTGCTGCCTGCTGCAGAGGCCATAGCTGCCTTCTGCCCACTCTAACCTACAAGGGTGCCAAGGGAGCGGGGGCCATAGCACCCAGTGGGGCTGCTCTCCCAAGGCCCTGCTGCTTCTCAGTCATCCATTCCTGTGATGGATGTCATCTGGTCCAGGCAAGATGCTGGAGGTAGTTGCAAGATTTTAGCTTCCCGTGCAGGACACCAACGGGCAGATAGATGATCACAACAGAGGGCACAACATCCAGAGTGCAAAGATCGATGCCCCGTGCGAGGGGAGGCCACAGGCCAGACCCACGATCCAGATTTGGAGGTTAGAGGCAGGTTTCCTGAACACAGATCCAGTGGAGAGTGAGTGTGAGCCCGATGAAGTGGCCAGGAAGGACGTGGAAGTCTGCCCTGAGCCAATGGAGCAGCACAGGCCAAGCCCAGGGGGAGGAGGGCTTGATGTGTTGACTGGAGAGACCCACCAGCTGCACCGTCCTGGGCACGGCGAGGGATCGCAGAGGGGCTTTTTCAGGAAGTGACGTGACAGTCTGAGTTGGGAAAGGTCACCGTGGGGTGCACCCTGAGACCACATGTCAGTGCCTGAGGGCTCTGACCACGGGGTGGGCAGCAGTGCTTCTTCACATGGGAGAATCCGGGGCTCACAGACATGGCTTGTCCGTTCTGTGGCAACGGCTTCGGAATCTATGCACAGCCTTTTGAGTTTGTAAGCCATCACTCTGGGACAGAGCTCCTGTGTTTGCGTATGTACTCTTAGGGTGGGGTGGAAGTGGACTTACCGAGCTCTTGCCAGGAGGCCCATGAGCTGAGCATTTTCCCCTGGTTCTTAATATTTATTTTGACTGGGGGAAGCCCTGTATTCTGTGGGATGGCTCCAAAAAACAAATCTCTTTGACGTAGAAGACCAGATGATTTATTTTTATTTTTTTACATTAAGAGTACAGAGCTTTTATAAAAGTACCCTGTGTTGTTCAGTAATGAAATTAGAGTAAGCTGATTATTTTGTCTTTCAAAACTTAGACCCATTTACTCTATCAGTAATATCTCCCTTCTGGGCTATTCATTTGGTCTTATCTGTTGGTAGATGAGGCAAGCAGTCTAGAGCAGAGGCTGGAGCCAGATAGTCAATATTTTAGGATTTGGGGGTCATACAGATTCTGCTGCACCTCTGTAACTCTGCCATTGCAAAACCGTCTCTCCCTTACTGCGAAGGAAGAGACAATACAGACAGAGGAACGTGGCTAGGTTCTAACAATGCTTTATTTATAGACACTGAAATTTGAATTTCATATGATTCCTCCATATCATAAAATAGTCCTTTCTTTCCCTTGATTTTAAAAATAGAAACACAATTCTTACTCTGTGGGCCTTAATAAAAACAGGTGGCCAGCCAGACTGGAGTATAGAACACCTATTCTTGCTTTGAGGTAGGGAGGTGGTTGGGTGTCGTGCTTGGTTTAAAACTTCCCTTCAGCCTGAGTCCCACGTCTTGACCAAATCACATTAGGTTTTTTGCAGTTCTTGTCTGTGTGCAGCAGATTACTAGATGCGCTCGGTAGCCGCACTGGGTGAAACAAAGCTGGCCCTGTCTTTAAGGAGACACATCAGCCCCGCAGGGGAGTCGATGTACTCACAGAGGGTGCTGGACCCTGGAGAGATTGCAGAGCTGGTCAGTGGCAGCTCGGGGCTGCAAGACGCCAGGTGGAGTGGAGGGAAGAGAGCAGAGCTGGGGGCCGGGGGAGGGCTCAGATGCAGTGCTCTCCTCCCGAGCCCTGGGGGGTGTGGCGCATCTATGTGGGCAGGCAGAGGCGCCCCCGTGCCTCCTGCCACCTGGACTTCCAGCCCTGGGCCCCTGACCCCTCGGAGCGCTCGCCCATTGAGATGCAGCCTTCTGTCTACATTCTGTCTCGAGTAACAGGTCGCAAGCTTTTTCTTCTGGAGCCTGGGTTGTAGTAAATCCTCAGGAAATGTCTGCTGAGCAAATTATCAGATGAGCACTGTCCCCCTCTGTTTATCCCACAGCAGAGCAGCTGCCCTCCGTCTGTATGTGGACAGCGGGCCGCTCAAATGGGCACAGTCACGGTGTTATAAATGCACTGTGCTCCAGGCTGGGTTTAGGCCTTCTCTAAAGGCTCTTACGAGTCCTCGTCTGTAAAACAGGAGGAGTTGGGTTAGGTGACGTCAAAGTTCCTGTCTGATGCCGAGACGCACTTCCGTTTTCCTCCCCTTCTCCTGGGTTTTCTAAATGATTACCTGGACCCGGTGAAGCCCCTGAGTCCAGAGGAGACCGGGTTTGTCCCCGGAGGGGGTGGGATCGGGGAGGGACCACACAAGCATGTGTGTTCCCCACGCGTCTTTCCTGAGCGACAGGAGCGCTGGCCCGAGTGGGCATCCTGGTTTCGCCGGGTCCTGGCAGTGACTCAGGACAGCACCACTTCCCTGTGCCTTGGTGTCCTCCTTGGCCAGGAGGGGACACTGACAGTGGCCGCTGCAGAAGGCCATCACGGTGGTCAGAGGGAACTCATGTGTGTGACCTGGGCGCCCGCGAGTGCTCAGGACGTGGGGCAGCCTGGGTGCGCGCGGGCACCCGGCCGGGGCCGCCCTGCCCTTCTGCTCACCTCCCGCTCTGCCGTCGGCGCCCTCGGCTCAGCTGCAGGCCTGACCCGGTGCTTTGCGTCCTCAGGAGTGTCCGGACACCGCCTCCCCTGCCCTGTCCCTGGCCGAACTGCGGACGGCGTGCGGTGACAGCGAGCTGGCCACGGAGTTCGCGAACGCCATCCGTCGGTAAGCACCCAGCCCACCACCCAGAGGGGCAGTTTCTTCCAGGGGTGACGCTGTATGCAGGGGTCACGGCGTAGGCCAGGGGTGATGGCTGGGGTCGGTTCTCCCAGCTGCTGATGCCACTCGTCGGGAGTATCACAGGTGCTTGGGAGAAAGGAGGCCCTGTACCGTCTTCTCGTGCAGGCCTGCAGGCCAGAAAGCTGAGTGCAAGAGGAAAATATATCCAGTGATGCCACCTGCAGACAGAAAGGGCCTGCTTCTTCACCCTGCTGTTGTGGTATGGCAGTGGCTAGAATCTCAGGACTATGTTAAACGGTGGCAGTCAAAACAGGCGTCTTTTGGTATCACTGAGATGGAATATTGCAGGTACATTCTGTTGGCTCTTTAGGGAATTTTTAACAGTTTCTTTGGCTGCTTTATACATATAGCATATTCCTCAAATATAAAGATAATTAAGTTGACTGAAGAGAAAACAAAAAAACAAACAGGCGTCTTTACCTTGTTTCCACCTTCAGTGAGAATACCTGCCTCACCATCTTGGTCTCTTTCCACTCAGACAGCCTCAGTTTATTTACCTCTGGGCATTTTCGTCTATTGTGGGGGTTTCTCTGTCCTTTCTAGATCTGTCTTCCATATCCTGACTTTTCATCCTCTCCCCACCCTTTTGCACTCAGGTCTAGGGCAAGGCTGTCCAGCAGAAAAGTAATGCAAATCACACCGTAATGTTAAATGTTCTAGGATCCATGCTTTTTATTTTTATTTTATTTTTTTTTTTTTGGATCCATGCTTTTTATTTTTATTTTTTGGATCCATGCTTTTTAAAAAAGAAGAAACAGATATAGTCCACTTTAATAACATATTGTATTTCACTCAGTGCATCCAAAATATTTCAACATATAAATCCATATCTCTAAAAGATATTCTTCTAATGTTTCTAATTCATTTCTGGAAATTTTTCTAATTTTTTTATTAAATTTTCAAAATCTGTGAATTTAGTACATTTGTACTTATTGAACATCAGATTCAAACGAGCCAACATGTCCAGCATTCAGTAGCTCACATGGCTGTGGCTGCCCTATGAACAGTGCGGTTCTGATCGGCCCTGGGATTTCTCTGGAAGGACTGATGCTGAAGCTGAAGCTCCAGTGCTTTGGCCTCCTCACGGGAAGAGTTGACTCACTGGAAAAGACCCTGATGCTGGGAGGGGTTGGGGGCAGGAGGAGAAGGGGACGACCGAGGATGAGGTGGCTGGATGGCATCACGGACTCGATGGACATGAGCCTAAGTGAACTCCGGGAGTTGGTGATGGACAGGGAGGCCTGGCGTGCTGCGATTCATGGGGTCACAAAGAGTCGGACACGACTGAGTGATTGAGCTGAACTGAGGAGGTTCTTAAGGTCCGCTTTCCAACCCACTCTAGTGTTCTTGCCTGGAGAATCCCATGGACAGAGGAGCCTGGCGGGCTACAGTCCCTGGGGTCCCAAGAGTCAGAAATGACAGAGCGACTAAACAGCCACAATGTGTTCCCTAGCTAGAGCCACCGTGGTGTGTGACTGATGTGTTGAGTTTATTTTGTTGATTAAATCTATCATCTCTCTCGTAATGATGATATCTTCTTGCATCTCTCTGAGGACACTTATACTTAATATCTTGTCTGCTGTACTGACTGTTCCTCACAGTTGAGCTTGGTGACTTGGCTCTGGCTCATAAGCTCGCCTTCCACGCTTTCTGTCCCTCCCTGCTGACGGAGGTCTCTAGGCTGCGTGTCTGACCCAGGTGTCTCCTGCCTTTCCTTTTTTACAATTGCTCACAGTTTCTGGCAGACAAAGAATGCTCCTTAGTTCTATCATTCTTTACGATTAAAAAAAAATATATATATATATATAATGTTTGCCATCACTTGGGAGGATGTGGAATGGAGGGGAAGGCTGCAGTGTATGCTCAGGCTGCTGTCTTGATCCAGCCAGGGCTGTTGAGTTTATAGTGTAGCCTCCAGCTGAGGGTGGACCGAACGCTGCCTTGGAAGGAACCTCACTACCCTCCTGACTGACTCACTGCCACTTTTGCTCTTTCCTTCCAAGTTGTAATAGCTGTTTCTACACTGCCAGCGCTTCTGGCCATGTGGTTAAATGGTAATCACTTTGCTTGAGGAGGGAAGAGACAAGCTGTGCAGAAAATGCCCTCACCTAATCCTAATGACATGATTGCGCCAGAAACCAGGGATGCAAACCACCCCCCGCTTCCAACTGGGAGCCATTTGGATATTGTATCTGTAAGCTAAGCCCCTGCATTTTTCAAGATCCCCGAACCTCAGAGGCCCTCGCTAGCACAAGCAGGTTGCAGATTCTGCTGACTAAACATAAAGAGATTTCATTTGTTCTGTCTGTCACAATGGATTTCCAATAGCCAGCCTTGAGTTGGTTAGCATGGATTTCTAATCAAGCCCCAGATATATGGAGCCAAGAAAGAACCCACAGGGCTACAGGAAAAAGGAAAATAACATAATTATACTGTATACATAGCTTAGAAATGGGAATCATTATTTCATGAGGGTTTATAACATAGATGCCCAAGCACTGAGGTTTGGGGTATTTTTCTTTTTAAAAGTCAACTGGAAACTATCACCTTCCTTGAAGGTGTTAAATCACCGCCAAGCTAGTGGCTGAGTCAGTTTCCTCCCAGAATTTTCAGACATTTTCCTTTTTTGGAAAATGATGCTTCCAAACACCAAATTTGTGGGCCCCAGGAAGAGGACTGAAGAGAGCGGGTGTGTAGAGGGGTGGGCAGAGGCTGTGCGTGCTAAGTTACTACTCATGTCCAACTCTTGTGACCCCGTGGACTGCAGCCCACCAGGCTCCTCTGTCGTGACTCTCCAGGCAGGAAGACTGGAGGGGGCTGCCACACCCTCCTCCAGGGGATCTTCCCGACCCAGGGATCGAACCTGCGTCTTTCACATCTCCTGTGTTGGCAGGTGGGTTATTTACCACTGGCGTCACCTGGGGCCGAGGCTTGGTGTGGGCTTTTCTGGCAGGAGCCCCGGGAAGGGCCTTGCGACTCTCCAGTCGCAGCCTGGTCCCTGTCCTGCCCCAGCGGCTGCAGCCCTGCAACCTGCTCTTTGTCTGCGCCCAACCACCTTCTGTCTGGAACAAAACCAGGCTTTCATGCAGTCACACATTTACCATCTAACTTCCATCTGGTCTGATTTTGTTCCCTCCACTTCCCGTGAGTGCTTATTGTGGGATATTGGCTCCAGGCTTGCCATAAAACCCCATCTGGATGCCCAGGTTTCCTGTCTTGCACATGAGGAGTTTTCTTATCAGGGCACCTTGTCTCCCCTGTTGTCTGCACAAGCTGTGTGCTGCAAAGCCTTTCTCCACCCCAGATCCCTGTCTTGCTCATGTTCCTAGTAAAATATAACTGAACAGCCTTCCCACCAGAGAAGTAAGCTGACCATGCAGCTCATGAGAGGGAGTTTTCAGAAAGGAATCTTCTTGCACTTCTGTGGTATTTGTGTAGCCTACCTTGAGGACATGGGCACAGCTGAGAGGAGCAGACTGTTTCTCCATCATGCTTAGGAGGCAGCAAGGAGGAGGTGGCATCCCCTGTATGAGGCGGAGGAGGCAGAGGGGGGAGACTGGACAGCAAGGCTGAGTGGTCACTCAAGGTCACATGGCAAGGCCGTGAGGAAATCTCACGCCACTGCTTTCTCCGCTGGACTCTGTGTGCTGGCAGGGGGCTGCTTACCCATTGAGTGTGGGCCTCTTCCCTGTCTATGAAATTTATTTATTGATTCTTGTGTGCCCTGAAAGTGAGAGTTACTGACTTTTGTGACCTGTCAGACCTTTTGGCCTCTTTGTGACCCCATGGACTATACAGTCCATGGAATCTTCAGGCCAGAATACTTAGAAATATCAATAACCTCAGATATGCAGATGACACCACCCTTATGGCAGAAAGCAAAGAACTAAAGAGCCTCTTGATGAAAGTGAAAGAGGAGAGTGAAAAAGTTGGCTTAAAACTCTAACATTCAGAAAACTAAGATCATGGCATCTGGTCCCATCACTTCCTGAGAAATAGATGGTGAAACAATGGAAACAATGAGAGACTTTATTTCAGGGGCTCCAAAAATCACTGCAGATGGTGACTGCAGCCATGAAATGAAAAGATGGTTGCTCCTTGGAAGAAAAGCTATGACCAACCTAGACAGCATATTAAAAAGCAGAGATACTTTGTTACTTTGCCAAAAAGGTCTGTCTAGTCAAGGCTGTGGTTTCTCCAGTGGTAATGTATGGAT
>SJXQ01010542.1:190495-214604 GCA_006408695.1 Aepyceros melampus | reverse complement strand
TGAGAGGCTACCCTTGTTCAGAAGAGGCTAGAGACTAACTAAAAGAGGAAAAGTGATTATAATAATGTGATAAGATAGTTAGAAGGCATATAAGGAGCACAGAGGAAGGTGAGCTTAATGTTTCTTGGTGAGCTTGAAATTTTTCAAGCTGTATGAAATGCAAACGTACAAGAATGAAGATGGGGATTCATGAAGAAGGCACAGATGTCTGCCAGGAAAGTGGTTCAGGGATAATCTCCACCCTCTAGATTCACCAACAAAGTGACAAGACTAAGAAACAATGAGTTAACTGTTGAAGAGCAATACAAAACATAATTATGAACTCAAGAGAGCACCAAAGATATTACAGAGCATCTGCATCCATATCCCCCAGTTCCACAACTTACTATCTGCCTCATGTTGAGAGCATCTGGAAATTTCCTCATCAATAAAAATAGGAATCATATTATCTATCTTAAAGGACTACTGCGAGCAATAAATAGGATAACAAGCCTAAGGCATGTTTGTGAAACCAGAACGCAAATGGGGAAGCCCATGAATGACTAAGTACAATCCTAAAGGTCTAGGCAATCATATTGCTTGAGTCTTACAGGGAACTCCTTACAGAGTCAGGGGAATCTGATCATCATATTACAGGGATCTACAAACTGTGGGGGGAAAGGACTGCACTCCAGGTATTGCTCTAATAGATATTGCTCTAACTAAGAGGGGAGCATGGAGAGAAAAAGAAACTGGTGCAAATCCCTTCAGAAGAAGGTGAGATGTGGGACAGAAAATGAGAAAAGGAAAGAAAATAAAGGATAAGTGGTGCTGGAGAATATTCTTGAGAGTCCCTTGGACTGCAAGGAGATCCAACCAGTCCATCCTAAAGGAGATCAGTCCTGGATATTCATTGGAAGGACTGATGCTAAAGCTGAAACTCCAATACTTTGGCCACCTCATGTGAAGAGTTGACTCATTGGAAGAAAAAACTGATTCTGGGAGGGATTGGGGGCAGGAGGAGAAGGGGACGACGGAGGATTAGATGGCTGGATGGCATCACCGACTCGATGGACATGAGTTTGGGTGAACTCCGGGAGTTGGTGATGGACAGAGAGGCCTGGCGTGCTGCGATTCATGGGGTCGCAAAGAGTCGGACACGACTGGGCGGCTGAACTGAACTGAACTGAACTGAAGAGCCAAATGGGCTTCCTGCTAGCTTAGTGGTAAAGAATCTGCTTGTCAGTACAAGTGACACAGACTTGATCTCTGGGTCAGAAGGATCCCCTGAAGAAGGAAAGGGTGATCCAATCCAATATTCTTGCCTGGAGAAATCCCATGGACAGAGGAACCTGGTGGGTTGTAGTCCACGGGGTCGCAAAGAGTCAGATATGACTTAGCGACTGAATGACAGCAACAAAAGAGCCAAATATAAAAGTTTAACATTGAGAAAGACCAAAATATTTGAGGAAAGAGAAAGCAAAAAGAAAATAAGAGCAAATTTCCTAGTACAATTTTCACTGTGGTCTCCTATACCCTGAATAAACTCCCTGCTTTGCCTTTTTGCTTTCTAATGATGCCAGCTTCTCCTCTGTCATACCTTGCTGGCTATCTTTAGATGGTGCCTGTATTCACTTCTGCCTCAGGTCCTACATTTACCCTTCTCTTTGACTGGAGTGTTTTACGCTTGCTTTTCCTGTGTCTAACCCCTTCTCATCTTGGAGGTCTCAACTCCAATGTCTGCAGGTCTGATCTGCCCTAGAACACCTAGGGCACCCCCAGCCACACACCTGACCACTGCTATCACCTTAACCGCTGCAGCCTGTGGAGACCTGACCCCCACACGGTACATTCTTTTACTGCTGCTCGTCTGTCACTTCCTCGCTCCCAGAATGTAAGCTCCACGAAGACAGTGATTTCCTGTTTTGCTTATGACCATATCCCTAGGACCTAGAAGATACTCAATGAATATTGACTGAATGAATGACTAAATAAATAATACATTATCCATAACATATAACTTTTCACCAACATGGAGCCACTCATAACTTAAGCAGCCAGAGGCCAATAAAATGAATGTAAAAAAATGCTATGTCTATTAAAGTGATTAACTAGGACCCTCTATTTACCACTTTTGAGATTCTTTCTCTTCCCTCATCAGGTTTTTATGCCATTCCCTTCCTCTGGACCTTTGAGATTAAAGCCTGAAGTTATTTTTTGATGTAATACTCACCCAGTGACTCCAGGCTATTTTGGATACAGAGCCTCAAATATTCTAGTTCTGGAATCTGCAGAACTAACTTGTGACTCAGTGAGGAGGAGAGAGAGAGACAAAATGAGAAAATAGCAACCTAGAATGCACAAGAAAATGTAATGAATAGCTGTAGCATCGGCATGGAAATAAAGCTTCATGAAAACATAGGTCCATGTGTTTAATGGAATCAATCCTAAATAAAGTGAAGAATGCAGATGTTGCTTGAAAATCTTGGAAGAGGGCCTACGTAGGTCAGGGAAACAACTTGCAAGAAATTTGTAAACAGTTCTTAAAAGTGAACTAGATGTTTCCAAAGGACATGGAACTTCTTTAGCTCTTTGCTCATTCTGACAAAGTTTCTCCTTTTTGATCAGTCATAGTTTTCCTAGGTTTTCATTTCAATACACATAAACAGCCATGTATCTGGGTCAGCAAAATGGGTCACCATCCCCAGTGATTTCTTCAGTCCTCACATTTGGCAAAACCTCTGCATGGTATCAGTTACATCAAGAATAAGGCTGCAGTCCAGTGTCTAAGGCTTTGCCTTCCAGTGCAGGGATATGGGTTCCATCCCTGGTTAGAGGGCTAGAATCCCACATGCCTTGCAGCCAAAAAACAAAAAAACCCATGAAACAGAAGCAATATAATGGCAAATTCAACAAAGATTTTAAAAAATGATTCATAGCAAAAAAATCTTCAAAAAATAAAAGAATACATCTACATCTCAACTTAAGGAGTTAGGAAAGACATAATTGAGTCCAGAGTATTCATTTTATGGATAAGATGTCTGAGGTTCAGAGAAATGGATGCATAGTCAGTCTTATTATTCCTAATTGCCTTAAGCTATCAGATGATGGTCTTTTCAAATGAATTCCAAAATGATTCCTTGCTTAAAAAGTGTTTTTCATAATCAACTATCACCATACCTGAAATTCCATCAGTCATTCTTTCATGTAATTGACTTTGATATTGCATGCCCACCTGTTAGTATGAGAAAATGTTTCCGGGCAGAGGAAGACACACAAGCTCACTCTAATGATGCCGACACTGGGGAATTCTAGGAGAACAGGGCAATGCAGTAATAAATATTAATGGGAAGAGGAATCACCTAGGTGAATCAGCACTCCCCAGTGTTAATTATAACGCACGTTTACTGAGCACCTAGAATGTGTCAGGAATAGACCCAAGGGCTCATTTAATCTTTCCAAAAACCCAGTCTGGGAGATACTAATGTTACTACCTACCAGTAGCATTATTATTGTCTACATTTACAGTTGAGAACACTGAGGTGCAGAAAGATTAAATAATTGGTTCAAGAGACATATTTAGAAAGAAACAACCAGGATTCAAACCAAAGTAGTCCTCAGACGGAGATAAGTCATCCACCATACTCACTTTCTTCTGAAGAAGGACATACATATGGAGTCGTTACACCAGAGGAAACGTGAAGGTTTGGCAGCATGGAGACTTAGAAACTGATTCAAAGATTTACATAATCAAATGTTCTTAAGATCAAGGTCTCCTGATTAGAGGTCACACTGACTGGAAAGTGGCCATTCATTGTCAACACTTGCTACCCCATTTGTACTAAATGGCTTTCCAATGTCACTACCTCTTAAGAGATCCAGGGATGAGGAACTCACTACTTCTTTTTTCATCTTTGTGCACTTTGACCAAATAGAACAGGTTTTTGCATAATAACTAAAACTTCTCTAAGTCTTCTAACCATTGGTCCCAATTTTGCTAATTAGGGACACAGAGACTAAAGCTAATGCTGCTTGTCTCCAGACTCTTCATCTGAAAACAATGACCATCCTATCCAAGATAACGCTTTTATTTCTTTAAGCATTTTTTTTTATAAAATGAGTCTCTCTCCAGTATTGAGAGGAAGGCTAAAGCGTTCTGTGAAAAAAAAAAATTGGGACTCAAAAATATACAAAAACATAAGAATATGCTGTTCAAAATCTGATTGCCCAGTTTGACTCAAAGATAGAAGCTATGCCTTACTTGTATTTGCATTAGGCAGCATATTAATTAGGGTAAAATGTTTGTTTACGTAATAGTCCAAGTAGACTGTTCCAGGTTGGAATGGATTTTTTCTCCATGCAGTGATTTGGGGACCCAGGCTCCTCCTGTCTTGTGACTTACTATCCCATAGCACTGATTTTTATTGGTATTCAGACTATGGAATGAGAAAAAAGTCTTGGAGGAAGTGTGCTTCTTCTTTAAAGCCTGATGCTAGGTACATGGTATACACCATTTCTATTTACAATCTACCAGGGAGAAGTTGCATATGGCTAGACTCTATTTCAAAAGAAAAGCTTACAAATGTGTGGAAAAGGATTTTGATGAGCAGCTAGCAATCTGCCATAAGCAGTGTATGCAATGTTGAGAAATCAGACCTAGATTTGCAGCTTAGTCTCCTCTTTTATTAGGCATATGCACATGGACAAGCACTAACAGCTCTCATTTTTAGCCTCCTTTGTTACTAATATCAATAGACTGTATCTCCAGGGTTGTTGTAAGGATTTAATGAGATAGCAGATTTAATACTGTTAGCCTTGTTGAGTAAGGAGAAAGTGCAAAGTAAATATTGATCATTATTAGCATCTCTTCTCATAGTATTACTGCCAGATCCCAGCTTAAATCCCAGCAGATAACGGATCCTGATAAATGTGTTGGAGCTGAACCGAGCTGAACCTCACAGTCATTCCCAAGGTGAGCTGTACCCTTATAAGGAAGCACATGGGAACTGAGTGCAGTCCCTGTTCACTCTGATACGAACATGCTTGCAGTCTGCTTTCTTTGTGTTCCCACGTCTCTACGCTGCGTTCATCTGTGAGGCTGATTTATACCTTCTCCAGGGACACACTTTCCCTAACTGAAGACTGGAAACAAAAATCAAGAGCCGAACTGAAGAAGTCAGCCAGTCTAATAGGTAGCACTGGTCTCATTTCTCCAGCCCCCAGTGACTGATGGTAGCTGCAACATTGGTACAAGCATAAGCCTGGCTGTTCGCCCGCTGAGCAGGATGGCTCGGAGAGATACCTGCAGTGCTTGCCAGTGGCTCTTCTGTTTTGTACACAGAAGCCCAATGCAGAATCCACCAGTCACCTGACCCAGAGGCCCTATAAGCTAGCTGGCTTTGAAAGGCAGTCCTGAGTCCAATCAGGCCAACTCAAAATGCAAGAACTATTTGCTTTCTCCAAAAGGGCCATCAAATAAAAATCATTTCTAGCATAAGCAAGAGGTCAGTGTGCACAGTGCTCCCTGGGGTAGCGATGACAAAGACTGGATTATTCATTACAATCTGTTCCTCCAACTAATACCTTCTCTGTGGATTCCATCTCAATCGCTCTTTTTGCTAATTTGTTCGAACAGTGATATTGGTGAAATGTGGGTGGGTTGAATAGAGAATGTTTCTTCATAGTCAGAGACTCTGGGGGCATTTTGGATATGTCAGAGCCGGGTTGCAGAGTGTCAGATCATGTCCCTGAATGCCAGAATGGATAATGCCTTTGAGGCTTCTCTAGTTTCAGTTCTTTAGATAACCTTCGTTGCAACGTCTGCTTAGATTTTTTCTGTGACTCCATGCCTTCTTTCCTTTAGTGCTGAAAAATTAATTTTCCTTGGAAAACTCATTAGAACGAATTACTTAGTGCTGGAGGACACAGCTAAGTTATCTCACAGCTGAACTGTCTTTCTCCCCAAAGGTTAGCAGGGCAAGGGCATCTGGATTGAACATAACGGCCCTTAAAGCTGAGTATTTCCTCTTCAATATGGTTTCTTTTCTGCTTCTACTTTCCTTTTATCTTCTTTTTAGTGAGAATGGAAAAACTGTGGATAGCAGCAGGCTGTAACTAACTTCCTTGTGTTACTTCCTGTCCTGTCTGTTTATATGAGTTTTCTCATTTTTCCTCTTATAAGAAAGGAAGAGATAAGAACTGAATGAAAACCAGAACAAACAATTTGGAACAACTCTCAAAACCAAGAGGCCAACTGGAAATGTAGCAGCTGCAATTGCTCATTAAAACATCTATCTTAGCTTCAACTTTTCTGTGCCTTGAAACTTATATTCCTATCAGAGAGAGATGGATGAAGGGCTCAGTGTTGAAAATACACGTCCTCTCTCCACAGAGCTGCCATTTAAATGAGTCTGTGATGTATACTATAGTCACTTGCCATAGTTCAGAGGGCCGCCATGAGTTCAAAATAGCAATACTCTCAACTTCAAGTTCTGACTGTCCATTTGCGAACCATTGCTTTTCGGACAAATTGTCATCCTTCTGAGGTTCTATCTTCATCTATAAAATGTGGTTCATAATAATTTACGTTGTAGGCTGCCTATGCAGTGGAATGTGTCAGTAATAGAAATGGCCTTGTAAACTGTAACTAAACCTTGTAAACTTGTGAGATGGGGAAGTTTAATCTAGTATCATGAGAATTTTGCCTACCGCAGAAAAGTTGCTATTTCAAAAGTAACTTGGCAAGACTGAAACTTGGGATCAAACTGGAGAAAAAAATTTGAACAACATACTGAGTGTGGGATCTAATGTGATCCTTTTGAAATAAACAGAAATAATTTGATACTGGGATCAAATTATTGAAAAAGGAGGATCAGCACTGATTGAATATGAGTACCAAGTTGTATACTACATGCTTTCTATTAATACATATACATCATTTAACTTTCATGATAACCTTCTGAGGTAGGCAAGGATATGCCCATTTTGCTGATAATAAAACAAAAACTCAGGAAGTTAATCACTTTTTGCAAAATGTTGATGCCTTATTATTGATATTACTGGTGATTTAATAACACTTGCATGAGGTTATAGCTAGGACTTCACAGGTGGCACTAATGGTAATGAAACTGCCTGCCAATTCAATACAAGGAGACATAAGAGATGAAGTTTGATTCCTTGTTCAGGAAGATCCCCTGGAGGAGGGCACGGCAACCCACTCCAGTATTCTCACCTAGAGAATCCCATGGACAGAGGACCCTGGTGGGCTACAGTCATAGGGTCACAAAGAAGCAGACTCGACTGAAGCAACTTAGCACGCATGCACACAAGGTTATAGTTACCAGATTGCTGCCCTATAAAGTTACAATTTCCCCCTTTGTATTCAGTAATGACTTTGTGGGGAGATATTCTGAGGTTATGCAAATAAGCTGTTTATTATCCTACTATCACCCATTAATTTTACTCTCTATTAATTGTTCTTCTTGGCAACAGTTATTACTATGGTGTTCCCCAAAGGGTGATTTTCTATTTTTTCTTCTGAATATATTAAAGTTCTCCTGTAAGGAAGAATTTTTCCACTTCTCCCATTTATTTGTTTTTTTTTTTTTTTAATTTATATGGCTTTAACTTATAGTTTTTGAGAGTTATAATCTATTACTGTTGTTTATTTTCTCATACCTATTGAACATGATTGAGCTATTAGGAACTCTTTCAGACTGATTCTTAGATCCTTCAGGATCGATACCACAATTTTTAAAGCATATTCATATGCTGGTACCCAAAACAAGGATATGATGGTCACCTGGTTCTCAGAAAAAAAGAAGGAAGAAAACAAAATAGAACAACAACAAAAAAAAAAAAATAAGGAAAAATGGGAGTCATGTTTGGTTTTCAGTCACTCTTGTTTGTTTCCTGATTTCACTGTGTCTAGTTTTAAGCTACCCATAGTTTGTCAATGAACTCCATGTTGTACTTTCCCTGCCATACGTCATTTCTCCAAGAAGCCCTGGTAATTTCTACTGGATAATGGTATTTAGAAACCAATACCTGGGTGCCAGATGTGTTCATTGCTACTGAGGTGTCATTTACATCTGGCTTCTTTCAGAGACGAGAGTTAGAAAGAATGTATGTATTTAACCCCATCTGTACCCACATTCCTATCTATCTTAAAACTTATGAGATCATACTGACACTTTTGAATAATAATTGGACTATTATAATACAAATAACCAATATTTTGTAGGTTTTTTTTTTCTTTGTCTTTTGCTCTACAGTGTACAGTAAAGAATCTCCCTGCCAGTGCAGGCGACATGGGTTTGCTCCTTGGGTCAGGAAGATCTCCTGGAGAAAGAAATGGCAACCCACTCCAATATTCTTGCCTGGGAAATCCCATGGACAGAGGAGCCTGGTGGGCCACCGGCCATGGGTCACAAAGAGTCAGACATGACTAAGCACACACCAGCACATGCAGTCAAAACTACTATTTTTTAAAAGGTAACTTAGGGTTAGTTTTCCCCTTTCCCACCTGCACCAGACTGGTTACACTGTTTCTTTGTAATGGAGTGAGATTTATTTATTATTATACACATTCCATTGAATTTTCCTCACATCTTGACTTGGATTATTTATACAATTTTTGCATATGTGCAACATTATTATTGTTTTAAGAGTTGAAACGATACAAAAAAATATCCAAACTCCTCAGTGTTTAAACAAACAAACAAAAATCCCATGTGTTTTACAGTAAGCCATGAGCAAACTTTATCTGGAGAAGTACAAGTGTTTGAGTCACACCTATGGAGAACTCTGAAGACTCACCTTGGGTGGTGAGCACCCAGGCACAGTGTCTATGAGGCAGTTACTCCACAATGCAGTCTTTATAGAAGGACTGCCAACCCCACCACTTTGCATTTACCTGGGCCCCACGTCAATCTCTTTTCACTGGAGCTGAGTCAGGTCATGCCACCCCTCCCTCACACTGCTGCAGCCACAGTGGCCTTGCTTTCTTTGACCTCACCATGTGGCTTCTGCCTCAAGGTCCTTGCATTGCATTCTCTCTACTCTGTAAATTCTTCCCCCAGATGTCTTTTCAGCTCACTCTGTCCCATGCCTCTACTGTCTCTCATATAATGCCTGGTCTTCTGTGTGACCAAATCAACCCAACCTGTTTTTGTTTGTTTGTTGTTTTAGTCACTAAATCATGTCTGACTCTTTGAAACCTCCATGGACTGTAGCCCACCAGGCTCCTCTGTCCATGGGATTCTCCAGGCAAGATTACTAGAATGGATTGTCATTTCCTACTCCAGAGGATCTTCCCAACCCAGGGGGGAGGGGAACCCATGTCTCCTGGATTGGTAGGTGGGTTCTTTACTGCTGAGCCTCTAGGAAAGAGCCGCTTCCTATTGAAAAAATTATAATAATAAGCCAAAAGAAACTTAACCTACAGAAAGTCAGAGACCAGAAGGGGGAGCTCTCATACCCAGTGATGGTAGCAAGAGTCCAACAGGAAGAAGAAAGACTCCTCTTTCCTGGCAAGGACTCAGCCAATAAACAGCCATGGATTCTTTGTTTCTGAGAACCCTCCCAACTTCCTTTTTCTATCTAGAAAAGACAATTAGCTCTCTTGCCGTGGGTGTGAGGAGTTGCATAGTTGCAGATCCCCTACTGCAATTCTCCGCTGAGCCTGAATAACTCTGGCAGTCCATTTGCTTCAGGTCAGCGCTCCATACTGCCCACTCTATTTCCCTGCTTAATCTACTCTCATTATCTGACACAGTTTTTATTTTACTTGTTTCCTTGCCTTTTGTCCATCTCCTTCTAGCAAGATGAGGCTTCCCCATGACAGGACTTTAAAAAACTTTTTCACCATGTCAGCCCTTGAGCCTACAACACCTGGTACATAGCAGGCATTCAAGAAACACTTGCTGAAAGAAAAAAAAAAGTAAAGAGCGAATGAGTATATTGGTTTGGTCTGGCTGTATGCTTAATACTGTAAGAAATTTCTAGAGCAAAAAAACATAAAAGAATTGGTGATAATGTCTATTGTGATTCAGAATCAAAGAATGCGTGGCTGATCAATGCCTTGGGGATCAGGTTGGTTGTTGTTGCCTGCCTGCTGGTTGTTGTTCCTCCTCAAAAGGAGGAAGTGAAGTCCACCAAAGTGAAAAGACTCACGTGTCATCACACAGCCAACCCATATTCTGGGCACTTCTCAATCACAAAGCTAGGGATCCCCACTTACCTCTCTATCTGCAGAGGGACTTGGAGGCAGAGGGTGAGGATGGTGTACAGAAGAATTTTTAATTAATTTCATCCAGGTGGAAAACTGGCTTGGTCAGGAAATGTACCTAAAGCATATTTTTAAACTCATTCCCACAATGCTGGTTTTGATTAAACCAGGATGAATAATTATCTCTTTTTACTTCACTTAGGAGGCTTATTCATTATTTCCTGTCTGACAGGGATGTTCAGACACTATTGTTTTTCAAATACCCCAGAAAACACTATAGAGATTACTTTACTGTAATTCAGAGAAAGAGGAAATTCCACACATTTTTTTGCCACCATGAATGACAAGAGAAGAGGCTATGTCTTCAGTTTTCTGATTTTTTTTTTTACTGTCAACATTATTTTTAATTTTTGAAATTCTGTGCCCAATCAAGTCTTCACTTGAATTAATTAATTTTAGTTAATTGATTAATTCATAGAAATCAAGTATTTATCTGAAGAATTTGTTGTACAACAGGTTGAACTATCAGAGTTACAGAATTTATCCATCAATTCAACAAACATTTCATTTTGTTTTTACTTCTTAACTTTGGACAAATCCAAGCCTGAGTTGTCACTTTGTGAAATACAAAATTTGTAAACCAATAATACATCACAGGAGTTGTTCAGAGAATTAAGTGTTGTCAAATGCTTCAAGCAGTGCTTGGCATGTAATGAGGACCCCTATTGGAAGCTCTTATTATAATTCTTATCTTTCCTTTTATCATTTTGCTATTATTATTATTAGAAGTGCTATTAAAGAGCAGGCTGTTTACAGTGCCTTGGCTATTTTTAGAGTCCTTGTGGCCTAAGGCATAGGGCCAGTAGGCAGACCCACTCAAGGCAGGTCATGTTGACCATTTCTCAACTCATTTGAAAAGAGAATCAATGAGATCAGTACTTCAAGTTAACTTTCATTTCCCCTAAGGACAGTTTCCAGTCCCTTGAGTAGAACTAATATGTCCTCTATGAAGTCCAAGGCAACACTTTGTCAGGGAAAGCACAAAAGCTCCCTGTGGAGGAGAGAGTTATTTGTTCTTTGCTTGAGTTTGCACTCCATGGAAACTATCTTCATATCAATATCACAAAACTTGGATTTCTTCCCTTCTGAGAAGCAATGTCCTTAGAATGAATGTCCTTGCTTCATTTCCAGCAAGTAGGAAATAATTCCACTTGGCCTTTGATTCTACTTGGCTCAATTTAAGTGTTTTTTTTTTTTTTTTCTTAAAACACTATTCTTTTGGGGTGCTCTAGTGATATAGTGCAATCATGAAAGGGAAGGTCTCTGTCCTCATGAAGCTTAGAGACTAGTAATACTTAAGGCTCTCCCCCTCTTTCCTTATGATATATTCCACTTAACTTAAATTAAAGATGATGGAAGTGATGCGCAAACATTCCTATATTAACATTTTAAGTTAAAAAGCCAGCATTTGCTTGAAACATGTATAGAGAAAAGAAAAGTTCCAGATATATTTCATAGATAGTTTTTGGAGTAAAGTATTACAATTTAAAATTAATCAGAGTAAGACATTTAATGCTTCATATAATACATATAAGGAGATCTGCCTACTCTTTAGCTACCTTTATTGGTTAGACAAGCAGACAGCCAAATACATAGAGGATAATGAATATTTTGCAATGATCCAGTGAAAATTTCCAACAGAAATACTCATATCCAGTTTTGTGAGTGTGTAGATCTAATACCTGAGCAAATTCAAAGTATGTGACTACAGAAATGCCAGACTGAATGAAGCATAAGCTGGAGTCAGGATTGTGTGGAGAAATATCAAGATGATACCACCCTTGTGGCAGAAAGTGAAGAGGAACTAAAAAGTCTTTTGATGAAAGTGAGAAAGGAGAGTGAAAAAGCTGGCTTAAAACTCAGCATTCAGAAAATGAAGATCATGGCATCTGGTCCCATCATTTAATGGCAAGTAGATGGGGAAAACAATGGAAACAGTGGCAGGCTTTTTTTTCTTGGGCTCCAAAGTCAATGCAGATAGTGACTGCAGCCATGAAATTAAAAGACACTTGCTCCTTGGAAGAAAAGTTATGACCAATCTAGGCAGCATATTAAAAAGCAGAGACATTACTTTACCAACAAAGGTCCATCTGGTCAAAGCTATGGTTTTTCCAGTAGTCATGTATGGACGTAAGATTTGGACCATAAAGAAAGCTGAGCACGGAAGAATTGATGCTCTTGGACTGTGGTGTTGAGAGAAAATTCTTGAGAGTCCCTTGGACTAAAAGGAGATTCAACCAGTCAATCCTAAAGGAAATCAGTCCTGAATATTCATTGGAAGGACTGATGCTGTAGCCAAAGCTCCAATACCTTGGTCACCTGATGCAAAGAGCTGACTCATTTGACAAGACCCTGATGCTGGGAAAGATTGAGGGCAGGAGGAAAAGGGATGACAGAGGATGAGATGGTTGGATGGCATCATCGACACAATGGCCATGAGTTTGAGCAAGCTCCAGGAGCTGGTGATGGACAGAGAAGCCCGGTGTGTTGCAGTCCATGGGGTCACAAACAGCCAGACATGACGGAGCTACTAAACTGAACTGAACAGAAGGGTAGTGATATTATCAGGACTGGCATGAGAAATTCAAGCACAAAATCATAAATCTCAAAGATGGATGACAAGTCTCTGGTCTAATTCACCTATCCCAATGCAGGAATCACATCAATAATATCAACCCCATTGACAAAGATTACTCTAGGGTCTTCCTGGATAACTCCTAAGAGAATAAAAATGTTACAGTGTGTGGGGGATGGGATGGGAAAAGGGTGGCATATGCGCTGCTGCCCATGGTCCTGAAAATTGCTTCTGTTGTTGATATGTCTCATTCTAATGATACTAGGATAATGACGGCTCATGTTCAGTCTTGGGCTAACAGCCTTAAACTAAGTAGGGAAAGGCAGTGGTGGGAGGGAAAAGGGAAAGAAGAAAAGGAAAATGAGAGGGAAGACAGTGAAAAGGAAAAAGGGATATAGCCTTTAAATAATGAAGCAGAAATCCTTAATCTCTCAGTTCAGTTGCGCAGTCATGTCCAACTTTTTGCAACCCCATTAACTGCAGCACACCAGGCCTCCCTGTTCATCACCAACTCCCAGAGTCCATGCAAACCCATGTCCATCGAGTTGATGATGCCATCCAGCCATCTCATCCTTTGTCATCCCCTTCTCCTCCTGCCCTTAATCTTTCCCAGCATCAGGGTTTTTTCAAATGAGTCAGCTCTTCACATCAGGTAGCCAAAGTATTGGAGTTTCAGCTTCAGCATCAGTCCTTCCAATGAACACCCAAGACTGATCTCATTTAGGATAGGCTGGTTGGATCTACTTGCAATCCAAGGGACTCTCAAGAGTCTTCTCCAACACCACAGTTCAAAAGCATCAATTCTTTGGTGCTCAGCTTTCTTCACAGTCCAACTCTCACATGACCACTGGAAAAACCATAGCCTTGACTAGATGGACCTTTGTTGGCAAAGTAATGTCTCTGCTTTTCAATATGCTGTCTAGGTTGGTCATAACTTTCCTTCCAAGGAGTAAGCGTCTTTTAATTTCATGGCTGCAATAACCATCTGCAGTGATTTTGGAGCCCAGAAAAATAAAGTCAGACACTGTTTTCACTGTTTCCCATCTACTGCCATGAAGTGATGGGACTGGATGCCATGATCTTCGTTTTCTGAATGTTGAGCTTTAAGCCAACTTTTTCACTCCCCTCTTTCACTTTTATCAAAAGGCTCTTTAGTTCTTTACTTTCTGCCATAAGGGTGGTATCATCTGCATATCTGAGGTTATTGATATTTCTCCCAGCAATCTTGATTCCAACTTGTGCTTCCTCCAGTCCAGCATTTCTCATGCTGTACTCTGCATATAAGTCATGTTCAAATAACCACAATTACCAAAGGAAGACAATGTCTTGCACTTTTATATGCTGATTTCTGTTACATGTAGGGTTTCTGGGAATCAGACTCTGAGACAGAGTTAGAGCAAACATGCATGATATTTTAAGCCATCCTCTTGGCATCAATACCTGTGATAGGAAGGGGAAGAAATAAGATTGGGAAGAGGAAGTCATCAAGCTACAAAACATTCTCAAAACCTTTAGGTGGCCCCATGAGAAGGGCAGGAACAAGATTGGCTTTAAGGAATTATTTAGAGTTGGGTCAGACCTCTGTACTCCCACATGGATCAGTCTTTGAATCTGAGATATCCTGAGAAGGGGCATGACCTCGGGTGAGTGGCTTTCTAGAGCTCAGGCAATCTCTGAAAAGACTTATAGCTGGGGTTGCAATTTCTTCATTAAGGGGAGACTGGTATAGTCCATCACAATGTGTACTGCACGAGTCATGTGTCACATTATTCCTCATCCTATGTTGTTGTTTCATTGCTAAGTCATGTCTGAGTCTTTTGCAGCCCCATGGATTGCAGCCCACCAGGCTCCTCTGTCCATGGGACTTCCCAGGCAAGAATACTGGAGTGAGTTGCCACTTCCTTCTCCAAGGGGTCTTCCTAATTCAGAGATTGAACCTGTGTCTCTTGCATTGGCAGGTGGATTCTTTACCACTGAGCCACCAGAGAAGTTCCTATGCTTATGCTTATGCAGGATACCTCCTTAGAAAACTCATGGCAGTATTACACATCTCTTTCTATATACACATCGATTGCATCAATAGTGTTCTCCTTATAATTCCCCACCGTCTATCCTCACATGATGAATTCCTTATTCACATTCACTCAATCAGTGATTTGAAGGTAGTTGCCGTGCTGCCTTTTCTTGTACTGGTGCACTATCCTTGACTCCAGTTAAGTTTCTTGAGATTGAAACAATTTCTAAGTCCTTCTTTATGTTACTGTCCTCTAATTGGATTCTTATTTAAAGAAGCCCTTCATAAAAGTAGTAACAGAAAAGGCAGTGGCACCCCACTCCAGTACTCTTGCCTGGAAAATCCCATGGGCGGAGGAGCCTGGTGGGCTGCAGTCCATGGGGTCGCTAAGAGTCAGACATGACTGAGCGACTTCACTTTCCCTTTTCACTTTCATGCATTGGAGAAGGAAATGGCAACCCACTCCAGTGTTCTTGCCTGGAGAATCCCAGGGACCGGGGAGCCTGGTGGGCTGCCATCTACGGGGTCTCACAGAGTCAGACACGATCGAAGTGACTTAGCAGCAGCTGCCGCGGGAGTACTCTATCTGTGAAAATATAATCATGTGTCCACTTAGAGCACATTTTGGGCACTAAACAAGTATTTTGGCCTTCATTTGAACTATGTATGGAGCATACTGTGAAGCAGTAGCTAAGGAAAAGAAAGAAGGGAGTATACATATGAATATATCAAATGAAAATATTAAAAGGCACAATTTTAAAATTTAAGAATATTTGGTTTGGCACAATAAGAGACAAAGCAAGAAGGGGTCTTTGTTGGCTGTTTACTCTTCTACTTAAAAGAGTTCTTTAAAACAAAATAATCTAATTTTTACTACTCAGCTTGCTCCATAAGCACTGGGACTCCTCTATTCTCACCATCTTCCATATCCTGGTTCTGAATAGCTTGCTCTGCCTATATTACATTCTACCTCACACCAACCTCTCACTTTGAATCTTTGAACTCCTTGGTCACTTATGATCTCACCTCACCCCTTAGACAAATGAACTGTTACCAATTTACTTTCCTCCCTAGTAATTCAATTTTCCTCTGGCTACGTTTAAAAGACAGTAAGTCTAACTCTCCCTGGTGGCTCAGTGATATATAATTCACCTGCCAATGCAAGAGATGCAAGTTCAATCCCTCAGTCGAGATGAACTCTTGGGAAAGAAAATGGCAATCCTGTGAAATCTCAGGGATAGAGAAGCCTGGTGGGCTATAGTCCATGGGGTTGCAAAGAGCCTTAGGGACTAAACAACAACAGCCACAAGCTCCAGGAAGGCAGGTACTACACTGTTTGGCTCACCACTTTATGTCTGGTTCCTAGGACACTGCTTGGCATCGAGGGGATGCTCAGTTAGTTTTGGCCAATCGGGGAGACCTCACACAGTGGCTGACAAACATCCCTATCTTCTGGTCTGTACTTGGGACACTGTCTCAGATGACCCCATGAACTTGTCCCTTACCAAGCCTATATCACAGGGGATTCAAACTAAAACGGCGACACACTGTCTTTTCCGTGAAAGTCACTCAGCTGTGTCTGACTCTTTGTGACCCCCCCTTGGAATTCTCCAGGCCAGAATACTAGAGTGAGTAGCTGTTCCCTTCTCCAGGAGATCTTTCCAACCCAAGAATCAAACCCAGGTCTCCCTCATTCAGGTGGATTCTTTACTAGCTGAGCCACCAGGGAAGCTTGTCTTTTCAGAGGACTCCTCATCTTCCAGAATTCTCAGTCCTGGAGAATAAGCAGTTAACTCTGGAGAAGGGAGAAAGGAGAAGACAATAGAGGAACAGTCTTCATTCAGGGGCATCTGCTTCCCCAAATGAAACATTTGGAAGTTTTTTGAGTGCTTGGGAGTAGGGCTTTAAAATGCAACATGTGAAGCGAAGTTATTTAAATTCTGATCTAACTGTGTGGCCTATCTTCATGCCTGCATTAAAATGGTTCAGACTTTGACCATCCACCCCCATCATTCTGTTTGGATTAGCCGAGGGCTCCACTTGTGTGGTACGTTTTAATTTTGTCTGACACAGTGTTCCCATCCCATCCTCCCTCAAGTGGTCTGGGGGAAAAATGTACTTAGCTGAGAATTCACAATCTCTGCTTTTTTGTGCTTCCAAGGAAACTTAACAGGAAATGGATTTGCTTTGCCATATTTAGGATAGCTTGGAGTGCAGATTCACAAAGAATTTTCCTTGAGCTACATTTTACACAGAAAACTCAATGACAGATGCAAAGAAAAAAGTTATTTCACTGTCCAATCCCAGGACACTTAGAGAGCATGATTAAAGCTTTCCGTATGATAGCTGCGGGAACTGATTACTGGTGAGGGAAGAGGTTATTCGAAAGCTCATAGTGATGGTTTAAGAATCAGGACTGGAATACAGGTCTCCTGCCACTATGAAGCATGAGATAGAAATTAAGCTAAAACATACTCAATGGAGCCCTTTCATGAAAGGCCTTCCAGTTTTTAACTCCACCATTCCAGTTCCCAATGCAATGACCAAAAATAGTATTTCTCAGGTGTTGTCACCTGGATCCTGTTGTGTGTTGGGGATGAGTTTCTGTAACAATGTCAAGAATGTGGGCTAAAGGAACCATCACTGGTTCTATAAAATTGAGAATAGGAAGTGAAAGTGAAAGTTGCTCAGTTGTGTCCCACTCTTTGTGACCCCATGGACTACACAGTCCATGGAATTCTCCAGGCCAGAATACTGGAGTGAGTAGCCTTTACTTTCTCCAGGGGATCTTCCCAACCCAGGGAGCGAACCCAGGTCTCCCACATTGCAGGCAGATTCTTTCCCTGCTGAGCCACAGGGGAACTCCAAGAAAGGTAAGATCAATTAGTCTAGATTTGTAAGACTCATAGGATGCTATTCTTTATAGCTTAGAGATTTTCTTTTGTCCCTCTTTAACAGAAGAGCAACTGAACTGAACTGAAGGAGATATGGCAACAGAGAAATTGTGAACAGCAGCTTGTACCTTGCATTGTTTCTACTCTAGAGAAACAATGAAACACAATTGCTGCAGTGCAGTAGTAACTGACAGAACTTCTACCCAGCTTTATCCAGGGTCTTGTCCGGACAAGATGTGCTTCACTCATGCTGTAGCTGCTGCTAAGTTGCTTCAGTCCTGTCCAACTCTGTGCAACCCCATAGATAGCAGCCCACCAGGCTGCCCCGCATGCAATAGGGAAACAGCTTTAAAGTCAATCAGAAGACAGGCGTGGATGTGCATTCAGTTCGGTTAATTCAGTCGCTCAGTCATGTCTGACTCTTTGCGACCCCATGAATCGCAGCATGCCAGGCCTCCCTGTCCATCAGCAACTCCCAGAGTTCACTCAAACTCATATCCATCGAGTCAGTGATGCCATCCAGCTATCTCATCCTCTGCTGTCCCCTGCTCCTCCTGCCCCCAATCCCTCCCAGCATCAGAGTCTTTTCCAATGAGTCAACTCTTCGCATAAGGTGCCCAAAGTACTGGAATTTCAGCTTTAGCATCATTCCTTCCAAAGAACACCCAGGACCGTTCTTCCTTTAGAATGGACTGGTTGGATCTCCTTGCAGTCCAAGGGACTCTCAAGAGTCTTCTCCAACACCACAGTTCAAAAGCATCAATTCTTTGGTGCTCAACCTTCTTCACAGTCCAACTCTCACATCCATACATGGCCACTGGAAAAACCATAGCCTTGACTAGATGGACCTTTGTTGGCAAAGTAATGTCTCTGCTTTTCAATATGCTATCTAGGTTGGTCATAACTTTCCTTCCAAGGAGTAAGCGTCTTTTAATTTCATGGCTGCAATCACCATCTGCAGTGATTTTGGAGCCCAAAAAATAAAGTCTGACACTATTTCCACTATTTCCCCATCTATTTCCCATGAAATGATGGGACCACATGCCATGATCTTCGTTTTCTGAATGCTGAGCTTTAAGCCAACTTTTATACTTTCCTCTTTCACTTTCATCAAGAGGCTTGTTAGGTCCTCTTCACTTTCTGTCATAAGGGTGGTGTCATCTGCATATCTGAGGTTATTGATATTTCTCCCGGCAATCTTGATTCCAGCTTGTGCTTCTTCCAGCCCAGTGTTTCTCATGATGTACTCGCATATAAGTTAAATATGCAGGGTGACAATATACAGCCTTGACATACTCTTTTTCCTGTTTGGAACCAGTCTGTTGTTCCATGTCCAGTTCTAACTGTTGCTTCCTGACCTGCATATAGGTTTCTCAACAGGCAGGTCAGGTGGTCTGGTATTCCCATCTCTTTCAGAATTTTCCACAGTTTACTGTGATCCACACAGTCAAAGGCTTTGGCATAGTCAATAAAGCAGAATTAGATGTTTTTCTGGAACTCTCTTGCTTTTTTGATAATCCAATGGATGTTGGCAATTTGATCTCTGGTTCCTCTGCCTTTTCTAAAACAAGCTTGAACATCTGGGAGTTCACGGTTCACGTATTGCTGAAGTCTGGCTTGGAGAATTTTGAGCATTTCTTTACTAGCGTGTGAGATGAGTGCAACTGTGCAGTCGTTTGAGCATTCTTTTGCATTGCCTTTCTTTGGGATTGGAATGAAAACTGACATTTTCCAGTCCTGTGATCACTGCTGAGTTTTCCAAATTTGCTGGCATGTTGATTGCAGCGGTTTCACAGCATCATCTTTCAGGATTTGAAATAGCTCAACTGGAATTCCATCACCTCCACTAGCTTTGTTCGTAGTGATGCTTTCTAAGGCCCACTTGACTTCACATTCCAGGATGTCTGGCTCTAGGTGAGTGATCACACCATCGTGATTATCTTGGTCTTGAAGATCTTTTTTGTAAAGCTCTTTTGTGTATTCTTGCCATTTCTTCTTAATATCTTCTGCTTCTGTTAGGATGTGCATTAGCTACCTACAATTTTGTGAGGCAGTAAGAAGAAAGGAAGAAAGGCAAAGGAAAAAAAAAAGTGAGAAGATGAGTTTGAAAAAGTTTTCTGGAATAGTCCAGGGTGTGCTTTGAGTTTTTCTTCCAATGATCCATTGATAAGTCATACCTGCAGGCTATGGTCTATCTCAGTCCCAGAGGCAGTTGTATGATGAAAGGAACATCAACCCCGCTGCAGTGAGAGGAGAGCAAATGTTGAGAATAAATAGGGCTTCTAGCAGTACTCTGGAGAAGGCAATGGCACCCCACTCCAGTACTCTTGCCTGGAAAATCTCATGGGTGGAGGAGCCTGGTAGGCTGCAATCCATGGGGTGGCTAAGAGCCGGTCATGACTGAGCGACTTCACTTTCACTTTTCACTTTCATGCATTGGAGAAGGAAATGGCAACCCACTCCAGTGTTCTTGCCTGGAGAATCCCAGGGATGGGGGAGCCTGGTGGGCTGACGTCTATGGGGTCGCACAGAGTCGGACACGACTGAAGTGACTTAGCAGCAGCAGCAGCAGCAGCAGCAGCAGTACTCTTGCCTGGAACAACTCATGGATAGAGGTGCTTGGTAGGATGCAGTCCATGGGGTCACGAAGAGTCAGACATGACTGAGCAACTTCACTTTCACTCTTCACTTTCATGCATTGGAGACGGAAATGGCAACCCACTCCAGTGTTCTTGCCTGGAGAATCCCAGGGATGGGGAGCCTGGTGAGCTGCCATCTATGGGATTGCACAGAGTCGGACACAACTGAAGCAACTTAGCAGCAGCAGCAGCAGAAGGAAAATCCAGATACCAAGGATGACACAGCACAGGTTGATAGAGACTCTTTGCTGTACAATTACAATGGGAGCTTGGTAGCGCCCCCTTAGCCTCCAAGTTAGGCTGATTTATTCTGACTAAATAGCAATATCTATATTAACCACTGTTTCAGTTTATTTGAGTGCCCTTCAACACATTAGGAAACACGCATGTATTAGGGATTTTATATGCATTATATCTGATCCCAAGAGCAATCTTGAAATGCAAATATTATCACTGGATGTTCTATAGAAAAGGACAATGGAGATTCACAAAAGTACAGTATTTAGCCCTAGGTCATGTGGCTGAGTAGCTGTAAGATAATAGTGGCTAAGAGCATGGACTCTGGAGAAAAAATATCTGGCTTCAAGTATTACCTTTGCTGCTTATTAGCTGGGGAGCTGGGGACAAGAGACCCTCTAAGATGTTCCCAAACAACCCACTTCCTGGTAGTTGTAGCTGTGTGTAACCCCTTCCCTTTGAATAACTTGCTTCTAACCAGGAGAATACAGCATCAGCGGACAGCTGTTCTTTTGGTGATTACGCTACACAGTATTGTGATTTCCATCTTCTCAGCACTTTCTTGCTGGCTTTGAAGAAGCAAGTTGCCATGTGGGAGAAATGAGACTGACCTCTAGCCAACAGCTTGTGTTAGACAATGGGAAGATGAATTTTGCCAATGGTTGTGTGAATCAACCTAGAAACAGATCCTTCCCCAGTCAAACTCACTCATAGAGGACACTTTGATTGCTGTCTTATGGGAAACTGTGAAGCAGAAAACCCAGATATGCCATGTCCTGTTTCCTGACTCAAGAAAATGTAATAGAGTAGGTATTATTTTGATCCTGTACATTTGCAGGTAATTAGTTAAATGGCAAAAGATAGCCAACGCAGGGAGCATGGGCAGGTTACCTCACTTCCCTTTGCCTCAGTTTCTTATCTTTAAATAGATAGATAAATAATGATACCTATTTCAGTGGGTTGCTGGGAGGATTCTGTGATACTATATACATAAAATCTGACATTGGGGAAATGCCTAAGTGTTAAAGTTGCACAGCTGAGAAGGCTTTCAGCTTTGCAAAGTTGCAAAGGCTGCTGCTCCAGCTCTTCTCCCTACAGCATCTTTCTTGCCCCCTGCCAGTCTATTATAAGAATCTTTAATATCTACTTCACCACTCATTCATGGGTTTGTGTGTTATCCTTACCACACTAAATTTGCCTTGTTCCCGACTCAGTGTTGTCTAATTTCCTCAATCCATTCTTAACCTCAAACCAAACAAGGAATTAGCTTCTCCACTTTACTGCTCAGCATCCTATCTTGGGTCCCTGTTTTCCTTGACTTCTGACCTCCTATGCCCACATTAATTCATGCTATTTCACTGGGCCACATTCCTGAACTTGAGCTATTGAGATCTATATGTGGATCTCGGAAAGCCAGACAGAACAATGACTAAGGATGAAAAATGCGCCCTCTCGTTTCACTTCTTCCTTAAGTTCATTAACTATTTTCTGCATTTTAGTTGATCATATATGAGAACTATAATATCTACGTCACAGAGAGCACAGCTTTAAATGCAAAAAGGAAGATAGAATGATTGTCATGATGAATGCTTATTTTTCCTTCCATTCTTTGGCTCTGCTATACCATGGTTCTGGCTGCAAATACTTTAACCATGAAAAGCACCAGACTACTACTTTCTTTCGGCCATGAACTCTATTTCACTCGACTTCTTTCCTCCTGCAAGTGTTATTTTTATTTGAAGAAAAAATTAGCCAGTTTCAAAGAGGTAAGACCTACCAGTTCCCTGGATGTAGCTTGTGCTCCTGGGGTAAAAAGTTAGCCTGTCTTAGATTTTTTTCCAGCCCTTCCTCATGTTGCATTTTCACCCTTCAATCACAGGAACCCTGCCCTCCCCTCCAAGCTTTGCTCCAGGTACCTGCTTGTTAAGACTTCAAGGCTACAGACATATATAGCCACAAATGTCCCAGATTGACCAGTTTGATCAACCCTGTTATCATGCATTTTTTTTTAATTTCCCTATAGGCAACCCAAGGCATTGTTGCTTCATGCATACAGTGTGGTTAGAATCCCTATTTTGGAGAATAATGATAATGTACATAAAATGTCTAGTACATGGACACAATGTATGGAGTATTAAAACCTTAAATAAAGGTCATGGAAGACTAAATTGGTGTTTATCTTTTTAAAGTGTTTACTAGGCACATATTGATGAATTCCAAGAAATCATTTGCCCTATTTTTTTATTCCCATGAAACCAGATGTTCTCCAAGATGTCAATAACACTGTGAGAATAGCTGAGGTCACTGTTGTGTGGACTGAGAGAAGAGATATGCACTTTGGACTGATCTGGGCTTTAATCTCAGCTCAGCCATGGAACAGCATCTTGCTTCAAGGTCAGTATGTGACCTTCGCAAGCTCCTTACACATTTGGTTTCCTCATCTGTACAATTGTGATAACAGACCCACCTGGCACAGATTTTGTATACATGAGCCATATGTCATGTACTAGGCACTCAATATGTTAGCTCCCTGTCCTTCACAACTAGTTTTTCCAAGGTAATCCATTTTTTCTCACTGAAGATAGTCTTTGCCTTATTTTTCCTGATGAGGGGTTTTGCAATGTTAAATGTTCCTGCCTGAAAGCTGCTTAAGGTTAGGCATGACTTAAAATATCAGTGACCTATCCCCCTCACCAACCTGCTTCCTGCATAACCCTAAACTCCTTTCTCATCTAGAAAAATCTTTTTGCAAAATTCAAAAGGCCAAGGGGTCTTCTGAAGGAAGTTAGATCCCTTTAGATTCTGCCAGAGAACTTTCCCACAAAGAGGAAATTCTACAAATACTCGGATGACATCACCAAGAAAAGGCCCTTGTTCCCCCAGGGCCCAGCCTCCCTGGAAGATGACAAGGGTTAGGGAGAGAGAAAGCCCGGGCCACTTGTCGGATTTGGCAAGCAGCAGCCAACAGCTGGTCAGGCGGGTTAATGAGCCCTGCACTCTGCTCTCGTCCAGCCTTTACTGGCAAAGGCAGAGGCAAGCGACTCCGGCCTGCTTTTCTCTTTCTATTAACAAAGCGCGATGTCATCGGATTACCTTGGCCAGGGGCCAGGCCTGTTCGCCATTTGCCTGCCTCTGTGTTGCCATGGCAATGGCGATGCGCCTTTTGCCAAGGCAGCAGCTGGTGGATGGGTAGCGATTACCTGCCAAGCAGATTTACTAGCTCCGAAGTGCAGACCTTTCTCTGATAAGTAAGAGAAGAGGAAAGTTCGAGACTCAGATGAGAGGGCGGGGCTGTCTGCACCTTTTGACCCATCCCCTCGATTTTAATTGTCCAAGAATAGATGATAATTCTCCTGCGTTTATCCAGATGCCCATCCGCTCAGCTCATCGGCCAGTCTTGTCTCATCTTTTTCTTGCATCATCTTGTTCTGAGGACAGGCAATAAACAATGTAGTCTTTGTCTTTGTTGCAAGAAACATTCTA
>SJXQ01010542.1:128745-189691 GCA_006408695.1 Aepyceros melampus | reverse complement strand
GTGAGAGTCAGCAGCATTCTGCAGGGCTTTGAGGGCGGGAAGGGGTTCCGACCTGGAAAGAATTTCCAGAAAGGAAGAAAGGCAGCGCCCACTTTGGTAGAATCATGAGAATTTAGTAGAAAAACCTACGATGATTTTAGTCTTCACCTAGAAGGAGATTCTAGGGAATATCTGGATCCCTGAATTTTAGGATGGATTTTTTTCCTTCTTAAATTTTATTTCAAAAGCATTTATATCAAAAGCACCAACTGTATGTAAACTTAGTTCTAACTGAATTTCAAACATCCATCTCCTACTACTTCCATATATGTAACCAATACTGGAACTACCCAGAAGTAGTTGCCTTTACCATGTCAAAAGGCAGACAAGGGGAGGTGATCAGGCTGCTTCAGGCAGAGAAGGTGAATGTCCTCCAGGACAGAGGTAGGATCTTTAAGTGGGGAGTACTTTGTACAGCTTAAGTTGGAGTTATCTCCAGGAGAAATGAGAGCAGAAGCAGGGGAAGCAAGCTGCAATTCTCTATGCCTCTCACAAACAGGCGCTGAAGAATTTGCAAGCTGTCCTAGGTAATGGAGAGCTATTAAAGGACGGTTCAGTGGTTAAGAATCCACCTGCCAATGCAGAAGACACGGGTTCGATCCCTGGGTAGGGAAGACACATTAGAGAAGGGCATGGCAACCCACTCTGGAAATTCTTGCCTGGAGAATCTCATGGACAGAGGAACCTGGTGGGCTACAGGCCATGAGGTTGCAGAGTTGGACATGACTGAAGCGCTTAACACAACACAAGCCAGAGTAAAATAACTAGTTACCCTTTAGGAATGAAACTCACTGTCCTGAGGATTGGGTTGGGGTAGAGCAAGAGATCGATGGGGTAAAAGGCTGAAAAGTGTCTGAAAAGGGGCATTGGAGGTCATAGGGAAGAGGAAGTGGATTCAAGACCTGTTTCAACAATGGTTCAGTATTATTGGATTGGCTAAAAACTCCATTCTGTTTTTTCTGTAACATCTTATGAAAAATTCCAAACGAACATTTTGACCAATATCATCATAACACCTGATACAGAGGGGAGGCCTTTCAGGCACTAGGCTCCATGTGTATTTTTCTCTAGTGCACATAATTATCTCAGCCACCATCATTTCCATTAACTTCACACATACTGCATCATCAAGTCCCACTTTTCAGATGAAAAAAAAAAACTCAACTCTGGGATGTTTCTGCATCTGCACAGGGGGTAGAACTGGCAAAGCATTGTTTTGTGGTTTTAATTCAAAGCAGTCCAATTCTAGTCTTTGGGTCTTAACCATTTTACCACACTGCCTCCTATATTCCATTCTAAGTGAGGCAAGATACATTTCTGGGCCGACGAACGCTTATAATCTAAGACACGGTTGGGGAGCAAACTCTTTCCTAAAGGTGTGTGCTCCGTTGCTAGTCGTGTCCGGCTCTTTGTGACCCCATGGACTGTGACCGCAAGACTCCTCTGTCCATGGAGTTTTCCAAGCAGGAGTACTGGAGTGGGTTGCCATTTCCTCTTCCAGGGAATCTTCCTGACTCAAGGACTGAACACAGGCCTCTTGTGTCTCCTGCATTGGCAGGCCAGTTCTTGACCACTGAGCCGCCTGGGGAGCCCTGCTCTGTAAAGGGCCAGATGGTACATATCTTAAGCTTTGTGGACCATGTGGTCTTGTGTCAGGCACTCTGTCATGGTGGTATTACAGCAGCCACAGACACTATATAAGTGAGTGTGGCTGTGTTCCAATACAACTTCAAGCAGGCAGCTTTGGCCTATGGGCATAGTCTGCTAATCTCTGATGAAGGGATGAAGTATGCAGGAAAGTCTTCTTTGTGTATTAAAAAATGAAAGAGCAATGGTGGGAAATCACTAAATTAGATTTGGAAGGTGATGCAGGGAAAGATTGAGGGCAGGAGAAGGGGATGACAGAGGATGAGATGGTTGGTTGGTATCACTGGCTCAATGGACATGAATTTGAGCAAGCTCTTGGAGACTGTGAAGGACAGGGAAGGCTGATGTGCTGCAGTTCATGGAGTCACAAAGAGTGGGACATGACTCAGCAACTGAACAACAACTAGCGAGAGAGACAGAAATTTAGACCAAGAAGAACCTTAGAACTTGCAGAGTCCAAGGACTCAGATCCTGGAGAAATGACCTGAGAACCAGCAACATTCAGAAGGACTAAGGATAATGGGGCTGACTAAGGATAATGTTAGCATCTTTTAAGTGGGTGAACTTTGAAAAAGTCTGCTTTCTCATCCAGGTCAACAGAGTAAAGCTTAATGAATGTTCCTGAGTAGAGTTACATAAAAGTTCAGATGAAAGCATGCTGTGGTGCCTTTTATACTTATGTGAACAACCTTTAGAAGAGTATAAATCTCCTGGAATTATTTGTAGAATCATTTGGAGATGTGTGTGTATGTGATCACCCCCTCACCTCATTCCTATGTAGACAGAAATAGCATAACTAACTCAATGGGTAAAGACGCAAGTGCTGGACTCAGATAGACCTGGGTCAAGTAGGGTTCTTCCAGTCATTAACTCCGTTACACAGAGCACGATGTTTATCCTATCTTTGTTTTACTTAAAAAAAAAAAAAATTGGAGTATAGTTGCTTTACAACATTGTCTTACTTTCTGCCATACAGCAAAGTGAATCAGCTATATGTAGACATCTCTCTCTCTCTCTTTTTTTGGGTTTCTTTCCCATTTAGGTCATTAGAGAACACTGGGTAGATTTCCTGTGATATTCAGTAGGTTCTTACTAGGCTACTTGCCCTCTCTTAGTTTGCATATCTATAAATGGGACAAAAATAATACTGTCATATAGGAGAGTGTTATTCTGAGAACTGAATGAGATGATAAATATAAATCTTTGTACTCAGAGCCCCCCAAGTAGGATTAGAGTGAAAGCCAAGTGTAGTTCTCTCCTTGCATCTAGTTGAGGGGTTGAGCGCATGGCCTCTGGAGACAAGCATTTGTATACCATTTTCTTTATTTGCAAATAAAATGAGAGACTGCACCTCACTGAGCTATTGTGAGGATAAAATGAGATGATGTTTATGAAGAGTTTAAATGATGTTTGACACATAGTAGACATCCTTTATGTTTTAAATTTATGCAGATGAGAGAACAGAGGCCGCCAAATTAAGTGACTTGTCCAAAGTCACAGTGCCTCTGGGAGATCTTCCAATCTTGGAAATGAAAGGATGGTAGAGCGTTCAATTCTAGAACATTGCATTTGGCTTGTCAGTTTTAAAAAGGAAATGTCTTATTAATGGTAAACATTCCTGCAGTGCTGACCACACTGACAACAATATTCTGTTTTCCATTGACATCCCATTCATTCTTTCAATAACCCTGTAAAGTGAAAGTCACTCAGTCGTCTCTAACTATTTACGATGCAGAATTCTCCAGGCCAGTATACTGGAATGGGTAGCTTTTCCCTTCTCCAGGGGATCTTTCCAACCCAGGAATCGAACTGATGTCTCTTGCATTGCAGGTGGATTCTTTGCCAGCTGAGCTATCAGAGAGGTGAGTGCTATTATGATCCCCATTTTCGTGAGGAAATAAGACACAAAATGGTTAAAATACTTTTTATAGTGACACAAGAGTCAATGGCAGAGCTGGGATTTGAACACAAGCATTTTGCTGCACTGCCTTCAAATACTCTTTTTAAGGTTGGACAGAAGAACAGAGGATAGGGAGGAACGGCTAATGAGAAGGAGGACAAGACCACAAATTACTTATCAAAAAGCCTTGGAGGATGAGATGTGTCTAATTCAATAAGGTTGTCAAACATTCAGCATTTGCTATATTCACATAGGATAAGGAAATGGCAACCCACTCCAGTATTGTTGCCTGGGAAATCCCATGGACAGGGGAACCTGGCAGGCTACAGTC
This sequence comes from Aepyceros melampus, assembly GCA_006408695.1. Classification (NCBI taxonomy): domain Eukaryota; kingdom Metazoa; phylum Chordata; class Mammalia; order Artiodactyla; family Bovidae; genus Aepyceros; species Aepyceros melampus. The sequence goes on along the minus strand of SJXQ01010542.1, from coordinate 185,774 downwards.
CATGGGGTCACAAGAGTCAGACACAATTTAGAGACTAAACCACCAGCACCATATTTGTGTATAACTGAATCACTCTGCTGTATACCTGAAAGTAACTGAGTTTTGTAAATCAACTATACTTCAATTTTAAAAACACTCAAAAAAGAAATAAAGCAAGATAAGCATTAAAAAATCATTCATTATTATTTATTTTTTCCAATTAATTTATTTATTTTAATTGGAGGATAATTATTTTACAATATTCTGATGGTTTTTGCCATATATATCCACCTCGTCAATGAAGGCTTAGTTACCCCCATCTTCACCCATGGTGAATTGCGCTTTCCCCATTTTGGTTCCCATGACTCCATTGTCCAGACATCTGCTACAGCACTCCCAGCACATTGCTAAGTGTGTTTTCTTCCCTTCTATCTTCTTTCTAAGTCCTTGAGAGTGAGGGCTCTGTCTTATCTGTCCTTGTATTTTCCGGACCCAGTACAGTACCTGGCACAGTATAAGCAAGCACCAATTTTACTGATTGAATAAACAAATTCCCAATGAAATGAATGAGAGCTCTTTAGGGAGAGGAAGGAGACGGGTTCACAGGCCATGATAAGACTCCAGGAAAATCCTGGATTCTGTTATAATGAACTCCTCAGCCGCCTAATGAAGCTACTGCATAACTCTCGCCCCAGCTGGATGTTGAAATGAAAGCCAACACAAGCCCGTGTTCTGCTAAGAATAACACCTACAAGATAGCAGTGTTTGAAATAAGCTTGTCTCTGGAAAGGTTCCTGAGCCTTGTAATTTTACTTTTATAGTCATGGCCCCAGCATGTTTGACTTTTCAAATCCCCTCAACTGAGATCCAAGGGTCTGTTTATAAAAGCCGTATCTGAAGCTCGTTCCTCTGGGAGGTACAAGTGGGATTTCTACTCCTCTGTACAAATTGCTCCCCTGGAGTGGATTACATTCTGCTTCTTGTAGGGCTTTTCTGTTTGGGGAAATGAGAAGAGAAAGTGAACAGCCTAATACAAAGGTGGTCATAAATGTCTCCGGGGAACCAAAGCCCTCTAACAATAAAAATAACAGTAACAACAGTAATAATAACAGCCCAAAGCAGCTGTCATCCAGGAGGGGAGAGCAGATAGAGGCGTCGTAGAAGAAACCAGATCAGTACAGAAGAGCAATTGGACGTGTTAAGTGCAAATGTTCTAGGCAGTAGACAGGAGCCAGGGACACTGGAAACAGGGTCAGGGGGCAAAGAAACAGCTTGTAACACAAAGTAAAGGGACTCAGGACCTATTTTAGGGACCAGGAAGAGCTACCAGGAGGTCAAGTTTATTGGATTACAACATGGTCTGGTTAAGACATTTAGGACCAGTCTGGAGCCCCGTGGAGACCAGACTGGGCTTCCCTTGTGGCTCAGCTGGTAAAGAATCCACCTGCACTGTGGGCCACCTGGGTTGGATCCCTGGATTGGGAAGATCCTCTGCAGAAGGAACAGCTACCTGCTCCAGTATTCTGGCCTGGAGAACTCCATGGACTGTAGTCCATGGGGTTGCAAAGAGTCAGACATGACTGAGCGACTTTCACTCACTCACTCACTCACTCACCGGAGCCCTGTTACCACAAAAATGCTATGAGGCTTTACAATGTGTTAACCTGGTGAGGCTAAACTAAGTTTCCCAGAACTTTTTTTTTTCCTTTTTCCAGAATGTCTCTGGTTGGTGTGGACTCATAGAGATTCTTATGCAAAATTTGAAGGCTGACAGTATCCTTCAGTATTATAGATTACACAGGATGGCCGTTAACTGCCAGCTCACTTTGTCAGCAGAGGCAATAGTTGGATTAACAACTAACCCTGCTTCCTCCACTTCCTTCCCAAGCTTATCCATTTTCTGGGCCAGGTGTGTGTGTGTTTTGTCCTGTTGATGCAAAGTGCCAGTCACTTTCTTCAAGACACCCACACCATCAAGGTCAGAGGCGTGAGAACTGAGATGGATTTCAGCTCATCTTTTTTGAGTTCCAACTTGTGTTTGGGGTTATGGCTTGCTTTTCAATTTGATTTAGCTTTCCTTCTCTACTGCCTGCCTTGTGGGCTTCAGGGTCTAGCGTTAAATGCAAAGACAACAGCCTTACAGACATTATTCCACCAGCTGCATGTTTGGGCAAGGTCAAATCCCTGTGACATATTCCTAATTATACATAGATTTATAATATCTAGTGCTTCTGCACCTCTCTTTGAACATTTACTAATATACACATTGTCTTCATAATGGAAAGACCATCAGCTTTGAACCAAAGAGACAGACCTGAATTCAGATCCTGCTCTTGCTACTTGTTTTTAATCTTCCATGTAGATTCTTATCTGAACGAGCCTCAGTTTTCTCATCTGTAACTTGAGGATAATGCTGATCTCACTGGGTTAGGGAAAGAATTAAGAGTGTTAAATATGCACAGCACTAGCTCATAGTAGGTGGTCAATTATGATGGGGAAGAAGGTGTTTTGTTGTTTATTGACTTGAGAGAATTTTCCTTCTCTCCCATTCATCCAAAATAGCTTTATTAGAACAATGGTACTTGGTACTTGCTCCATGGCTAATCAGTCATTTGTGATCACAACAAGCTACTTCCAGAAAGTGATGGAGTTGGGGCTGGTTTGACTCAGGCCCTGCTTGCTTCCTCCCATGTGAGTCACTGCAAATAATTTCCTCCTCACTGCAGGGGGAGAAATCCCTCACCCAGAATGAGCTGAGCACATGTGGCACTGTTCCTAATCCTCAAGCACTTCCATATGGTCCACTGGCTGCTGGCTCCGCAGCTCTGCCTCTTCTGCCTCTCTTGGTTATGGCAATGGTGAGGGCCAGAGTTATGAAAAAGAGAATGAAAGCCTTGCCAGCCTGTAATTCTCTAATGAACTCATGGCTGAGCTCATCAGTCGTCTCTCAGCATTCAGATCGCCCTGGGGATCAGCCCCTGACAGCAGGATGTGTTTTGGGACAAGGACACTTCCTTTAGCTTCATGATGGGTTGTCACAGCTGGATTCCTGATGACAAGTTCATTGGTCAAACATCTCTCATGTATTTATTTAATAAGAGAATGAGTTTGGAGAATTGTGAGCATTCTCCAATCACAACAAGAAATTCAAGCCAGATTATCTATCTTCATTTGGTTTCAGTTTATGATATGCACAATGTGTCTACACAACACTGTTTCAAGTACTACTGCTGAACAGTTCTGCACATTTAGTGGGTTATTCCATAGCTGGCACAACTGAAGATAACAGAAAGAGCATAGCATTGATAGTGGGAAGAAGTCATCTGCTACCCACTGGGGTGGGAGTGCAGGCAGGCATTCCCTTTTGCAACGTCTCCCAGTTTTCTCCTCTGTAACTCCATCTCCAGGGTCCACTGTGAACTCTGAGTACGTACATTTCAGCATGAAATAATAGAAAAAGAACTTTTCAGCAATACATAATTTTGAATATTTACTGTGTGCCAGGCAACTAGCAGGATCCTATCGAATAAATGAAAAGAAAGACATAATTTCTATTTTCACAGGGTAGGTAAAAATTAAGACTTAAAGAGTTATTGTACAACATCAAGGCAATAATAGAAAAGATGTCAAGAGCAGGACATGATTAGTCACCATGCAATTTGCACAGAAAATATGGGCTGCAGGAGATCAAATAAATTGAAAGAAAAAGAAGAGAAGTGAATCAGGCATATAGGTTTTAAATGTTTGTTTGTCGTGATGAAAATAAGATTCAGACAGTTAAAGAAAAATAAAGATCTGGGAAGGGAACTAGATTCTTTTCTTCAAACTGGACAATTGGTCATGGGCAAGGCTCTAGACAACTCAAAGCCTCAGTTTTCCCATCTTCCATATGGGGATGGGAACTGGACTTAAAATGATCTGATTCTATATCAGGTTCATAATTCAAGCAAGGGGGCTTCCATGGTGGCTCACTGGTAAAGAATCCACCTGCCAATGCAGAAGCCTTGGGTTCCATCCTTGGTCCAGGAAAACCCCTGGAGAAGGAAATGGCATCTCCCTCTAGTATTCTTGCCTGAAGAACCCCATGGACAGATGTTCTTGTCTGGAGAACCCCATGGACAGACGACCCCGGAGGGCTATCGTCCATGGGGTCAAAAAAAGTCAGACTCAACTTAGCGGCTGAACAACAATAACAACAAGAAATTCAAGCCAGATTATCTATCTTCATTTAGTTTCAGTTTATGATATTCATAATGTGTCTACACAACACTGTTTCAAGTACTACTGCTGAAATAGTTCCTTGACTATAAATCACACTTTACCATCATGATTGTTAATCTTTCTTAAGGAGGATCCTATGGTTGCTTATCTTGGTTTCTCTTATTGTGTTTGTCAAAGTGTCTGTGTACCCATGGCCAGTGTTTAACAAAGCCAGTCGGCTGATAAGTTTGTACAATATTGTTCTGAGCCATTAGAGGCATCATCGAAGTAGATACTTGGACTAATTCTCAGACCCCCTGAAAGAGTGCAACACTGAAAATTTATGCAAGGAGAGAAAAACGTGTGAAAATGTTCAGCAAACTCTCTTTTTCCACAAAGCCAAGCACTTGGTGTCTTTTTTCTTTTTTTTGCAAATTTGCGAAATGACAAAAAGATTTCTCAGGCTGTGGGGAACAGATTGTCCCTTTGGCCCGAGTAGAAGGGGGGTGAGACACTGACTGCTGAGTAAGAAACATGCCCGAAGTACACAGACATGATATTTTCATTTCAACTTCCGTGGTTTGAATAGGATGACTGAGGCTTTTTATAGAATTATTGTTTTGGCCTTGTAAATTGGCAAATCTGTTTTCAATCAAGTGGGACCATTGTCTCTTGCAGTGCAATATTTCAAAAGGAAAAAATGGTACAGTAGACCTAGATGTGGGCATCACAGCATCCTTCTCTCCACAGAGACTTAGTAATTTGCTGTATTGGGCTAGGCGTGTGATTCATCTAAAGATAACAGACATGTGTCTTGTAATCTGTCTGGGAAACTGACTTCTGATATTTTAGATACAGAAAAGAGCAGCAGATTGTATTCATGTCCTGGCTACTTGACATAAGCACCATTGTGTAATAGAAAGCAAGATAAGTAGCATAATCTCACACTAGTAACATTATCATTTTTTACCAAAGCTGTTCTTCACTCGGGCAAACAGTTGTGATCTAAAAAGGGACTTCCAGATTTGATATTCCAGTGACTTGTTCATTTGTGTATTTGTTAGTTTTTGTTTCTTACTTCACCTAATGCTGCTGGATAGCATTTTCCAGGTCTGGCTTCCCAACTGGACAACTGGTGAGGGTTGGGGCAGGTCTTGTACATCTTGCTATCTCGCCCTGTGCCTGATGCTTGAGCTTCCCAGGTGGCTCAATGGTAAAGAATCCACCTGCCAATGCAGGAGGCTCAGGTTTGATTCCTGTGTGTGGAAGATCCCCTGGAGGAGGAAATGGCAATGTATTCCAGTATTCTAGCCTGGGAAATCCCATAGACAGAGGAGCCTGGTGGGCTACAGTCCATGGGATCACAAAGAGGTAGAAGTGACTGAGCGACTGAACACGCTGCTTATTTTGCAAACAGTAACTACGTTTAAAGATATTTTTTTCCCAAAGTGACTTTGACACCCCAAACAACCTTGTGTGTTATGTAAGGCAAGAAATAGTGTCTCTTAATTAGTTGAGACCTAAAGAGATAACAGACCTTGTCTGAGGGTCAGCCCCTCCACCACTGTCTCCTTTCCAGGTGAACAAGTCACAAATGCATTTATTCCACCTAAAGTCTTCTTCTTCACCTGAGTATTCCCAGATAATTCTGACATTCCATTCAGGGAGCTTCCTGTGCTAAAATAATATGATATGAGACCTTGGCATATTCTATATCTTTTCCTGAAATCATTCTGATGACACATGCTGCTGCTGCTGCTGCTGCTAAGTCGCGTCAGTCGTGTCCGACTCTGTGCGATCCCATAGACAGCAGCCCACCAGGCTCCCCCGTCCCTGGGATTCTCCCGGCAAGAACACTGGAGTGGGTTGCCATTTCTTCTCCAATGCATGAAAGTAAAAAGTGAAAGTGAAGTTGCTCACTCGTGCCCGACTCGTAGCGATGCCATGGACTGCAGCCTACCAGGCTCCTCTGCCCATGGGGTTTTTCAGGCAAGAGTACTGGAGTGGGTTGCCATTGCCTTCTCCTCTGATGATACACAATGAGACAAAAACTCAAAAGCTCCCAGCACTAAAAACCATGACACTCAAACTCTTGCAAGAATCTGAAAATAAATTTCAGTTGCTATAGTGCTTTAGCAACTAAGGATCCCAACTTGTGGCTGTCACAATAATTGCTGAATGAAGTGGAATATATCCACTAGTTAAAAGAAACTAGGAAGATCTTTGATGCCACTCTCTTATCATATCAGCTATTTCTTTGGCAAGGATCCAGGGTTCCAGTTGATCAGATAATCATGACATTGAAAAGTCAAGATATTGTGTCTTACTTAAGAATTATTTCCCAACAGTAAAATATATACACACACAAACACATGTTTTACATACACTTTTTTTCAAACTGACCTAGCATTTGCATCTTCAGTTTCCAAATTACCTGGAATGTATTTTTAATATGGCATGAGTTTGAGGGTTTTTTTTTTTTTTCAAATAGGGAATGCTCACCGTCCTCACTCTATATTTGAAAAGCCCATTTTCCCATTAATTTGTACATCAGCAATTTCCTTATTTGCCAAGGTCTGTCTCTGGGCTGCATGCTTCATCCTGTTGATCAGTCCTACACTGTGTTAATTAATGTGGCTTAAAAATAAGTCCTTATGTCTACTAGGGTAAGTATAACATCTTTGTTTTTTGGCAGAATTTTCTTAGCTATTGTTGAACAACTATTCTTCTGTACGTATTTTAAGTAACATTTTGTCAAGATCTGTGATGGGGGGGAATATGCTACTGAAAAATTGATTGGAATGTCATTGAATATGTGGAATAATTTAAGACAAACCCACACCTCATTACCTGGTCCTCAGCCCAATTAAGTGTACTTTCCCTAATCTGATTTGTCTACACTGCCCCCGATTCTCTAAATCTTTCCATAATATACTCAAGAACTTGTAGTCTGTCATTAGCAAATTCTCTATAACCTAAACCTGAGGATATTGATTCCTGTCAAGCTTAATAAGTCAGAGTCAGTCTTGCCTCCCACGTAATTTGTGAGTATGCTTATGGAGAAGGTATATTCCTTGTTCTTCATGGGCATTTCTCAATTGTTTACCCTCTTTTCTGTTAAAAATATCCTTTGAAAAAGACACAATTGGGCTACATCATCTGTTACTTGATACCTCTAATACAGAACTCTTGGGTACTTCTCTTATGAAATGTTTTAGCACCTGTCTCATGAATTTTTTCTCCATGCCTACAATCGTCTTCCTTCCTCTGGTGATTTTCATACTCATGTGAGTAGATTTATCCAATAGCTCAACTTCTTTGCAAGATCTCATTTTCTTCATACCTTAACTTACGCAACTACATGGTCATACTCTCAACTCTGCTCAGACTCCTCCAAACCTCCCAGCACTTCTTCTCATGGCTTTTGAAAGATCTCTTCCTCTGGGTTTCTCAGAGTTCCACCCTGAGTTCCACCATCACACTGGTCATTAATGATATCAACACTGATTGTAAGAGCAATAGTCTATGGAGTATTTTCCTTGTTGAACTCATTTCTCTATGCTATGGAGAGATTTATGCTTTTTTGAAGAACAAGTTAAAAGAATTCCAAATTATAGAAACAGTGCAGGCTTCTTATATCACTGCAAGAAATGTATAGTCAGAAGGAGAAGGAAATTACATGTAGAGCCTGGGGTTCACAGGGGGCAAGGAGCTGGGTGTCAGACAGCACTGGACTCGGGCACAATAGAAAGCTAGTCTGTCTCAACTGACCCCAGGGTTTCCCTGGTGGCTCTGGTGGTAAAGAATCTGCCTGCAATGCAGGAGACCTGGGTTTGAACCATGGGTCAGGAAGATCCCCTGGAGAAGGAAATGGCCACTCACTCCAGTATTCTTGCTTGGAGAATCCCGCAGACAAAGGGCCTGGCAGGCTGCAGTCCATGGGGTCACAAAGAGCCAGACACAACTGAGCAACTAAGTACAGCACAGAGCATTTTAGTTGTCACAGTTTAGGGAAGCAGGTGTTACTGACAAAGGTCAGGGATGGTGTTAAATATCCTGTGGGCAGCCCCACAGCAAAGAACATTTTGAATCCACATGTTAATAGTATTGAGGCTGAGAATCTCTCTGATAAGGAAAATTCAGTAGAGATTCTGGCTTTAAGATGTAAGACCTATGTGGCAATTTGGACACTTTTTCTCACTGACTGGTGCCTCAGTTTCCTTGAGTGTAAAATGAAGATAATAATAATATTTAGCTCATGGAATTTTCAGCAGCATTGATAAAATAATTTATGGAAAGCTTTTCCCATGTTGTCTCATAGTTAGCAAATACATAAAGAAATTGGAGTATGACCACTAGAAAATTATATCTGGATTTAGAGATAATCTAATCCCATCTTCCACCCTATGAAGGAAGATTCTTCCCCTATAGCAAGGAGAAGGTGGGACTACTTGAGAGAGTGACATTGACATATATACAGTGTGTGCATGCATGCTAAGTCACTTTAGTCATATCCAACTCTTTGCAACCCTATAGACTGTAGCCCGCCAGGCTCCTCTGTCCATAGGATTCTCCAGGCAAGAATACTGGAGTGGGTTACCATGGCATTGAACCTGCATCTTTTATGCCTCCTGCATTGGCAGACAACTTCATTACCACTATTGTCACCTGGGAAGTCCCTTTAGTGGACTATAGTTGCTTTATAAATGTGCTAGTTTCTATTATACAACAAAATGGTTCAGCAATATGTATACATGTATTCCCTCCTTCTCGAATCTCCCTGCCCCCCTCCCCTAATCCCACCCCTCTCAGTGTTCTGTGATGTCCTCACTGTATTTTGAGTCCAACTTTTCATTTTTATCCATAATGACACTCCTCCAGGAAGGCTGCCATCAACTACCTCCTAGTTTCTCACAAAAGTAACCAATTGGTCTCCTTCAGTCAGTTCAGTTCAATTCAGTCACTCAGTCGTGTCCGACTCTTTGCTACCCCATGAACTGCAGCAAGCCAGGCCTCCCTGTCCATCACCAACTCCTGGAGTTCACCCAAACCCACGTCCATCAAGTCGGTGATGCCATCCAGCTATCTCATTCTCTGTCATCCCCTTCTCCTCCTGCCTCCAATCCCTCCCAGCATCAGAGTCTTTTCCAATGAGTCAACTCTTCGCATGAGGTGGCCAAAGTATTGGAGTTTCAGCTTTAGCATCATTCCTTCCAAAGAACACCCAGGACTGATCTTCTTTAGAATGGACTGGTTGGCTCTCCTTGCAGTTCAAGGGACTCTCAAGAGTCTTCTCCAACACCACAGTTCAAAAGCATCAATTCTTCAGCGCTCAGCCTTCTTCACAGTCCAACTCTCACATCCATACATGACTACTGAAAAAACCATAGCCTTGACTAGATGGACCTTTGTTGGCAAAGTAATGTCTCTGCTTTTGAATATGCTATCTAGGTTGGTCATAACTTTCCTTCCAAGGAGTAGGCGTCTTTTAGTTTCACGGCTGCAATCACCATCTGATTGCAATCACCAGTGATTTTGGAGCCCAAAAAATTTAAGTCTGACACTGTTTCCACTGTTTCCCCATCTATTTCCCATGAAGTGATGGGACCAGATGCATGATCTTTGTTTTCTGAATATTGAGCTTTAAGCCAACTTTTTCACTCTCCTCTTTCACTTTCATCTTTACTTGGTCTCCTTACTTGTGTGCTTTTCGATTGCTTACTTAGTTGCTCAGTTGTGTCTGACTCTTTGCAACACTTTGGACTGCAGCCTACCGGGCTCCTCTGTCCATGGGATATTTTAGTCAAGAATACTGGAGCAAGTTGCCATTTCCTTCTCCACGGGATCTTCCCACCCCAGGGATCCAAGGTGCATCTTCTGCATTACAAGTGGCTTCTTTACCCACTGAGCCATCAGGGAAGCCCTGTGTATTTTTTAATCCTTCTTTAATAAGGACTTGTATTATTTATTAGTTATGTCTACACACAATGCAAAAGGCTTTACATCACTTTTTGATTACTAAGAAAAAGTCTATCTTGCAGCACTGGCAGTGAATTTGAAGCAGTCAAGGACCCTCTGCCCCTGAGATTCATATAAAAGTTGCTAAATATTCACATCCACAAAGATAAATTTTATTTTAAATTTCCAGGCTCTCAGAATTATTTCTTTTACTGTTCCTGTCCGAATTTGCTTCCTGATCCAATTTAGTTTTGGGGACCCATCTTGTCAGGGATATCATCTGTGGGTGTGAATGTGTTTCTATGATGTGCTTATGTTTCCTATGTAGCAAGTGATATTCATCTTTTTCAATCTTACTTCAAACTCACACTTTCTGCCCACACCATCCATGATAAAATAAGGCCTTGATGTTCTTGGCCAGAGCAGAGAAAAGGAGAATAGAAGTGCCATTAGTCATTTTATTGCATTTTGTTTTAACTCAACCACCAGATTTGATTTTTGTTTTGAACTCTGAATGGTTTTCTACCAAATCACAAGATCAAAGAATTTTAGACCCCAAAAACCATAAAACTTAAATGTGTTTAAATGGTGACATATCACCTTTTAGCCAGAGATATAGTTTCTTAATAATTTTGAACAAATAAGCCAACCTATCTGCTGAGAATAAATAAGAACAAAATGTACCATCTGCATCTGAACTTTAAATTACACCATTCCAAGGCAGAGTTGGTCTGTTTTTTCAGAAAAATCCCCTTTCCTTTGCATCATCACATTACTTGGCCCATATACAGTTTGCCTTCAATTTATCAAAGGTTTAGGTTCTTAACAGGGACAGACCTAACTTCTCTAGTATGGTTTATTCATATTCAGCAGATTTCTTTATATCTTGACTTGCTTTCCCTAATGTAAGAATGAAGGCACCAAAAAGTACGTCTCTAAAATCACAAAGTAAACAGTATATATTTCAGAGTATATATTTGAGAAAGCTTTCACTTTAGACTTCTACTGATCGTGGCATATCTATATCATAGTCTTGACAAAACTGAATGGAAGACATATCTGCTAATTTTGTTTTTCTGACAGACTTCCACTAGAAATACATTATAATATTTACTATTCTCTTTCTAAAAATCATTCTTGTCTGTAACAAAAATGTTTGGTTTTTGTTACAAAATCTCTTTTTAGAGACTTCTCTGAACATCAACAAAGTGTTAGTCACTCAGTTGTGTTCAACTCTTTGAGATCACACGCACTATAGCCCACCATGAACTATAGTTCTCTGTCCATGGGATTCTCCAGGCGAGAATACTGGAATGGGTTGCCATTCCCTTCTCCAGGGGATCTTCCCGACCCAGGGATTGAACTCGGATCTCCGACCCAGGAATTGAACCCAGGTCTCCTGCATTGCAGCAGATTCTTTACCATCTGAGCCACCAGGGATCAACAAAAACTGGCCATAAATGTCAGGAAATCACACATCCTACTGCTAGTTAGGTATCCATAGCCATTTACAATACATATTCTCACTGTGCCCTATTTTTCTTTCAATCTTTCTTGTTTTAAATTTTCTCTTTGGAATCTCTCACCATCAACCTGTTGCCTGAGTTTCCTCTCCACTCTCAGAGTCTTGCAACTAAAAGAGTAATCTTGCTTAAAAAAAAAAAAAAAAAAAGAATCTGTATGGCTAAGAAAACCGGCCAGAGGTATAGAAATTTGCAGTCACTGAATTTCACCAAGTTTTGACAATGAGAGTGGTATAATATGGTTAACCAGTACACTGGCATTTTACAAAAGGCAGAATTTAAGTTAATTTTTATTGGAGGATAGTTGCTTTTCAATGTTGTGGGGTTTTTTTTTGTTTGGTGGATAGCAAAGTGAATCAGCTGTAAGTATACATATACTGACTCTTTTTTAGATTTCCTTCCCATTTAAGTCCCCACAGCACTGAGCACTGAGTGAAGTCCAGAGTACTGTACCATTATTAGGTTCTCACTAGTTACCTATTTTATACATAGCAGTATGCATGTGTCAATCTCAATCTCCCAAGTCTCCTCCTCTCCTTCCTTCCTTTGTGTCCAACGTTTGTTCTCTAAGTCTGTGACCAAATTTCTGTTTTGCAAATAGGTTCATCTCAAGATTTTTTCTAGATTCTACATTTAGGTGATGTTATATGATATTTGCTTTTCTCTTTCTGATATACTCCACTCTGTATGACCTATAATAGATCCATCCATATTTCCGCAAATGGCACTATTTTATTCCTTAAAAATGGCAAGATTTAAAATAAAAAAGGCAGGATTTAAAATCATATGTCAGCTCCTTTACTTTAGAGATGTCACGTCTCTGAAACATTTTTTCCCTCTTAAAAAAAAAAAATAGTACTCTCCAATTTGTAAGATTGATATAAATGCTGGAGGTAATTCATACATTCAACAGATATTTATTGAACACATTTTAAGTGTCTTGCCTTGTGCTAGGCTCTGACTATACAAGAGTACATGTCTATTGTAGAGGTCAGGTAGCTCTTTGGACACAAGTTCCTATTTGATTGGGGAATGGGCACAAAAACAAATAAGTGCACAGTAAAAACAGACACTTATGAATTGCCTAAATTAAAGGTAAATGAACTGAAGGTTGAGACAGAGTTCTCTGACATTTTTTCTTACAATTTTTGAAATTATTTGTTGAAAAATACTTTAGAGGTATAAACACTTCACCCCCAGTTATTTATATCTCTAGTTAATTACCTTAATTCACTGAGGGTTTCTTCTGAATGAATCAATCAATCACAGGGGGAATAAAATAAGATGAATCCTGGATCTGGGAGAAGGAATGTATTCTTCTGCTCTTGGGTTCTAAACAAAGAAATCAAGAGAATGGTTGGATTTAGTTACCATTAGTGGTTGACTTGTTCAAGGGGCTAGCCTCAGGGCAGGGCTCCATGGAAATATGCTTGAAGAAATTAAGCACCATGATCATGTATTGTGTGTATATAATTATTTGCCCTTAAAGAAAGAGGACTGAAGCAAAAACTGGTGGCAGGAAAATCCATATATTTTGTAAGTCACCAGGGAGAAGGAAATGGCAACCCACTCCAGTATTCTTGCCTGGAGAATCCCAGGGATGGAGGAGCCTGGTGGGCTGCCATCCATGGGGTCACACAGAGTTGGACACGACTGAAGCGACTTGGCGGCAGCAGCAGCAGCAGTATGAAGACTCATTGCTGTTCACAGAAAGAAAATTTCATAGAATAATTATTTTTATTTTGTGTCAGAAATTTTCTGTTAGATATTTGGAAGATTAACCTTCTCAAACACTCACTGAATTCCTCAATGCACAATGATTAATTCAGTATAATCCTCCAGAGATTTTGAGAGGCTGGAGATATGGTTAAGAAAGGGTTTATTCCCATCTTCAAAGGATCCTAGCCTATGTAAAGAAGGCAGACACTGAATGAATCATTGCAATATCATACAGTCAGTTCTCTAGCGGCAACTGAATGGAGTCCCGAAAATTCAGTGCATCCAAGCTCCAGGGTGTGGGGTAATTATGTTTGTTTTCTTTCCTGGGATGGAAGAAAAAAAAGAGAGACAGAGAGAGAAAGAAGTCAGTCATCATATCCAGATTGCACATAGCTGAATTTTTGTTACCATTAGCATGTTTTGACTAACCCAAAGGCTCATTGTAATTTCTCTAAACCTCATAATGGTCGTGTCTACTCTCTGTCTGCCTAAGTCTATAGCTAAGTCTACTCGATTTTTCATATTTGATATTGTGCCTGAGGGAATTCTCAGTAAAGACCATTTTTACTTGCAACCTTTCTGCCAAAACTGGGCATCAGTCATCAGACCCAGTCACTCTGAGGTCTAATGAGTGTTCTTGTCAAGTATGATATGATTGTCTAATTGCTGTATACCATTTTTTTTTTGAAGGGACCTTTACATTGAGTGGCTTAGTGTTTAAATACCAGCTCTGGCTTCCCTACTATCAAAGTCTCCTAAATGTCTATCTTCTACCATCACCTCTTTCCAGAATTCTAGCCTCATCTATCCAGCAGCCAGTTCCACATTTCTACCTGCTTATTTTTTACACAATCAATGATAAGATGTTCAAAACAAAACTCTCGATTCTCTACACATATCAATGATAACATGTTCAAAACAAAACTCTCAATTCTCTAGCCTGCAGAACCATTCTCCTTTCAGACTTTTACAGCTCAGAGGATGGTACCATTATTCACTCAGTATCTGAAACGAAGGCCTGAAGTAATGCCCAGTTCCTCTCTCTCCTTCTTCTCTACATGTGCCTGCTAAGTCTCTTCAGTCGTGTCTGACTCTGTGACCCCATGGACCATAACCTACCAGGCTCCTCTGTCCATGGGATTCTCCAGGCAAGAATACTGGTGTGGTTGCCATTTCTTCCTCCAGGGGATCTTCCCCACCCAGGGACTGAATGCCATTCTCACATCTCCTGCACTGGCAGGCAAGTTCTTTACCACTGGTGTGGAAGTCCTTCAACCAATGCCTCAGATGGACTCTCTTCTTCCACATTTGCCCACTACAGTTCTCCACAAAGATGTTTCAATTATCTTTTTTAAGTATAGCTAAGATGAATGTTCCTCCTTACATTGCAATCCCATTCTTCCAAACTTCACCGAAATGGGGACACATCTAAGTAATTATCTATTGGTTGACTAAAAACTCATGGTGTAGTGAAGAGGATATGCTTTGGAATCAAAGAGATCACTTCTAATTAGATTTTAGGCTTTTCTACACAATGGCAGTGTGAATTTATACACAACAGCTAACATTTTAAAGCCTAATTTCTCAATCTGAAATAAGATTAAAAGGAGTACCTGTCTGTCATTCATTCATCCATTCTAAAAACATTTATTGGACTACTAAGAGTGTCAGGTACTGTGATGAGCATTGGTATAGAAAATAAATAAAGTGGATATAAGACTGTCCTTGTTTCCCCTGGTTGCTCAGTGGTAAAGAATCCAGCTGCCAAGCAGGAGATGCAGGTTCATTCCCTGAGTCCAGAAGATCACCTGGAGAAGGAAATGGCAACCCACTCCAGTATTCTTGCCTCAGAAGTTGAAATTCCATGAACAGAGAGCTTGGGGGCTACAGTCCATGGGGTCTCGAGTCAGACCTGACTTAGTGACTAAACAAGGATGTCCATAAATTGCTTAAAGTTTATAATTGAACATAGTGTCAAATGAACTCAAGTAACAAACGATGGGTGCCACTATGGTCTGAATGTTTGTGTCCCCTGAAATTCATATGTTGAAATCCTAATGCCTGGTGTAATAGTATTAAGGGTGGGGCCTTTGAGAGGTGCTTAAGTTATAAGAGTGGAGACCTCATGATGGGATTAGTGTTCCTATAAAAGAGACCAAAGAGAATTCTCCTACCCTTTCTTCAATGTGAAGATATAACTCAGAAGCTCAGAAGTCTGCCACCCAAAAGAGGGCCCTCTCTTGGCTATACTGGTACTGTGCTCTCAGATTTCCAGCCTCTAGAACTGCAATAAATAAGTTTCCAATTATAATCCACTCAGTCTTTTATATCTTGTTATGGCAACATGAACTGACTCAGACAGGTGCTCTGTTCTTTGGCCTTCTGATACTAGGCATCATCTATCTTCTATTTAAACCTTCATCAGATATCTTCTGATTCTTAATCCTGAGCTATTTTTACTTTATTATGGTGCCTTATACTGTCATCTATTGGAACAATATCTAGTTTTAAAATTCAAAAAACAAAGCTGGTATGATTTGTTCTCAAAGGATCTCTTGGGCATTCCTCTTAGTGTAATGTAGAGAAAGGCTGTAATTACTGCCCTTCATGTAAGTAAGCACTCAAGCCATGTATGGTACTGATTAGATGTGGTAAGATGCATGAGCTGTTGAACATGTTCCTTGAAGGTTATAAATAAGTGTGTGATGTCGGTAGTAAAATACAAGAATTGGGTTTTAGTTACAGCAACATGCCATAATTAGCCAGATGACACCTATAACCACAAAAAAAGAACGCAGTTCAATAACCGGAGTAGATCGAGACCCCAGAAACCACAGTTGCAACTGGTGCCAGCTGGAAGCCTGCTCAGACCAATTCTCTTTGCTCACGAGCACCGGAGACACCACCCTTTGGTGAGCAAAGTGTCACTGGCTCAGCTTGGGAGGTCCAGGCTGGTTGGAATCCCCGGAGGCATGGGACAATTTCTTTCCATATTTAGCCTCAGGAACTCAGGCCCTCAATTCTCCAGAAGAATCACAATTCAGTTCTTAGCAGCGAAAAGTCAAAAGAACAGGTTTTCCACCAGGAACTGAGCCAGTCAGAAGCTGCCTCTTTTCAGAGGCTCTGAATCTAGTTCTGAAATAGTTTGGTTTTCGCTTACACTGAACAGCAAATACAACCATGATGAAAAGGTAGGTGGTTTGGGAAAATTCTGACTCCATGCCTGTGCACCGGTGGGTAAGTCATTCCTTTCTTCAAGCTTTCATTTCCTCACCTATTAAGTAAAGGTGGAGTAGGAAGCTCTAGAGGCCTTTCTCAGGTGTTCTAAAGAGCTTGGTGCTCTGAAATAGCCCAGGCCCAAACTTCTTTCCTACCTGTGGTTCAGATCACTGACATCAGCCTTTGGGGCCATATTACTATACTCTAAGCTTCCTTTCAGGAAGTTGCTTTGCATTAAGTAAGCTCTTACTGTTCTCTAGTCACACTCTATTTGTCCAATTTTACCTCATTAACTACTTGTATTTTCTCCTCTTTGAATCTTGGGGCTTCTCTTCTTTGTAAAGTCACTTAATTTGATGCCTTAGCAACTGCGTTTGTATTTCTAGTGGAATCGTCTACTCAGCCTCTTCTTCAAAACAAGAGAAGTACCTCCTTGGAAGAAAGGCAGATTGCCTCTTTATAAAGAAGCTCTTATACATTTCTTTTCCTCAGTGTAAGCATTTACAATCTCAAGATAAGTGGAAGCTCAGTTCGGTTCAGTCACTCAGTTGTGTCCAATTCTTTGCAACCCCATGAATCACAGCACACCAGGCTTCCCTGTCTGTCACCAACTCCAAGAATTCACCCAAACTCATGTCCATCAAGTCGGTGATGCCATCCAGCCATCTCATCCTCTGTCATCCCCTTCTCCTCCTGTCCCAATCCCTCCCAGCATCAGGGTATTTTCTAATGAGTCAACTTTTCTCATGAGGTGGCCAAAGTATTGGAGTTTCAGCTTCAGCATCAGTCCTTCCAATGAATACCCAGGACTGATCTCCTTTAGGATAGACTGGTTGGAACTCCTTGCAGTCCAAGGGACTCTCAAGAGTCTTTCCAACACCACAGTTCAAAAGCATCAATTCTTTGGTGCTCAGCTTTCTTCACAGTCCAATTCTCACATCCATACATGACCACTGGATAAACCATAGCCTTGACTAGACGGACCTTTGTTGGCAACGTAATATCTCTGCTTTTTAATATGCTAGCTAGGTTGGTCACAAATTTCCTTCCAAGGAGTCAGCGTCTTTTAATTTCATGGCTGCAATCACCATCTGCAGTGACTTTGGTGGATTCTAAAGATTAATGAACCCATTCAGGCGTTTGTCCCATAGACAGTTGTTAAATATCTTCCATGTACCAAGCACCATGCTAGGATTACATATACCTTAAGTGTGCATGCTCAGCTGTGTCTGACTCTTTGTGACCTCATGAAATGTAACCTACCAGGCGCCTCCGTCCATGGAATGTTCCAGACAAGAATGCTGGAGCAGGTTGCCTTTTCCTACTCCAGGGGATCTTCCTGAACCAGGGATCGAACCTGCATCTTCTGCACTGGTAGGCAGATTCTTTACCACTCTGCCACCTGGGAAGCCCACATATACCTTATATCATCAATCATTAAAAATATGAATTTAACATCTACTAAGAATATGGAAACAAAGATCATGGCATCCGCTCCCACCACTTCATGGGAAATAGATGAGGAAACAGTGGAAACAGTGGCAGACTTTATTTGGGGGGATTCCAAAATCACTGCAGATGGTGACTGTAGCCATGAAATTAAAAGATGCTTACTCCTTGGAAGGAAAGTTATGACCAACCTAGATAGCATATTCAAAAACAGAGACATTACTTTGCCAACAAAGGTCCGTTTAGTCAAGGCTATGGTTTATCCAGTGGTATGTATGGATGTGAGAGTTGGACTGTGAAGAAAGCTGAGCACCAAAGAATTGATGCTTTTGAACTGTGGTGTTGGAAAGACTCTTGAGAGTCCCTTGGATTGCAAGGAGATCCAACCAGTCCATCCTAAAGGAGATCAACTCTGGGTGTTCTTTGGAAGGAATGATGCTAAAGCTGAAATTCCAATACTTTGGCCACCTCATGCAAAGAGTTGACTCACTAGAAAAGACTTTGATGCTGGGAGGGATTGGGTGCAGGAGGAGAAGGGAACGACAGAGGATGAGATGGCTGGATGGCATCACCGACTCGATGGACGTGGGTTTGGGTGAACTCCAGAGGTTGGTGGTGGACAGGGAGGCCTGACATGATGCAATTCATGGGGTCTCAAAGAGTTGGACACGACTGAGCGACTGAACTGAACTGAACTGAAGAATCTGGAAACATGCATACTGCATTTTTTATAAGTTTTCCTGAATTTTCCTTTCATAATATCTTTCTTGTTTAAAAAAGTAAATAAATTTTATCAATATGTAACTTACATTTTGGGGATACAATTCAGTGAGCTTTGACGAATATACTCACCCATATAACCTCAACCAAAATATTGAACATTTACATCACCCCTTGAGAGTCCCTCGTGGTCCTTTGCAATCAACTCCTGTCTATCCCTGGCCCTAGGCAAGCCCCAGTGCGTCATTATAGATTAGTTTTGTCTGTTTTAGAATGTCCTTTAGGTGGAGTCATGCAGCATGTCCTCTTGTGTGATCACAAGAGCACATTGATTTTGAGGTTTACCCATGTTGTTTGTATGTTTTGTTCATTATCCCCTTTTACTGCTAAACAGAATACATTGTAAAGATATGCCACAATTAGCTAATTCTTTCCTATGGTGATGATCAGTTGAGTGGTTTCTAGTTTAGGCTACAAAAGATAAAACTGCCATAAACATTCACAGACAAGCCTATGTGTGAATACAGTTGATACTTGAACAACAGAGATTTGAACTGTACTTATACATGGATTTTTTTCAATAAATACTATAGTATTGTGTGATCCACAGCTGGTTGACTCTGTGGATGTGGAACCACAGATATATAAGGGCAATGATGGGACTTGAACATTTTGTGGATTTTGGTAAATGTGGCAAGTCATAGAACCAATACCCTGCATATACCAAAGGACTATGGTGAGATTCCCTGGTGGCTCAGTGGTAAAGAATCTGCCTGCTAATGTAAGAGACACAGATTCAACCCGTGATTTAGGAAGATCCCGCATACTGCGTAGTAGCTAAGCCTGTGTGCCACAACTTCTGAGCCTGTGCTCTAGAGACCATGAGCTGCAGCGACTAAAGCCTGTGTTCCCTGGAGCCTGTGCTCCACAATGGAGAAGCCACTGCAATGAGAAGCCTGTGCACCGCAGCTAGAGAGGAGCCCCTTTTTGCCTTTGCTGCAACTAGAGAAAAGGCCACGCAGCAAGGAAGACCCAACACAGCCAAAATAAATAATTAAATAAAAAATTAAAAAAGAAGGACTATGGCACATGCTTTCATTTCTTTTAAATAAAGGCCTCAAAATGGAATACCTAGGTCACATAGAAATGTATTTTTTACTTTCTAAAAATCTGTCAAGCTGTATTTAAGAGTGGTACCATTTTACACTTCCAGAATTCTAGCTGCCCCACATCTTCACCAGTACTTAGTACTGATATCTTTTTATTCTGATGTCTTAATTCCAGCCTTGCAAGTGGATGTTTAGTGATATTTCACTGTGACTTTAACTGCCATTTCCCTGATGACTGGCAGTGCTGAGTACTCTTGGATATGCTTATTGGTCATGCCTATATCTTCATGCATTACTATAATAACCAGGATCTTCTGTTTGCTGTGGACTAGAAGCAATGGCAGTGGATATCCTCTCTTATTCCTACTCTTCCAGAGAACACATTTGGTCATAAACCATAAGATATAATGTTAGACATAGCAGTTTTTGTAGGTGTAGTTTACTTATAATTTGTTCATGAAAGCTTGTTTTTGATTTCTTGAGATATCATATGGTTTTTCTCATTTACTCTGTTAATATGGTAAATTATACGGATTGATTTTTAAATGTCCTATTAACTTTGCATTTTCATTTGTTCATATATGACAGTAAAGCATCAGAAATTAAAAACTGCCCAAAACCCACAATGCATGGTAAGCCTTGTCTACTAATGAGCTTCTTTATAGGGAGATCTGGATTGTTCATAGTGTTTAGGAATTCCCACATGTCAGTATTTACATTTCTTTTTTCTTTGATTGGTCAGATACCCCATAAAAATTTTGTCATTAAACATTAAGCCCTATTTCCCACTGATTTATTGCTTCATGAAGGAAGAGAATATTATTATAGGGTATGTAGGCTTTCTGTGTAAACTCTGTTTTCTCTTTGGTTCTCAAACATCAGCTTTGTCTCTGGTTCAACTACTCTAAGGACTGCTGCTTCTGCTAAGTCGCTTCAGTAGTGTCCGACTCTGTGGGACCCCAGAGACAGCAGCCCACCAGGCTCCTCAGTCCATGGGATTTTCCAGGCAAGAGTACTGGAGTGGGTTGCCATTGCCTTCTCCAACTCTAAGGACTAACCCTCCATTATTTTGTGCTGTAGGAAGGAAATGACGTCTATAATATTAGAAAGGAGAAAGTATCTAAAGGTGTGGTTTCTTCTTACACAATCTTTAGGCAATCATTCTGAGACCCCTTTCAGAAGTATTTGATCATTTGAACTTCTGAAACTTTCTGGAGTTTCATGGGTACAGAATAGAATGTTTTCAAGACCCTTGTATTTCTAACTTGGGTTTCAGAGTTCCAAAATATCTTGGCTATCTCTTATTGGTAATTTTCTTATTTCTTGTCGTTGTGAATTTATGCCTTCTTGAAATCTTTTCACTGTCTTTCGAAATACAGTTTGCAGAAGCAAGAGAGATGCTTAATCATCTTGCTTAAAAAAGAAAGCAAGTTCTGGCTTTGAGTTTTTTTTTTAATGTTTTTTAAATATTTGATGAGGAAACTGAGACATGTTAAGGCTACAGGAATAGCAGACATTACCACAGGGGCTTGTAGGCTATGAAAATGTGTTCTCCTTCCTGAATGCAGTGGAGAGCAACAAGGGAAAAGGAGGAGAGCAACGTAATCATAATTAGACTTTAAAATGAGTCTATGTCTGGAGTATCAAAATTTGTTGAAAAGAGTCAAGAATAAAGTAGAGACTAGATTGGAGGCTCTGGCAGCAATTTAAAAAAGAGTTATGGCAATTTGATCTAGGGAGTGGATCACGGACCAGCACCTTCATCCCTACAATCAATGGTTTCTCTCAGTCTGTCTTCCTTCCTTTCTTTAATTTGGCAGAATTAATCCTGCCAAATGTACCTTCAAAAAATTCCCCTGCTATATCTTCTTTTCATCTATAGGCTGAAATATTAATATCATCTAGTTCCTAAGGATCCCACAAACACACTTTGAATCCTCTACTTTGCTGCCAGAATTATTTTTTGAGAACACAGGCTTGATTATGTGACTCTTTTAAAGAAAATTTTTCAATGACTCCCTAAATTCAGAAGACAAAGCTTGAGATCCTTCATCTGACATTCATTTTTATTAGGGTTTATGAAAGTATCCATCTATAATGTATTGAACACTTTTAGAAAGAAAAAGGCTTCATCATTGACAATTCAAAAAATACTGCTTTGGATAATCTTATCTATGTTAGTAAAACTCATGAAGAACCACGTTCTTAACCCAATTGCTTTAGCCTCATAAGCATCATAAACGCCTTGGAAATAGCAGGTTGAAAGTAAGAGAGGAGGGAAAAGAAGTGAACACTAATCTATCAAATACTTGTTCTCTGTCACTTGTCTGGGAGTTTTTCACAGTAGTAAAGTAAAGAAACTATTTTAACTACTGAAATTAAAGTTTCCCTGGGGGATGAGATTCTTCCTTTGGGAAAATACCTTGATATTTAAAAAAAATCAGCTCCAACTTCTGTTTGACCTGCAAACTATTCTATTTTTCTTTTTTGTTTCACTAGAGATTTCTGTTAGGAAGACTGACACCCATGGCCTTCCTCAGATGTGCACTCCATGCACGCATGTGTGCATGCTAAGCCATTTCAGTCGTGTCTGACTCTTTGCTACCCTAGGGACTGTGGCCTGCCAGGCTCCTCTGTCCATGGTATTGTCCGGGCAAGAATACTGGAGTGGGTTGCCATTCGCTTCCCCAGGGGATCTTCCCCACCCAGAGATCATGTCTCCTGTGTCTCCTGCATTGGCAGGAGTTTCTTTCCCACTAGTGCACCTGGGGATCCCTGTGTGTACTCCATACATGCTTAACTTCCCCAGATAGAGCTCCAAGACCAGGAGTTGTGTTTGCTTTGTGGAGCGCAAGGACACATTCTTCGTGTTCTTGCTTTCAATTTCCCTGGCTCATTATTTTATGGTAATCCTCGGTGCCTCTTGATCATCCACAGATTAGCCTAATTTTCTGCTACCCTGCTCATCTAACCTTAAAACTGGAGCTTTCTATTTTGCCCACAGATTTAATCTTACTCCATTCTTCCTAGTCAGTCTCTTCACTTGAGAAGAGAAATGATCCCATGGTCTGAGCCTCCATTATCAAGGCAGTCAAGCTCTGAATTCTATTCCAAACTGTGCCCTGGGTTCTAAACTCTGACTTCAAGGTCTACATTTTTATAACTGATTCTCATATCTAAGTACCTTTCTGGTGTCCAAGATTTCTAGGATTGGGATCCCTAGGGACTGAAGTTATGATTCTGAACCCATTCATTAGAACTAAATCCTCTTCTCTACCTCTGCCACAATGAAAGATTGCCAATCCTCCTCTTGGTTTAGCCTGTAGGTACCATCTAAATATTATTCTCTATCCCAGATAGATAGAGACATGGAGCCTTATGACATTTCTTCTGGATCTATAATGGGTGGGAAATTATGATAAAGAAACTTCTAGTTTACATCCTTAGGTTTCATGTTACAAACTGTAAACATAAAGGAAGAAAATTCCAAACCTTCTAGTTAAGGATGAGGAAGGACTAGGAATTTGGCGTCAAAGCCTCTCTATAGCTCTTAACCTTATTCTACTTCCTCAAAGTAAGCTGTGACTATATTGAGGCAGGGTTT
Source organism: Aepyceros melampus (assembly GCA_006408695.1). Lineage (NCBI taxonomy): Eukaryota > Metazoa > Chordata > Mammalia > Artiodactyla > Bovidae > Aepyceros > Aepyceros melampus. Next base: position 162,294 of record SJXQ01010542.1, on the reverse strand, counting down.
GCCCCAGATATCTGTGCAGCAGACCACCTTTCTCTTTCCTCAAATTTCTTCTGTTGACCTCTATTGCTTACAGTACAGAATCCAAATTGCTGAGACTTATATTCAAGGGTTACCACGGGCTGGTTACAAGCAAGTTTTCCAATCTTATTTCCATGTCCTGTGCATGATAATCGCTTCCTCTTCCTCATGCGTGATAGTCCTCCCTTAATTCTTCGCTTACTAAACTCGATCCAAGATCTTTTCATTTCAGTCCGTTAGCACCACATTCTTAGATAGCGTTTCCTGTTCCTTACAAGAGTCGCAGCGAAACGCTCTTTTATCTGGGGTCCTCAGCACTTTGTTTATAACCACCCAAACACACATTTCACTCTATCACGTGATTTGGCTCATTGTTTACATGCCTTTCTTTCCTTACTCATCCAGAGCATTTTTTAAGAGGTTAAAACCTGCTTTGTACTCTGTGCTATATTCCTGTTCTTGGATTCTATCATAATGCACTGAATAAGGCATTGGTGATAAAATGAGATTGTGGACAGGATGAGATTTTGGAATCAGACACATTTACATTGGGAAATAGGATCTGCCACTTACTAACAGTGTGATTGGGAAAGTTACATAGTCCCCAAGTCTTTGTTCCCTCATCTATCGTATAAGAAGAGCATTGCCTGCATCAAAATTTTGCTTTAAGAGCTCCCTAATAGGAAATACATAGAAAGATTGGCACCACGTAGGGTATACAATTAACATTTCTTCCCCAGACCTCTCATTCCTACCACCCAGAATCTACTCTCCATCGTAAACTCCTCTCCCACTCAAGCTTTTTAGTTCTATCCCACCATTAATAAATTAACACATATTAAATCAGATTGAATCCTCTGCCACTAGCCCCCTGGAATCAGGAAGCCAATGACTCACAGGTTTTAATTGATCTATTGACTTCTTTCTCTGAAGGCTTTCTGCTTGTTCGGTGCTCACTTCCTCACTTTTCTCCTCCTCCCCTAGGCTGGCCTGGTATGAATCCTTCTTTTGTGCACCCTTTCTGTTCTAAAATTTCATTTCCACCTTCAGGTTCTTTGTTTACGTGGTGTCTCTCTTCTGATGAAAGAGCATGGCCTTATGGAGCTGGCATTTGTTTAATCTTCTGGCTTCTGAAGACCCGTCTTTATGAGCTTCCTAGTGTTCCCAGGGCTGAGGACTTCAACACACAAATGAGTGCTTTCTGAGTAAGTGCTCCAACCTGAAAGGAGAGTTGTTCCAAGGTTATGTCATCTCCCGCTATGGCACTTCCTCCTCCACAGCCAGGCAAAATAAAAGTTTCCATGGAGATGGAACAGAAATGAGTCTGTCTGATCAATTCTGATTTTCATAAATAGGAATCCATTTAAAGTCTATATTGAGGCTTGAGCTGCTTGTCATAGTTAAGAAGAGAGTGGGAAGCTGTCAAGTAAATTCTAGCATTGGATATCTACTCAGTTTAACAGAAGACAAAGACTGGACCCTTGCCGTAAGGTAGTTTAAAATTTAATTGGAAAATGAAAATTTATTCAAGGAATGAACAGTGATTCATAAGATAAAGAGGATAATTAGTGGTTAGGAACTAGGAAGAGCTAGTTTAATTACTATTTTTTGACTTATCACATGAATAAATGAATAGCATGATGGCTATGAACTGTTTGTGACTTCATGTCCTACAATTTCATATGTTGAAACCCCAATACTCAGTGAGATGGTGTCTGGAAGTAGGACCCTTGGGAAGTTATTAGGTCACGAGTAGAGCCATCATGATGGAATAAGTGTCCCTATAAGAAGAGACGGGGGAAAGTTTGCTTCCTCTCTCTCCTCCTCCACTCTCTCTTTTTCTCTCCCCACCACGTGAGGACACAGCAAGAAGGAAGTGAATCAGGAAAAAGATCCTGCTGGTATCCTGACCTTCAACTTTTGAGACCCCGGAACTGTGAGAAATAAATTTCTGTCATTCCAACTGCCTAAAAACCTATATTTGTTGTAACAACTCAAACTGACTAAGGCAATGATTGAAAGAATGAATAAAATTGGTCAAAGGAATGAATACATATCTTATACTTAAAATGTTGACAAAGTAACTAATTCAAACCGATTGAAATCATCTTTAAATTATTTACATTGGAACTCCACCCTGATCTCATTAAGTCAGCAATTTAAGCAATTTCAGTGAAGACCACTTAAGTAACCACATGGACCAGATGGTACACTGAGTACAAAAGAGAAACAAAATGAGGAAGATATTGTCCTTTCTCTAAAATACAAATAAAATCTTCCCTTCACCCTTCTGCCCTAAGTATAGATCCGTGACCTAGCATTGAATAGAAACCAGTATTACATCATTAATTTTAGGTATAATAATAGGTTGAATGCAAATTGTGTTGGGATTCAGTATGACTCGCTGACTGATTTGGAAGCATTACTCAGTGTGTCTATTCCATCAGCTGGAGAGCTTTATCTCTCTCTTCTGGAAGTAGTTTGACACTTTTTGTTCTCTATTCTTGGTATGTGAAATATCTGTTATGTTCTCAACCAGAACATACATTTCTTGAGAGCAGGATCTGTTTTTACATTTATCTTCCACAGAACCTAACATAGTGTCTGGCATATGGCAGATACTCAATTATATTGGATGAATGAGTGAAGGAGCAAGTATAATATAAAATAACAACATGTATTTGCTCAATAAGGATTTGGGAATTGTTACTCTGTCAGACACAAATCTAGGCAATGGAGACATAAAGATGAATAAAACTATCTCCTGATGCTTCAGAAACTCTCAGCCTGGTTGGAAACTCCAAATGCAAACCAATAATGATGATTCACTGTGCTAAGTATCACGATGATGATAAACACTGGACGTTTTATGAGCAATCGGCAAGGCTCAAGAATTCTGAAAAGACATAGGTGGATAGGGGAACTTGAGGTTGAACATAAAGGATGAAGAAGTTTGCCATATGAAAAGCTAGGAAGATAATTCAGCAGAAGGATAAAATGCAAAATACTGGTGAGATGAAGCTAATTACAAAGAAAAGTATCACTGCATGCAAAGGCAAAGAGTAAAGAGAATGTCTGGTGTTTAAAATAGTTTGAGGTGGCCAGAGTGAGGTGTTTTGTTGAGCCATAGGATAAGGGGGATAGCAAGGTAGACTGTGTTTTTTGTTTGTTTGTTTGTTTGCTTCGTCAAGGTCAGATTATGAAGGTCTGGCCTTACTGTTCAACTTAATCTCTTGAAAAATAACAAGTTATTGATTTTCTTTAAAGAGAATAGCAAGATAATCAAATTTTTGTCTTAGAAAGGTAACTCTAAGATGGGGAAAGTGATCCTGAGGATTAAGGAAGGAAGGAAATATTTACTGAGTGATGACTATGTGCCAGGAAATTTACTGGGTGCTTTCATAGATATACTGAAGTTCCCTTGTTTAATCCTTGTGAGCCAAGAATAAATAAACATTAATATGTTTATTTCAGACCTTCCCAGGTGGCCCAGTGAGTAAAGAATCTGTCTGCAAAGTGGGAGACCCAGGAACTCGGGGTCAATCCCTGAGTTGGGAAGCCCCTGGAGGAGGAAATGGCAACCCACTCCAATATTCTTCCTGGAGAATCCCTGGACAGAGGAGCCTGGTGGGCTACAGTCCATAGCATTTCAAAGAATCATACACAACAGAAGCAACTGAGAACATAGCATGTTTATTTTTAAAAGGAAAAATCTAATTCTTGAAACTGGCAATCAAAAATGATCAGAAGTAGGGAAACTACTTAAAATTCTAGGAGAGACCAAAAGTAGGTCAATGCCAGAATAATGGTATTAGAGACGGCAGGGTAAGAAGGGCATAAGGATGAGGATCCAACATATTGGGGAAGTTTAGAAAGCATAACAATAGAATTGTTATCAGTTCAGTTCACTTCAGTTCAGTCGCGCAGTCGTGTCCGACACTTTGCGACCCCATGAATCGCAGTACGCCAGGCTTCCCTGTCCATCACCAACTCCCGGAGTTCACTCAGACTCACGTCCAGAAAAAAAGTTCTTACTTTACAATAATACCTTTTACTTTAGTTGTCCTGAAACATAAATTTAGATGAGAAGATACTCAACATTACTAGTAATCCAGTTCCAGTTCAGTCGCGCAGTCGTGTCCGACTCTTTGCGACCCCATGAATCGCAGTACGCCAGGCCTCCCTGTCCATCACCAACTCCCGGAGTTCACTCAGACTCACGTCCATTGAGTCTGTGATGCCATCCAGCCATCTCATCCTCGGTCGTCCCTTTCTCCTGCTCCCAATCCCTCCCAGCATCAGGGTCTTTTCCAATGAGTCAACTCTTCGCATAATCAGGGAATATAAATAAAATCCATGAGATATTGCTATACATATAATAAATCAGCTCAAGTTAAAAAAAAAAAAAAAAAACCCTAACAATCCCAGTGTTGAAGAGAGTGTGAAGCAACTGCAAATACATTACTAATTGGAGCACAAAGTGATATAGCCACTGCAAAAGCATTGTAGTATCTTTTAAAATTAAACAATACATTTACTATATGACCATCCCTGGGTATTTATTTCAGTTGTTTATATGTGAACATTCATAACAGCATTATTCATAAGTAGCTAAATTGAAAATAGTCCAGATATCCATTAACTAGTTAATAAATTATCAAATTGTAATGCATTCATTCAGTATTCATTGAAATTGTACTCAGCAATTAAAAAAAAATTAAATGCTTATATTTGCAAAACCATAGCTGGCTCTCAAAAATATGTTTTTAAATGAAAAATGTTGAAGCTAGCAGTGGTAGTGCATATAAGCAATAAGGAAGTTTCTCTTCTCCTGAATCACATCAAGCCTGAAGTAAATGAAATAAAGTAGTGGGTGGGTACCAGAATTTCTGTAGCTGGATGGGGAATGGGAGTAGATATTCTTGCTTTCACTGATGGTCCCTGTTAACTGCTAAGTCCAGTTCTCATTCCACACTAGTCCCAAGGTAGACATGGAATGAGACTGCTATATATGAATCTTGTACAGTATCATGATTTTATTGAATTCTTCACCCAGTTTATAATCTATTTTATCTTTTGATATTTTCAGTTTGTGTTTTATTGGGCTTTTAAGCATTACATCTTAGGTTGAGGGTATTAAATATACTCTTCATGGTAATTTTATGAAATTATATTTACAGGTTCAGAAAGTGCCTCTCCAGTCCATTCAGCTCTGGGATCCAGGTCACAGACACCTTCTCCTTCCACCTGAATATAGATCACATGGAACAGAAGGATCTGCAGCTCGATGAGAAGCTCCACCACTCTGTTCTTCAGACACCAGATGACCTAGGCAATATTTAAAAATTAGATCTTTGCCATTTTTTCTTTTGGGAGCATTAGTGTCAGGAAACCTTGAATAATGCATCTTAAATTTGATTATGTATTTTATATATGTTATATAAGTATTATTGTAAGTCTTTTGAACTGTTCTGTCTTTGGGAAATTTATTGCTGTAACATTTTTTCCCTGCCCTATATTTACATGCAGATTTTTGTTATTTGATATTTTATTATAAAGTAGGCAGTCCAAATGAAGTATTTTTATGCTTAAGCAAATGTTTAAAAGTGACTGGGAAGCCTTAGAAACTGGAAGTTAATAAAAAGTTATTTTTGCTGTGCCCTACATGATGTAACAAGCACCAGGATAAAAAAATCATTTCAGAAATATGCTAAAAAAAATTTTCCAAGGACACAGTTGATAAAATATTTATAATGAATAATATAAAATACTAGTTTTAATTGATGATGCAGCAAATTTACTCATTGGCCAAAGGAAGAAATTTAAAACCACATGACTCCCTCTCCCCAGTCCCCTCCTCCCTGCTTCCTCTTCTCCCCATCCCCACCTCCCTGCTTCCTCCTCTCCCCATCCCTGCCTCCTTGCTTCCTCCTCTCCCCATTCTCCCCTCCCTGCTTCCTCCTCTCCCCATCCCCACCTCCTTGCTTCCTCCTCTCCCCATCCCCTCCTCCCTGCTTTCTCCTCTCCCCATCCCCACCTCCCTGCTTCCTCCTTTCCCCACTCCCCAACCCCCCTGCCTTTTTTAAGGTACTCATACTCTTAATTCCCAATTACCTTGTAATTACATAGCCCTCATTTTCTGGTTTGTATCAACAGATTATTTCCTTTTCTTTCCTCCTCTTGGCCTGCAGTTTTTTGGCTGTTTGGTTTTTATTTTCAATTTTTCCTACAAACTGATAGAAAAGTTGCAAGAGTAATAAAATGAATGCCATAAATCTTTCAGATAAATTCACCAGTTGTTAATATTTTAGCACTGTATCTTTTTCTGTACACACACACACACACACTCCTCACCATAACACACACACCCACCACCACCACCACCCGTACCTGCCCTTTTTTTCTGAGCCATGTAAGAGCAAGTATTAGACTCTTTACATCTAAACACTTCAGCAACTATGTCCTAAGAATAAGTATACACTTCCTGAAAAATCATAATATAAGGGCCACATTCAGGATATTTAACATTGATGTATTACTACAATCTTAGTCTATAGTCAGTTATCCTCAGTTGTTCCAATTGTATCCTTCATAGTTACAAATCTGTTGATTTATCACTATATTATGAAGGTTCTGTAGAACAGAGAAGATGTTAACAGTGATAATTAACTCTAGTGTTTTTTAAAAATTTCATTTTAGTGAATTTACACTAGAAGCCTGTTTTTATTATTATGGAAGATTGTTTAGTAACTTTTTAATAATATATTCAGTTACTGCACACTACATGCAAAGAAAAAGTTAAACATTAAGCATAAAGGATATATGTCTACTACATATGACTTTGTAAATTGTCAGTACATTGAGATATTATCAAGAAGGAAAAACCTGCACTGACTTTCTAATGGTTTTACATTTTCCATTATATATGTTGCATAGGATAATGACTTTTTTTAAGCTGGAGGAGATCTATAATGATATCTGCCTAAACCATCTATTTTTACAGATGAGCTGTAGTCTTAGATTATTGAATAACTTATACAGTGTCATGTAATTAGTGACAGAAATGAGACTAGGACCTTGGGTTACCTGTAGGTCTTATATATAATCATGCCAATATTAATAAAATTTAATTATGGAAATTTTAGGTTATGGGGTTTTTTTCATGCCATTGTGATAATCCCTTTTGATGCTAGACCTGACTTAATTGTGAAATACAGAAATATTATTCTTCAAAAGTTTTAATTACAAAGAAACAAGCTTAGGAAGACTTGTTTCCTACAGGATTGCCTTCGCCTGAGATTTTCTGTTAAATTTGATGAGGTAACTTGAAATAGCTATTCGATGAAAGAGAGAGTACATGCTTATAAATAAGATCCTTATTTCAAAACATAAATTTCTCCATCTTGTATCTGTGTCATTTTCTCCTTAGGTAAATCTAGATAGAAGCACTATTGAAGAAGTAATTATTGTCATAATAAGTGAAAGTGAAGGTCACTCAGTCGTGTCCAGCTCTTTGCGATTCCATGGACTATACAGTCCATGGAATTCTCCAGGCTAGAATACTGGAGTGGGTATCCTTTCTCTTCTCCAGGGGATCTTGCCAACCCAGGGATCAAACCCAGGGCTCCCACACTGCAGGGGGCTCTTTACCAGCTGAGCCACAAGAGAAGCCCAAGAATACTGGTGTGGGTAGCCTATCCCTTCTCCAGGAGATCTTCCCAACCCAGGAATAGAACTGGGGTCTCCTGCATTGCAGCTGGATTCTTTACCAAGTGAGCTATGAGGGAAGTCCATATTGTCATAGTAAGGAATTACAAACTAGTGAGGTTTTGACCTTACCAGGAAAAAATAACACGAAGACATATTGACATTTCTCTTATTCAGTTTTGTAGATATTTAAGATTATTAATTTGACTCCTATGTATTTTTTTGATCAATTCTCTGGAAAAATTACTGACACTTGTGTATTATTTTTTTCTATAGAAATCAGTGAATTTCCATCTGAATGCTGTAGTGTGATGGCAGGGGGCACTCTTACAGGATGGCATGCTGATGTTGCTACTGTAATGTGGCGAAGGATGCTGGGTATTTTGGGAGATGTCAACGCTATTATGGATCCTGAAATACACGCTCAAGTTTTTGATTACCTCTGTGAACTTTGGCAGAATCTAGCTAAGGTAAAAAATAAGCAAAAGCTAAAAAAGGGAGAAGGAAAAAAATATAAAGTATTAAGAAGTATAGAAAAAGCCCAAGATAATATTCCCTCCCCAGTCCCCTACTACAGACTGATGCCTTAACCATGATTAAATATATGTTGGTGGTAGGAAATAGATCTTAGATTTAAGGTAAGGTAAACCAGAAGAGAGAACACTTTTCATATCATAGATTTGTTGCATTTTATTTGAAAATTACAGATTAGAGATAATCTTGGCATTTCAACTGATAACCTGACCTCCCCTTCTCCACCGGTTTTAATTCCTCCACTGAGAATTCTTACACCTTGGCTTTTTAAGGTAAGTTTAATATATAAAATATTAACTTAAAAATTGCATTTAGTAAATAAGTATGTAGCCTCAAACATTTGAGAGAGAAAAGACTGTTGTGTAGTCTTCTAGAACACTTAATTTTGTTTTGTGTTTTGCATTTTAAAAATTTGTTTCATTAAAGTATAGTTGATTTACACTGTGTTAATTTCTACTGTATAGGAAAGTGACTCAGTTATGTGTGTGATGCATTCTTTTTCATGTAGTTTTCCATTACAGTTTATCACAGGATATTGAATATAGTTCCCGGTAAAGCACTTAGTTTTTAACTAAGTTTTTACATAGAGAGGAGTGGGCCTAGCAAAATTATTATTTAGGATGCATCAATTTTATTACTGAAATAAAAAAGAATATAGAAAATTATGTTATTGTATATGAAATGTAAACCTCAATTTTCTGTTACAGAGTATGCTGTGTACTTTTAAGGAACTGATTCTTTTAGGTATTATTTGATATGTTTGGTGCATTTCCCTAAGTGAAACAGTGTGTAGTCATTCACACCTACATTGTATAATTTTAGTAATAAAGATACTCCTAGTAATTCTGATATTTGGTTCAATAAAGAAAATGGGCCAATACAGGAATAAATAAAAACGAATATATTGCTTATTGTATTCAGTTGCTTCAGTTATTTAACAAATAGTATTTGGTTTTGAGTATTGAAAACAACATCTTTTAATTGTAGGCAACCATGTTAACTGATAAATATAAACAAGGTAAATTACATGCCTATAAACTTATTTGTAATACAATGAAAAGAAGACAAGATGTTTCTCCAAATAGAGATTTTCTACACATTTCTACAATATAATGCATTGTGGATTACTTCATATTGATCAGGTAAATATATGTACTTTCTAAGAAATGACTTTATGACTTTATCTTTGATTCTTGAATCTGTTTAACTCTTGACTTTGAAGGTGTAGAATTAAAAAGCATTCCTTTATATGAATAATTTATTTACAGATTTCTCCTATTTATAACATCATTTATCCTGAAAAATGGTTTCAAAACAAGCTATTGTAATTGAGAGATTAACTTGATTATTAAGTGTATGTTTCTTCTAGTATTATACCAACTAGTTTGTTTTTGAAGAACCATCCTTTGCTTACGTTAAGAGCATCTTCCTTTAATGTCCTAATATACGACTAAGCACACACACATGTGCTTAGGGCTTCCCCGATAGCTCAATGGGTAAGGAATCCACCTGCAATGCAGGAGACACAGGAGATGGTGAATTTGATCCCTGGGTCAGAAGATCCCCTAGAGAAGGAAGTGGCAACCCACTCCGTCATTCTTGCCTGAGAAATCTCATGGACAGAGGAGCCTGATGGGCTGCAGTCCATGGGATCACAAAGAGTCGGACATGATTGAGTGACGAAGCACACACATAGCTGGCACTTAGGATTTGCTCAGCTAGTCATGCAGTGATCAGAAGTTTTTTTTCCTATTCTAAGACTCAGTATATCACTTGCAGTTCATTTAAGGAGCATTAAATTAATATGAAAGATGATATATATTTCTGAAAAGTGAAAAAACTTCTTGTGTTACTTTGAAATAATTACAGTGTTTTACCCTACACTCTTAATAATGGATAAAGAGCTTCATTTAAGGTAAATTGGATTGAGTAATACACCTGCTGCACTTCATGGTAAATTCCAAAGGCAAAATGAATGAATAACCAAGTTAAGAATATTCCCTCAAGAATGCCTAAGTCTAAATTTTTGAGGCTATATGTCTATCATCAGAAGGCTTCAATTTTTCTAGAAAAGAATTTTCCAAGTTGCCACATAGCAAGTCATGCAGCTTCAGACTCAAAGTGATCTCATAGAAGCAAGTAGGAGGCAGGAGGAACTACTCTGCAGTGAAGTTTTACAACACATGGGCCTTAGATTTTTAACCCTGTGAAGTGAAGAGCCTTCTGACTGACTCTCCAGGGTTGATGGCAGTTAAAAAAAAAAAAGTTTTAAGTTTACTTTCCTTTAACGAAATATAGTACTAAGCATGGATTATTTGGAAAAATTAAAATTAGTCTTTCCTATTAGGCAAGCACTTATAGTTATTACTTGTTTTATTATTTCATATCTTATCTATATTTAAGGATATTGATTAGCTGATACCCAGAATTACATATGTGATTTTTTTTTCTCCTCCTTTCTTTATTCCTAAGGATATTGTCAATACAATCATCAAGCACTGCTCACCTCAATTTTTCTCACTTGGTTTGCCTGGTGCCACAATGCTTATTATGGATTTTATTGTAGCAGCTGGTAGAGTGGCTTCTTCAGCTTTTCTCAATGTAAGTTTTTATTTCCTATCCTTCATAATATAACAAACAGCAGTTAACCAAGATGCAGCTAACAAAGCAACAAAGGAAGAGCCATTGTTGATAAAATATGACAAGTTAATGTTCAGGAAAATATATAATTTAATTAGAAATGAGCCTCATTTTAGATCCCACACATATCATCTTCCTTTTGTTAATTCCCCCATCCCTAGATAGATTACAGAGTAATTTGATTAGGTGTTGCCTTTCTTAATTACAGTTGCATTCTAGTTATGCCTTCCATTATGCCCCACATACCTGAACAAGTATTCCCAATTTTATTGTCCAGCTTTAAAGAAAACCCATAACTAATCTAGGTTGGTTTTTTTTTTTTTCACTTTTGTAGTATAATTGATTTTTAATTGAGATAGTGGTTGTGAGCCTACCATGTTCCATCATGCCTCTGGTCTTGTATCTGTAAATCTAGATTATGTTTTAAATATGAAATGAGTTATTTTATTGAAAATTAGAATACTCCATCACTTCTGTTACAGAGTTTATTAACATAAGAAACCCTTTTGGGGATGGATTCTTGTTTTATGTATGTAGAAGATGTTTTATATTTCTAATAGATTTGGTTTAGCGTTTTTGTTAGGTGTGCTTAAACATACATCAATGTGTAGGTATTTTAGTAAGTTAAGTAATGCATTGTATCAGTAGGTGGATGTTGATGGTTCGTGGGCATGCAAGAAGGCAGAATAAGAAAAATAAACATTCAGTGCTGATACTTAAGAAATGGCTTAATATAGCTAAAGAGAAAGGATGAAAAGTAACCTTCATCTTCAGTCCAAGCATAATTTTTAATTTTGTTTTTATTAAGTAGTATAGGTAGTGTTTTTATCATGTACATAATACCATAAAACTCATCTAGACTAGTGCCTGTTTCTTGAAGATAGAGTGAACATTTTCATTCCTAGTTACTTTATTCATCCTTAGGTTATTAACAGATGTAATATAGAGACATTGAGTCTTCTACTCATTAGAACAATCAATTGCAATGCGTAAGTTGCCTTTAAAATGAAAGGATATTTTTCCTTGAAATTAAGGTAATTTTATGCTATTAGCTAAAACTGTATTCCTGTCTACATACACATTAGCTACAGCCACATTTCTGCTTTTTAGCTGCTCTGAAGGAAAGCTCTGTTTGTTCATTGCATTTATTGAGGATAACAGTAGTTTATGTGGAAAGTACAGGTGAAAACCTACTGTTTTTGTGTTCCCCTTTCCTTTTTGAATTTTGTCTTGTACTCTGACTTCCCTGTATAATCTGATTAGGTAATAAAGTAATTTTTCTGATAAGTTAAAGATTTTTAAAATCTGATACGTAGGCACCAAGAGTGGAAGCACAAGTTCTTCTGGGATCTTTGGTTTGCTTTCCCAACTTGTATTGTGAACTTCCTGCTCTCCATCCCAACATCCCTGATATCGCTGTGTCTCAATTTACAGATGTTAAGGTAAGAAGTCAGAGACTAATTTATAATCATAGCAGTATATCCAGGAGAATTTGTGTTTTTTATTTTCCTCTAGAAAGCACAGAATTGTTAAAGAACATTAGCCAGCTGTACCCCTCAGACGCAAAGGCTGGAATGTTCATTAGGAGTATAGCTTTTTTTATTTGTAACTACTCTGGAAACATTTTCTCACTATTGAACCCACTTATATGCCATTATCTTAGGATTCGTTCATTCACTCACTGAACATTTATTGAAATCCTGAGTCAGATTTGATGCTGCTAATGTAAGGCTTCTAAGATTGATGGTACTTGGCCTGCACATTTGACTCTTCTCCTTCTAGTTTGCCAAGGTGATGAATCAAACAATGTAAAGGAATATTCTTTTCTGTTCTAGGAAAGTGTGGAATTGGAGTGGGGATCCCATGTACCTGAAGTATTAACAGGCTTAAACAAGAGATGGTACAAAATTGAAGTGACCATGCAATTGCTTACCCAGATAATAAACCTCTCTTCCGTTCCGTTCCATTCAGTCGCTCAGTCGTGTCCGACTCTTTGCGACCCCATGAATCACAGCTCACCAGGCCTCCCTGTCCATCACCAGCTCCCGGAGTTCACTCAGACTCACATCCATTGAGTTCATGATGCCATCCAGCCATCTCATCCTCGGTCGTCCCCTTCTCCTCCTGCCCCCAATCCCTCCCAGCATCAGGGTCTTTTCCAATGAGTCAACTCTTTGCATGAGGTGGCCAAAGTACTGGAACTTCAGCCTTAGCATCATTCCTTCCAAAGAAATCCCAGGGTTGATCTCTTTCAGAATGGACTGGTTGGATCTCCTTGCAGTTCAAGGGACTCTCAAGAGTCTTCTCCAACACCACAGTTCAAAAGCATCAATTCTTCGGCGCTCAGCCTTCTTCACAGTCCAACTCTCACATCCATACATGACCACAGGAAAAACCATAGCCTTGACTAGACGGACCTTAGTCGGCAAAGTAATGTCTCTGCTTTTGAATATACTGTCTAGGTTGGTCATAACTTTTCTTCCAAGGAGTAAGCATCTTTTAATTTCATGGCTACAGTCACCATCTGAAGTGATTTTGGAGCCAAAAAAATAAAGTCTGCCATTGTTTCTACTGTTTCCCCATCTATTTCCCATGAAGTGATAGGGCCAGATGCCATGATCTTCGTTTTCTGAATGTTGAGCTTTAAGTCAACTTTTTCACTCTCCTCTTTCACTTTCAACAAGAGGCTTTTTAGCTCCTCCTGTGGGTTTAACAGTCTAAGAAGTTGCACTTGTTATAGTAATTGCCAAATGGTCTCTGTGAACTGAGTTAGCCCTAGAATTAGAAGGAAAAAGAGAATAAAGAAGGGACAAGACAGTAGCATTCTGTCTCCTTGAGAGTCATGCTGATGACTTTTTTTAAAACACATGTGCTTTCTCTGAAAAAATTTTTAAGACAAATTTTTATCTGGAGTATTGGATATACTTTCCATACCACCTTTATTTTTCTTTATCACACTTGTTATTTTTCAGTGTCTGATTTATACTTTAGACAAACAAACACCAAGGTCTTAATTACTGTTACATCCTCAAGCCTGCCATGATGCTTGGCATGGAGAATATGCTCAGACATTTTTTAGACACATGAACTTCACTGAAACATAAAATCGTAGGGGCTGATGTGAATATGCAGTGATACTTGATTGAAATTATACAAATTGACCTTTACTGTTTAGGGATGTAATGGCTTTGATTTCTTCTACTTTCAGAAGATTCTGAAAATCAAAAGTAAATTAAGAGCTTCAGTGTTCTTAGGCAGTTTTGAGTTTGTTTAAGCTTAACTTAGCCTACTACATGTGATTTGCATGAACTGAGTGGCCTTCTACTTTGTTGGCCATTGTATAGGAAATAATGACTGAAGTGATTTAAAAAATAGTAATAATAACACTGTTGCATAGAGAGGCTTCCCTGGTGGCTCAGATGGTAAAGAATGCACCTGCAATGCAGGAGACTTGGTTTGATTCCTGGGTCAGGAAGATCCCCTGGAGAAGGGAATGGCTACCCACTCCAGTATTCTTGCCTGGAGAATTCCATGGACAGAGAGGAAAGAGCTTACATAGAAAGCCTAGGGTTTAAACAATAGGTAACTTCCATCTACCTATTAATTCCTAGCCATTGGGCTAGTTGCTAAATTCACGAAGGTAAGTAGAAGTTCACTCCTCTTAAGGACCTTACAATCTGTATATGTGATAAATCTTTAGTGAATGAAATACAAATTCTATTCCAGTTTCAATAGACTATAAGCCAGGAGACACTAGCACATATCCAGGAACATAAAACAAGATAAAAAAATTTCATGGCCTAATGGTATTGAAATCATACAGAATCTGTCCTCTTATCACTGTAGAATTATGTTAGAAATCAATATCAAAAGATAATTGAAAATATTTTGAAGTGCAATGTGACATTTACCAAGAAAGATATGTGACTTAGCCATTGAAAACCTCTAATTGAATGATATTTAAAAAACACATTAACTATTAACTGGCCCTTCTCCCCAAATTCACACTTTATCATGGTTTATAATTTTTAAAGAAGAAGCTTGCTTTTAAATGATAATTCTCAAAGCTTTGAAAAGTTTAAAAAGATGTTCATACCTTTTAGCTATTAAACCTGCTTTAATTATCTTTATAGTGAACATATTATTGCTTTTCTAATCAGGAAAAAAATACTGGCTTAAAACACAACATTCAAAAAATCAAGGTCATGTCATCCAGTTCCATCACTTTATAGCAAATAGAAGGGGAAAAGTGGAAGCAGTAACAGATTTAATTTTCCTAGGCTCCAGAATCACTTTGGATTGTGACTGCAGCCATAAAATTAAAAAACGCTCCTTGGAAGGAAAGCTGTGACAAACCTAGACAGTGTATTAAAAAGCAAAGACATCATTTTGCCAACAAAGGCCATATAGTCAGAGTTATGGTTTTTCCAGTAGTTGTGTACAGTTGTGAGAGTTGAGCCATAAAGAAAGCTGAGCACTGAAGAATTGATGCTTTGGAATTGTGGTGCTATTAAGACTCTGGAGAGTCCTTTGGACTGCAAGGAAATTAAACTAGTCCATCCTAAAGGAAATCAACCCTGAATATTATTGGAAGGACTAATGCTGAAGTTGAAGCTCCAGTACTTTGGCCCAGTGATGCAAAGAAGACTGGGAAAGCTTGAAGGCAAAGGAGAGGAAGATGAGAGGATGAGATGGCATCACCAGCTTAATGAGCATGAGTTTGAGCAAACTCTGGGAGATGGTGAAGGACAGGAAGGCCGGGCGTGCTGCAGGTCATGGGGTCACAGAGAGCTGGGCACGACGTAGTGACTGAACAACAACAAAATCAGGGAAAAGTTTTTGAACATATACATTTGGTGATAAATTTCCAAAAATATTTGTCTGCTATAACAAAATACTACAGAACGGGTATCTTATAAGTGACCGAAATTTCTCTCTCACAGTTCCGAAGGCTGAGCCCCAAATCAAGGCTCTAGCATAGTCACATTGTGGTGAAGGCCCTCTTCCTGGTTCTTAGCTTGTGCCTTCTTGCTGTTTCCTCACAGAGTAAGAAATGCTTAGGGAATTCTATGGGAGTCTCTCTTAGAAGAGTATTAATCCCATCTATAAAGGTTCCACCGTGGTGGTCTGAGTACCTCCTAATACCATCATCTTCAGGGGTTGGGATTTCAATGTATGAATTTGTAAGGAGAGCACAAACATTCAGACCATACTGTTGTTTTATTTATTTAGCTAATTTTATGAATAACATTGGAATATATTAAAATTATGTACATGAGGACAAAAATGTCTGTTTTATTTCTCTGTTGTATCCCTAGTGCCTAGGCCCATAGTGGCTATTTAATAAATATTTGCTGAATAAATGAATGAAATCTTAGTCATTGCTACTGTTTCTCCTTCATTTTAGGAACTCATAATCAAAACTGTCTTAAGCTCCGCAAGAGATGAGCCCTCTGGTCCTGCACGGTAAGTCAGACTTTCTTAAGACTTGACATAACTCTTCTGTGTGTGCAGTTTTATTTTAAAAGTTAATTGAATTATTTAACCAGTCCAGGTTGTTTCAAATGCACAAAAGCTATTCTGAATCACAAATTTAAATTATTTGGATATTAAATTTTTCATTACAAACTTCTTTCAGTAAAAATAAAATCCTAGTTACCTTCTTCAGTATTTTCATCTTTTGTATCTAAAATGATTTCATTTAATCTTATTAAAATTCAACTACTCTAGAAAACGATATTGTCTTTTCCATTATTCCACATTTTCATTTCATTTAGCTTTAACTCTAAATTTGATGATTTTCAGTATTCTTTCCCAAGCATTTTCTGTGCTAATAATGACAACCTTCTAAGTTTACAGGGATATTCCTATAATATTGTTCTATTCCATCCTCATCACAATTCTGAGAAATTATTAGGATCATTATTCTTCCAATTTTACTAGCAAGAAACTGGCAGCATAGAAAGCTAACATTCATTAAACTTTTTTCCAAGTGCCAACCACTGTTATAAATACTTTATTACCTCACTTAATCTTTGCAACAATTTTTATCCTCCTCTTTATAGATGGGAGCCCAGAGAATTTTAGTAATCTGCACTATCATACAGAAAATATAGCACCATAATTGAAACCCTGGTAGTTTGTCTTCAGAGCCTTATTAGATGTATAAGTAAAATGTGGTGGAACCAGATTTGAACCTTAAGCTTCCGATTCTAGATTTTCTGCCCCCCTTTTTTTTAATGTCATTGCCTTTCCAGTGAAAGAATATTTAAGCCTAAAACATGATTATCCAAAATAGATTTAGGAATCGTTAACATAACAGCTTGTGTTGACAGTATAGGAGAATCCCAGAAGTTGAACATTAAACATTTTCTAAACTTGTTTGCCTATTCTTTTCAGAAATGTAGGGCCTTATGCGCACAGACACACACACACCCTTTTCCTATATTTTTCAGGAATGTATGGCCTTACATACATATACAACCAAAAAACAAAACTTAAATATTTGTATTCCAGTTTGTGCCTTTAGTTAGCTGCTTCCATGGAGAACTTTGTTTCATTTCGGAGTTTGTTTTTATTTTAGGATTACAGCTCTTTCCACTGCTAAGCCTGACACTTGGTTATTTAGATTGTGAATGTATACAGTTTATGGGTGGACAAACTGAGAAAGAAAGCAAGCAGTAGACTGCGCATAAAGACTTCCTGCAGTTTTGATAGTAAATTAGTAGCATTAGCACTGAAAGGGGGACTTTGATCCATTACGTTCAGGAAGAAAAATATTTCTGCATTGAATTGTTCTGAAATTTAGCATTATACTGAATTTAAGAATATCAGTATCAGGACATGGAAGATATATCAGAAAAACTAGAAGGAGTTGACTAATTTTTATACCTTGAAATATTAAATGCTTCATTAGAAGCTTATACTTGAACACACTAATAGAATTTTTACTGATTCTGATCATCAGATAACTTTCTTCAAGCTGAAACTCAGTTGAAGTAGAGAAGTGGAGTTTCACATTAGAAAATAAAATGAAAATTGTCCAAGTTCTGTTTCTGTTGGAATTCGTTTATAAAGTGTATAAGTTTTGTGTTCTCAATTTGTTTTAAAGAGAATTCGTAGCTAGTTATGTTAAATTTAAAAGATAGGAAAGAAAAAATATCTTATTACTGCTACCAGTCAATAAAATTAATGTTTCCTTTTTGAAAGCAGGTTGCATATTTGTTTGGGAAATTGATGATATCAATTTGTCAATATGGGTTTGTCAGAAAGATGCCCACCTATGATCTTGGTAGTAAATTGTAGTTGAAAATAAGGCTTAGAACAGGAAACTCTACTCAATAGTCTGTAACAGTCTGTAATAATCTATATGGGAAAAGAGCCTGAAAAAGGATGGATGTATGTGTATCTGAATCACTTGGCTGTACACCTGAAGCTAACACAGCATTGTAAATCACTATCCAATATAAAACAAAAATTAAACTTAAAAAATAAGGCTTAGAGTTTGAGGAATATGCTTTTCTCCCACTTTATTTTCCTAGGTAACAAATTGATTAATGAACAGTAATGAATTGATTAACAGTAACAAATTGATTAATTCACCTAAATTGTACATCTTCAATCTAGGTTGGTTGGTTGGAAATATTTTGGTTTGGTGGTGGTTTCATTTCATTTACAAGCACATCCGCTTTTATTTGTATCATTACTGTTTGCCTTTTTGCAGATGTGTAGCACTTTGCAGTTTAGGTATTTGGATTTGTGAAGAACTAGTCCATGAGTCTCATCATCCTCAAATTAAGGAAGCTCTGAATGTAATTTGTGTTTCCTTAAAGGTAAGTAAGCAAATATTTAGAATATTAAGATAGTATAGAATGCATTATTATTTTTCCCCAAATGTTAATTTTATCTTGTGAATTACATTATTTCCTTGATTCTGATGTTTTCCTTAGTAGTTCTACTCTTGAATTTAGGGTATCTTAGTGATGGCCTATTTTATCTCAACATTCTATGTATTTGGCTTTGTCCCTAAGATACATATGGATGACTGCTATAAAGGAAACCAGTCATTTAACAATGTATGTAGGGCCATTTACTGTTTCTTAATATTTTTGTAACCTACTCTTTGATCTTTATTACCTTGTGAATTCTTAAGCTGTTCCACTTTTTGGCTTTATCATTCAAGTTAAATGCCCTGTTTATGACCAGAATCAGATTTGTTCAGAAATAATAACCCGATTATTTGGATTCTGAATGAACAATGTATATTTTTATTAGTAAAGAGATTGTTGATATTTTTGTTGTGTGACTTGTAATACAATATCTATATAGAACTCTAAACACACAAAATACAAAAATACTTGACAGGTATTTCTGAGTATGTACTATGTTTGAGGTGCTTTGCTAGGCAGAGGAGAAATACAGAATAAAAAAGAAATGTAAATACTAGATTGAAGAGATTAATAATATGATGGCTGAAAAATATCAAAATAAGAATAATAAAATATGAAAAGCTGAGAGAACCTAACAAATGGTGTGTGTAAGCTGTTGATTCAGTTCAGAGAAAACAGAGGTTACTTTGACATAGGTATCAGAGAAGACTTTAGCAAGAGGACACATCTAGTCACAGCTTAAAGAGCGGGTGAGATTTCGTCATAGAGAGATAAGCATAGAAGTTGGCTTTATACCAGTGGGGAGTCATCTAAGATTTTAAGCACAGAGAGTGTCAGCATCAGAACAGTTCAGAAGACAATTTGGAAGTATCTTATACAGTAGATCGGAGTGGGGAAAAATGGGATAACAAGATGAGCAGTTTAGAGGCCATTCTAGAAATGAAATAAAAACTTTAATGAGGACAAACATCACAAAGAAAAAATAAAATTAATTATATATTTGGAATGTGTTATGATTTTTAATTTTGCAGGTTATATTTATCTTTCTAATATTTTAGTAAACATAAATATAGAATGACAAAAATAAACATGTATATACAATTAAAAATTTTTTAACAACTAGTGCATAGATAAATAATACCAAGAAGAAATTTTTATCATATTTCTTTTTTGTTTTTTTATTACTACAGTTTACTAATAAAACAGTAGCCCATGTAGCTTGTAACATGCTTCACATGCTGGTTCATTATGTACCTAGACTTCAGATTTACCAACCTGATTCTCCCTTGAAAATTATTCAAGTAAGTAATTTCTCATTTGTTTATTATGACTTGTTAAGGATTCTTACATTTGGATACCTTGAAATATAAAATTATTTAATAGTTTTCTTTAAATTGTACATAGCTAAATAGTGGCCACTCAGGGTACATATTTGAAATACCATAATTCATGGTAGTCCTTTTCTATATTATGTTATCTTAATATATTAAGAAATTATGTGGTTGGTTTTAAATGCTATGTGCAAATTTATTATTGCTATTGTCTTTATAATGTATATTCAGTATCATTCCCTATCTTAGGTTAGAAAACATACTATCCCTTCAGTTACCAAAATCAGAACATTATTTTGGTTCATTCCTTCCCTTTCCTCTTCTACCAGTCATTTATAAAGTCTTTTATTTCTTTTTTTTTTAATTCTGTGTGTTCTGTGCTTTCTGTAACACTGCTGCTGCTGCTAAGTCACTTCAGTCGTGTCTGACTCTGTGCGACCTCAGAGACGGCAGCCCACTAGGCTCCTCTGTCCCTGGATTCTCCAGGCAAGAACACTGGAGTGGGTTGCCATTCCCTCTCCAATGCATGAAAGTGAAAAGTGAAAGTGAAGTCGCTCAGTCGTGCCTGACTCCTGTAACACAAGATACTATAATAGCCTTTTAAACTGGTCTGCTGGCTTCTGAGGTCATCCCTCTTTAAGTCATCATTCATATTGACATGACTTATGTCACTATTCTGAAGGAGAAAAAAACAATGAAACTAAAATCTCCAAGTTGTTTTCTTTTACCTATAAGACCCAAACTCTTTAGTTGTGATTTACTTGGAAGCCTCCAGATGAGAACCCATACCATCTTTTCAGAATCATGTACAGATTGCTTTGATGAAATACCCTGTAGTCTAGGCACCTGAGTCAGCTGTTATCCCCTAAACATATCCTTTACTCATCTTCTTACCTAAAAACGCTCTTTCTTTGCCCACCTCATCTTTCATTGATGGGTTTAAACACCATCTCCTCAAAAAATAAGAATCCTTACTTATTCTTTCCAACCAGAATTTATCTTTCTTATCTTTATGTTCTTATAACATTTTTAGGAAAGACAATAATATTTATTAAGCACTTACTATGTATCAGTCATTATGCTAGTCACCTTTTCATGTTACTTCATTTGATTCATAAAAGGTCATTTGAAGCAGACTGTTATCTCTTCCTCCTCTTCTCACTTTATGTAAGATGAGAAAACTGAGGATATAGTAACTATATAAAGTCATAAGCTAAACCAGGGTAGAAACAGAGTTCAAACCCAAGTCTGTTAAATTTCAGGTCCAAGCTTTTGCCTGTCAACCATGTCACCAAGGCCCTATTGTAGCACTAAATATATTTGTGTAAAAAAAATCTAAGCTTCTTTAAGACAGGGACAGTTTTTCTTTATTATTTTTTATGCATAGGATGACTTTCATTATAGAATCTCTTAAGTAAATACCTGTTGAGTTTAATACAGTATTATGGTTCAGAGATTGGGTTTGAAGGTTAGACCTGGTTTAATTAACCCACGACTCGCCGTTTACTAAGTTTGTAACTATGAACTCAGTCCTCTAAACTCTGACTTTCTTTATGTTTGCCTTTGGGATAAAAATAACTACCTCACAGAGTTGCTCTGGAAACTAAATGAGAAAATATATATAAAACACTGATACATTTTGCCATAAAAATGATGGGACATAAATTTTTAAAAGTGTGTTGGCTGCAACTATTGTCGTCATCATGCAGTACTTGATAACTGGATGTAAATGTGAATGTTCGTGTGTGTGTGTGTGTGTGTGTGTGTGTGTGTTAAAGCATTTGAAATTTTAAAACTTGAAAATTTTACTCTTAAAGATTGGTTATTCTGTTGAAAGTTAAGGTATTTTTTAAGCAGATTTTTTCTTTTTCCCATTTGAAAGCCTCCAAATGCTTTCCTATATTTTCTTTCTCAGTTTATATATTTTAATACTTATCTAAGTCTTAGATGTGTAGAGTTTTTGCAGATTGCCTCACTCTAAATTATGGTGGCCAATGGCTACAGATAAATAGTTATACTTCACTTCTAATTGAATGAAGAAATGAAATGCTAAAATAGTAGAGGAATTCCCTAATGGCTACCTACTTGCATAGTTAGGAATAGAATCCCAGTTCTATTACCAGTATTAAGTATTAATCTGATATACTAGATTCATTCTATTAGTGAGTAAAACCTTTTACAGTGTAAATTACCTTTAGAGGAATTTTTTTACTTGAAGCACTATTTATAAAAATATAATAGCATGCAATAAAAATAGAATAAGTTTACCTCAATACATTTTTAATGTACACATTTAAAAAATTGAATAAGATCAAGAAATTTTCAGGGTAAACTATATTAATATCTTGCTTTATTTAATAAAGTCTTCTATTTCTTTATCAATTTTGTTCATACTATGTTCAGTGTACAATATATGTTAATTTAAAAAGCCACATTATAAAATTTCTTTTAAAAGTCATATGTTTGTAAGTATACCACAATATCCAGGAAGACAAGAATAAATTATGTTTCCTTCTCTTCTTGGGGAATAATTGAGAAATATATTTAAAATGTATAAAGCAATGATACTGTAGAAGGGTTACCAAGATAATTAACATATTGATTATTACACATTGTTAATTTTTTTATGGTGAGAATGCTTCACGTCTACTCTTAGCAACTTTAAGACAGTATTGTATGATTAACTGTATTTACTGTACTATATGATAAATCCTTAGAATTTATTATTCTTTTAACTGAAAATGTGTGCCCTTTGACCTCCATCTCCCCAGTTCACTAGACCTCAGCCCTTGGCAACCACTATACTATTCTGTTTCTACAAAATTAGCTTTTTCTAGATTCCATATGTAAGTGATACCATACAATATTATCTTTCTCTGGCTTATTTCATTTAGCATAATACCCTCCAAGTTTTTTCATGTTCTCACAACTGGCAGGATTTTCTTCTTTCCTATGATTTAATAATATTCAATAGTATATGTATGTACACCACAATTTCTGTATCCTTTTATCTGTCAAAAGACGTGGGCTGTTTCATATCTTGGCTATTTTGAATAATACTGCAGTGAACATGAATGTGCATATATCCCTTTGAGATACTGATTTTATTTCCTTCATTATATATACCCAGAAGTAGTATATATGGTAGTTACATTTTTAATTTTATGAGGAACCTCCATACTATTATCTATAATGACTGTACCAGTTTCCATTCCCACTAAGAGTGCATAAGGGTTCCCTTTTCTCCACATTCTCACCAACATCGGTTCTCTCTTGTCTTTTTAAAAATAGCCATCCTAACAAATATGAGGTGATACTTCATTGTGATTTTGACTTGCATTTTCCTGATGATTACTGATGTTGAGTACTTTACCATGTTCTTGTTGGCCATTTGTGTGTTTTTGGCAGAATGTCTGCTCAGAATCTTTGCCTTTTTATAGATTCAAATAATTTGTTTGCCTGTTGGGTGTAGAAGTTCCTTGTATATTTAGATATTAACCTCTTACAGATATATGGTTTGCAGATATTTTTTTCCATTCTGTAGTTGTCTTTTCACTTTATTGATGGTTTCTTTCTCTGTGCAGAAGCTTTTAGTTTATATAGTCCCACTTGTCTTTTTTGTTGTTGCTTGTGCTTTTAGGTATGATTTCCAAAAAATTATTACCAAGACCATGTCACGGAGCCTTTTTCGTATGTTTTCTTCTAGGAGTTTTAAGGTTTCAAGCCTTTGTATTGGGCCTTTGATCCATTTCAAGTTAATTTTTGTAAGTGGTATATAAATTAGAGGTCCAGTTTCATGCTTTTGCACATGGATACCCGGTTTTTTTCAACACCACATGTGTGTGTGTTCTCGGCACCCTTGTCAAAAATAGACTGTATGTGTGGGTTTATGTCTAGACTTCATTCTAATGCACTGGTCTATGTGCCTGTTTTTATGTCAGTCCCTTACTTGTCAGTGTCATATTTTGATTGTTGTTAAGTCATGTCCAACTCTTTGCGACCCCATGGACTGCAGCATGCCAGGCTTCCCTGTCCTTTACTATCTCCCAGAGTTTACTCAGACTCATGTCCTTTGAGTCAGGTGGTACCATCCGACCATCTCATCTTTTGTTGCCCCTTTTCCTCCTGCCTGCAATCTTTCCCAACATCAGGGTCTTTTCCAGTGAGTTAGCTCTTCCCATCAGGTGGCCAAAATATTGGAGCTTCAGCTTCAGCATCAGTCTTTCCAATGAGTATTCAGGGTTGATTTCCTTTGGGACTGACTGGTTTTATCTCCTTGCAGTCCAAGAGACTCTCAAGAATCTTTGCCAGCACCACAATTAAAAAGCATCAATTCTTCGGGGCTCAGTCTTCTTCGTGGTCCAACTCTTACATCCGTACATGACTACTGGGAAAACCATAACTTTGACTGTATGGACTTTTGTCAACAAAGTGATGTCTGTGCTTTATAATATGCTGCCTGGGTTTGTCATAGCTTTCCTTCCAAGGACCATGCATCTTTTAATTCCATGGCTGCGGTCACTGCCCACAGTGATTTTGGAGCCCAAGAAAATAAAGCCTTTCATGCTTCTACTTTTTCCCCTCTGTTTGCTATGAAGTGATGGGACCAGATGCCATGATCTTAGGTTTTTGAATATTGAGCTTCAAGCAAGCTTTTTCACTCTCCTCTTTCACCTTCATCAAGACACTTGTTAGTTCCTGTTCACTTTTTGCCATTAGAGTAGTATCATATGCATATCTGAGGTTGTTGATATTTCTCTTGTCAGTCTTGATTCCAGCTTGTGACTCATCAGCCCAACATCTCACATGATATACTCTGCATATAATTTAAATAAGCAGGATGACAGTATACAGCCTGGCTGTACTCCTTTCCCAATTTTGAACCCGTCAGTTGTTCCATGCCCGTGTTCCATATTTTGATTGCTCTAGCTTTATAATAAAACTTTAAATCAGGGAGTGTGACACCTCCAGTTTTGTTCTTTTTTCTCAAGATTGCTTTGGCTCTTTGGTTTTGTGTGTGGTGGTGGGGGAGGAGGAGGAATTCCATTCAGATTTTATGATATTTTAGAATAGTTGTCTCTAATTCTGAGGAAAATGCCACTGGAATTTTGATAGGTATTACACTGAATCTGTAGATCACTGTGGGTAGTGTGAGCAATTAAACTGTTAATTGTTCCAATCTATAGCATGGACTATCTTTCCATTTATTTGTCTTCTTCAGTTTCATTCACTAGTGTTTTCTAGTTTTCAGTATATAGGTCTTTCACCTCCTTGATTAAATGTATTCCCAAGCATTTTATTGACTTTGATGCTATTATAAATTAATTTCTCTTTGTGATAGTTTATTGTTGGTGTATAGAAATGCAACTAGATTTTATGTGTTGATTTTTGCATCCCGCAACTTTACTGGATTTTATGTGTTGATTTTTGCTTCCTGCAACTTTACTGAATTCACTTACGAGTTCTAATCTAATAGGTTGTTTTTGTGGAATGTTTAGGATTTCCTGGGTATAGGATCATGTCATCTACAAATTGAAATAATTTTATTTCTTCCTTTCAGATTTGGATACTTTTTATTTCTTTCTCTGCCTAATTGGTGTGGTAGGATTTCCCATACTGTGTGGAACAGAAATGACAGTTAAGAGCATCCTTGTTTTATTCCCAACTTTAGAGGAAAGGACATTAACTTTTTACCTTCAAATATGTTGCTAGCTTTGGGCTTGTCCTATATGGAGTTTATTATATTAAGATACATTCCTTCTTAACTTGTTGAGCAAAGCAGATGTCTTCAGTAATAAATTACCAATGGTTTTTATATGTCATTTTGCTTATCTGTATCTTCTGATTTTTCTGTCAGAACATATATTACTTGTATATTTATACATATTGATTCAAGAATTGAATCTATAAGAAAACCATTTATAGTTAAGAGAGCATATATAACTTTGGTTCTGTACATTAAGATTGTAAATGTTGGATAGTATACTTGAAAAACTGACCTATTAAAAATTACTTTGAAATAACAATACATTTTGGCTTAAACTTTCAACAGTATATTTTCTATCACTTTATTAGCATTAGTGTTTGTTTTAAGATACAGCATTAGTTTGACATATTTTGAGCTTTTTTAAAATTTCTTACAGATTCTAATAGCCACTATTACCCATCTTTTGCCAAGTACGGAAGCATCATCTTATGAAATGGACAAGAGGGTAATTTAAATTTGTTTTTATATTTAACAATATGATTATCTAGTAAAATATTTTTAAACCGTGAAAGTATATATATTTATATGGGACACAGTTAATCTTACATTAATTATGAGATATAGCTCTCTATTATATAACTAAATTATGTTTTTAGTTCATATTTCAAATTAATCATGGTCATTTGATAAAGTCTTTTTGTAAGGAACTTGGGAGGGTTCTGTCCATTTTATATTTTTTAGTTATGATCTTATTTATGCTTGAAAGTTATTAATTGTGAGGAATTCATTCTTAAGGAAGCCATGCATATTTTAATATAACTGTTACTGATAAGAAGTAAAGAAATTCCCATTAAGGAGAGTTCATATAATGTATGGAGGTATGACGCTTTGGAGAAGACATCCCTTCGGCCATCAAAAAGTTCTATAAGATTGTATTTACCTCAGTAAATTTACTATGAGATTCCTTTAGTTATTTCAGATATTGTACTTATCAGTCTAAAGTTTCTATTTGATATCTCTTTATAGTTTTCATGTCTTTGCTGAAATTCTGCATTATTTCATCAGTTATCTCTATTTTCTTTCATAGATTTTTAACATATGTATGTAATTAAAGTTCTAGCTGCTAAATTCAATATCTGGATTATTGATGAGTCTGTTTCCATTGAACTTTTTTCCTGAAGATTATAGGTTCCACTTTGCTGTTGGTTTGTATATCTGTTAATTTTTTGCACATAGCTTGTTATAGAGACTCCAAATATGGGCTGCCCAAATGGTAGCTACTTACCATGTGTGACTTTACATGAAATTAAATTGAACATTTACATGAAAATTTTAATTCCTTGTTTGTACCAGCCACATTTCAAGTGCTCAGTAGCCACATGGGCAAAATATACTATTTCCATCACTGCACAAAATTCTATCAGACAGTTCTGCTCTAGATCCTGTTAATTTTCTCTGAAAATTATTCCTTCCCATTTTCACATCCCAATCTTGAACTCTCTTCTCCAAATCTCAGTGTTATGATTTCTTAATCATATTGTGTTGAAACCTCATGTATTCTGCCCATTGTTTACAGAACTCTGCAGTTATAATTATGTTTCTGGACCTCTTCTCAGTTATTTTCTTGTGTGGGCTTGTTGTTTAGTTACTAAATCATGTCTGACTGTTTTCAGCCTCATACTGCAGCACACCAGGCTACTCTGTCTTTCACTATCTCCCAGAGTTTGCTCAAATTCATGTCCACTGAGCCAGTGATGCTTTTTAACATTTTTTGGTTAACATCTTTCCTGTTGTCTTCCATATCACTAACTTCATGAAAACTCATGAAAACCTAAGAAATTTTTATTCTTCCTCTTTATACTTAGTTTAAAACTCATTTGATTGTATTATCTAATGATTGATAAATACATTCTCTCTCATCTTAAAAGACCCTGTTATTCCATTTTTAGGCAGGAGTCCTTCATTTTAGTGTCTTAAACTATGGTCAAGAATTCCAAATCCAATTTGTGAACTATATCTGGGTCACTAATTAGCCACCTCCTTCTTTATCATTTTGTCTTCCAAAGGCCTAGCTATTGATAAGAAAAAGCTCCACTACCAGGTTTTTGTTCCCTGCCTACTTTATTCACTAAACTTTTGTTAATAACAAAATATGTCTGTGGTATTCTGCTTGGAGCTAAACAGACATAAATAAGATGGTCCCTGCTCTCCTGGATTTTGAAGATTAGAGAGGCAAGTGAAGCAATCCAGTATAGTAAGTGCTTACCGTAAAAAGTAGAAAAATGTGTATGATACAAGGTAGAGGAGGAAGTAATTAACTATCAAGGCAGGAGGACTTCTTTTAAGGGAACAGTTGCTTAAAGATAAATGGGGTCTTCTACATAAATGGAAACAAGTAGAGTCAGAGAGTTATTCCAAGTGGAGGGAATAGCATGAGTAAAATCATGTGTACAATGTCATGGTGTGTTATGGGAAGACAGTTGTTGTTAGTCAGTCAGTTATGTCCAACTCTTTGTGACCCCATGGACTGCAGCATGCCAGTCTTCCCTGTCCTTTACTATCTCCCAGAGTTCACTCAACCCATGTTCATTGACTCCGTGATGTCATCCAACCATCTCATTCTCTCATCCCCTTCTCCTCCTGCCTTCAATCTTCCCCAGCATCAGGCTCTTTTCTAATGAGTCAGCTCTTTGCATCAGGTGGCCAAGGTACTGGAGCTTCAGCTTCAGCATCAGTCCTTCTAGTGAATATTCAGAGTCAATTTCCTCTAGGATTGACTGATTTGATCTGCTTGCAGTCCAAAGGACTCGCAAGAGTCTTCTGCAGCACCACAGTTCAAAAGCATCAATTCTTCGATGTTCAGCCTTCTTTGTGATCCAACTCTCACATGCATAGGTGACTACTGGAAAAACCATAGCTTTAACTATATGGACCTTTGTTGGCAAGTAATGTCTCTGCTTTTAATACACTGTCTAGGCTTGTTATAACTTTTCTTCCAGGGAGCAAGCATCTTTTAATGTTATGAGAAGACATAATGTTATGGGAAGGCAGTAGGCAATTATTTCCATATTATAGGACATGAAATGCATGATTCAAGGTTGAGAAATTAGACATTAGACATAGAAAGGGGTCAGAATTCTACATCAAGAAACTTGGACTTTTGAGAAAGTTGTTTTTTTTTGAAAGTTACTCTTTGGAAAGGTTTTAATATGCAACAGAATGCCAAATTTGTGAGATCACTTAAGAACGTGTGAAAGTCAAAAGGAATAATATAGTAATTGTTAATTACAGTAATCTCTGAGAATTTATAATGTTCTGAAATAAAGCTAAAAGAATAAAGGTAAATATTGACAAAGTGGCATCCATCACTAGCATCAGGAATAAAGAAAAAGGCAGCATATTTGAAGAAAGATGAATTTCAGTTTTTAATGTGTTGCATGTAAGGAGTGATGCCCAGATAGAGACCACCATCTATATAACTAATGTAGTAAATTTGAGGCTGGAAACAAAATTATTGGCATTGTCAATACATGAGTTGTATTAAACTGGGAATATATGTGATCACTTAAGGAGAAGCTAAAGAGTAAGATAGGTTAGCAAAGTATAACACCTTGAAGAGTAACAGTTAATGAATAGGCAGAGAGGGAGTCCCAAGATAGTGACCTAGAGGGCTCCTGAGTTTTCCTCCTCTCTTGGACATGTGGAAGATATAGCTACACATAGAACAGTTCTTTCTGAGAGAAATCCAGAAACTAATCAAGTGACCTCTACACATCAAGTGACTGAGAAAATATCTACATCAAAAATAGGTAGGAGAGGCTGTAGCACTCTTGTCATAAACCCCACTCCTAACATAACTCCATACAGTCAGGAGGAAACTCCCAACTCACACCCTGTCAGAGGAGAGAAGGGTTTAGACCATACATCTAGCACTCCACCATTTAAGCCTGCCACCCAAGGGACAGATCCAGATCACCTGGCTTGTACCTAGCTCCTCATTTTCATTTACGCTCACTCTTCACAAAAGCTTACAGCGGGAGAATGGGTGAAAGCTCATTTGCTGTGTATATTTTATACTTACAGATAATTTGAAGTTTGAATGTTCTGTTTTCTGGTTATCCTGAGGATGTGGGGTTTTGTTGTTTCAGTTGGTGGTATCCTTACTTCTGTGTCTTCTGGACTGGATCATGGCCTTACCTCTTAAGACACTGCTCCAACCAGTCCATGCTACAGGAGCAGAAAATGATAAAATAGAAAAATCTGTCCTTAACTGCATTTATAAGGTAAACTTTGCTTTATTATTTATTTGGTAACCAAGGATTTTTGAAACCTAAAGAATTAACATTTCTTAGTATTGCATTTTCATTGTTTTAGAGCTAGCAGTTTTCTAAGAACATAGATTTATCTTACAGTACCTGTGGATAATTTAAAAGTACTTCTTACAAGACTTTGTTTCATTGCAAAATGTTGAAAAGTGAAATCTTTGTTGAATGTGAGAATCATTAGTTAAATATTGCTCATTCTTTTTAAGAAAAATTTTACCTTGATTGAAGAGCTGTGTTTAAATATTTAAAAATTTTGTCAAGTTCTTATATTAGCAGTTGTTTTCTCCTTTTACCGTTATTTTCACTGAAAAGGAAAATGTGGTATGTTTTTTCCCCTGTATTTGCAGGTATTACATGGGTGTGTTTATGGAGCTCAGTGTTTTAGCAATCCAAGGTATTTTCCAATCAGCCTTTCTGATTTGGCATCTGTAGATTATGATCCTTTTATGCATTTGGAAAGCCTAAAAGAGCCTGAACCTTTGCACTCTCCTGATTCGGAACGATCTTCTAAACTCCAGCCAGTAACAGAAGGTAAAATGAATTCTCTTCAGGATGGTATTGTTGCTTGGGTTCTGCCAGAGTATGATTTGAGGCCTATGTAGAAATACTGGAAGGTAGTAAGCCTTACTTTATAATTGTTTACCTTGCCATGTATATTATAACTAAGTTCATTTTTAGTTTAAGAAATAACTTCAGATACACAAGTACTAAGATGATACGTGATGACATTCCCTTTATACTTACAGGTATTCTGATATTGATTAGTTCTTTAACCATATTGTGATTAAGTTCTGATTAAGTTCTTTATTCTGATTAAGTTCTTTAACCATATAGTTTTTATTTCTGATTAAGTTATTTAACCATACAGTTTTTATATTCAGTGAGTTTACTATCTGAGATAAGGAAATATGTAGACAAGTAACCTTATGATATGACTACATATAAAAATAACGGTATGTCCAAGATGCAGGGTTATAGTAGGATGCAGGGAACTCACACCCAGTGTTCTGTGACAACCTAGAGGGGTGGGAGGTGGGAGGGTGGTTCATCAGGGAGGGGACATATGTATACCTATGGCTGATTCATGTCAATGTATGGCAGAAACCAACATGATATTGTAAAGCAGTTATCCTTCAATTAAAAATAAAAAAAGATGTAGGGGTAGCCCAGAGGAATCTCGCAATTATTGAAGGGTTTTAAGGAGGTGATATACATGGTAAAATTAGTATTAAGAGCTCTTTGATAGTAGTAGTTTAAGAGTCAGCAGACTGTGACCCACACCTGTCAACTAAATACAGTTTTATTGAGACACATCCATGCTGTTAATTTATGTATCATAATGGCTGCTTTTGTGTAGTAATAGCAGTGTTGAGTAGTTTGGACAGAGAGAGCATGGCCCATAAAACCAAAGATAATTTACTCTCTGCCCTTTGCAGAGAAAGGGATTTGCTTGATCTCTAATATGTTAGATTGATTTTTAGGGAGGTTAATGCAGGATCAGAGACCAATCATGATGCTATTGCAGTAGGAGAAACAAGAGTTGCTAAAGGGTAAAATTGGTTATATCTTCCCCAAACTAGACCAAGAATATGAGAAAGTTTAGAGAATTAGGAAGGGAAATGGGAGCAGTATTGGAAATGGTTAACTTGGAGCGCCTGTTGGATATGCATGTGACTTAGTGGGACATTCATTGCACATGCAGATCTGCACCTTAGCAGAGAGATCTCTGTCAGGAACATACATTTACACGGATGTGTGTGTGCCAAGAAGTAAAGCTTGGAAAGGAAGGAAAACCAGGAAAGAGTAGTTTCTCAGAAACAGAAGAAAAAGATTTTTGAAAGACTGGCCAAAGGTATTAAATGATAGAGATATTAAGTACAAAAAGACTGACAAATACATCTACTTTGGTTTCAGCAGAGAAGTAGAAGACAGAAGTGGATGGCTGTGGGTTAAAGAGCAAGCAGGACTTAAGGAAGTAGAGCCATTTGTCAAAAGTGCTCTTTAAGAAAGTCAAGAAAAATGATAAAACAGATAAGATTATTCAGGATTAAAGGAGTTATAACGACAAAAAGAGCTAAACTCAATTATAAGCTGAGAAAGAAAGTTGTAAGGGGTTCATTAACAGAGTGAAGTTCCTGAGAGCTAGAAAGTTTAGGTATTAATATTAGCTCTTCTTCTGAAATCAGAAAGATGAAGAAAATTGAAATAAGTTAAGAGGACTGACAGAAGTATTGAGGACCCAATAGAAAGGGGAAACCACGATGTTTTGTTTACATCTCTCAACATTCAGTAAATTGGATCTGGCAGATAGACAAGGGAACAATGACTTTCAGAATATTGGTATATGGTTTAATTATCGAATCTAGGGTTGGTAAGGATTGAACTGATGTTAGGAAATAGCTAATAAGCTGGAAGAAAGTAGAAGTGATCCTATGAATCAGAAAGTAGATGTGGTTGGTGATAAGAAGTTTGAGCAATGATTTTCAGCCTTGGCTACATATTACAATACTGATATTCTGGTCCCATCCATAGAGGTTTTGATATATTGATCTGGGATACCTCAGACTTTTAAAATATTGCAGGTAATTAGTATCCAGCCAAGGTTGAGAACTGCTGAGCTTATCAGTATGTTAGGACAGTGGTTTATTAAATGAGTTTTTAAGCAGCAGACACTCTTCAGATAAATTTCACAAGGAAGTCTACTTTGTAAACTTCTTAAAGTAGAGCTACAGTGAAGATTCTGCTGACCTCTCTCCCATTCATGTCTAAGAGCCCTCTCCAAGGGCTCTACAGAACAGAATTGGAAAGTCACTAGACTAGGAGGTTGTGGTTAGAGTATAAACTATTAAGGAAAAGTTTGATTTTTAAAGGTAGAATAGTTATAAATGATTAAAACATTCAGAATGTGACCATGGAAATGGATTGATGACATAAAATGCAAGTGAAGGTATAAAGGTATGTATCAAGGAAATACAGGCCTTGGGTTTTGAGTCAACTACAAATACCTGGAATGCAAAAGTAGGAAGTCAAGAAACACCTGGAGTAACAGGCAAATTTGGCCTTGGAATGCGGAATGAAGCAGGCCAAAGACTAATAGAGTTTTGCCAAGAAAATGCACTGGTCATAGCAAACACCCTCTTCCAACAACACAAGAGAAGACTCTACACATGGACATCACCAGATGGTCAACACCGAAATCAGATTGATTATATTCTTTGCAGCCAAAGATGGAGAAGCTCTATACAGTCAACAAAGACAAGACCGGGAGCTGACTGTGGCTCAGATCATGAACTCCTGATTGCCAAATTCAGACTTAAATTGAAGAAAGTGGGCAACACCACTAGACCATTCAGGTATGACCTAAATCAAATCCCTTATGATTATACAGTGGAAGTGAG
>SJXQ01010542.1:92783-128298 GCA_006408695.1 Aepyceros melampus | reverse complement strand
AAGCTCAACATTCAGAAAACGAAGATCATGGCATCTGGCCCCATCACTTCATGGGAAATAGATGGGGAAACAGTAGAAACAGTGTCAGACTTTGTTTTTTTGGGCTCCAAAATCACTGCAGATGGTGACTGCAGCCATGAAATTAAAAGGCGCTTACTCCTTGGAAGAAAAGTTATGACCAACCTAGATAGTATATTCAAAAGCAGAGACATTACTTTGCCGACTAAGGTCCGTCTAGTCAAGGCTATGGTTTTTCCTGTGGTCATGTATGGATGTGAGAGTTGGACTGTGAAGAAGGCTGAGCGCCGAAGAATTGATGCTTTTGAACTGTGGTGTTGGAGAAGACTCTTGAGAGTCCCTTGGACTGCAAGGAGATCCAACCAGTCCATTCTGAAGGAGATCAACCCTGGGATTTCTTTGGAAGGAATGATGCTAAAACTGAAGCTCCAGTACTTTGGGCACCTTATGCGAAGAGTTGACTCATTGGAAAAGACCCTGATGCTGGGAGGGATTGGGGGCAGGAGGAGAAGGGGACGACCGAGGATGAGATGGCTGGATGGCATCATGGACTCAATGGACATGAGTCTGAGTGAACTCCGGGAGTTGGTGATGGACAGGGAGGCCTGGCGTACTGCGATTCATGGGGTCGCAAAGAGTCAGACACTACTGCGCGACTGAACTGAACTGACAAATACCTAATAGTTTGTCTAGAACACATATGTACAAGTGAACTAGGAATGTAATAAAAATAAATCAGACAATAATTGATATAGATGACTTATTTCTTTAGATTTGGCATAGTATAATACAGTGTTTATTTTACTTAAAAACAAAGTTAAATGAAAATATTCTTTCCTTTTTGCATTTTTAAAGATGTAAAACAATAAAACTTAGTCCAGGGCAATATAGTATATTTCTTAAACAGTGAAATAAATAGTTTACTTAATATTTACTTACTAAAAGGGAAGTTTTAATGTATTTCATGTAAAATTTACTGTGCCATTAACAGTCACTGTAAAAGAGGTGTAAAGATTTTAAACAGATGAGCTTTTTATTGATACCAAATACTCCATGGGGTACTATTCTCTAAATGTATTAAAGTTGTTCCCTTTGGACTTTCTTAAAGGTATTAAGGACCAGATAAATGCAGAACCTTTTAGGAACAGCTGTGAGCTAACAGCAGGTGATTCTGTGGTCTGTAGTGACTACATGCTGAGGGTTTTTTGTTTTTTTTTTAATGTGGCAAAAATGGCTAATCATTGATGCATGCCTTGTCTAAGGCATGCATCATCATCTTCAAGTACTTTTTTGGCCAAAGATTTCTAAACACACAGTGTCTCTAATAAGCTCAGTATTAGACTGAACAAGTCTGATTTGAAAACTATTGGCAGGAGTAGCTGTAATTATTAAATTTACTAAAGAAGCAAGATAGTGAAGTTGGCTTTTTGTCAAATGGCAGTAGTCTTATTAGCAGAAAGTCATCATTTGCAGGGTCAGAGTGAAAGAAGGCTCCAAAGGATTCATTCTGTCTTAATTATAGTTTCACCTGTACATATTATGCAAAGCTAATATTTAAAGCATTTGCCAAAATTAACTTCCTCTGCATGTTCTGTTATAGTGCAGTGAATTGCAGCAGCTTTTTATGTCTTGCTGCTTTTGTGTGCCATAATAATCTGTAATTATGGGTTTGCTGCAGATGCTTGTAGGGTTTGTTTAATCTGACGATCTGAAAAGACAACCTTGAATAGACCTACTTAAATGAATGATAGTTACCCAAAGCATTAGAGGCACTGATATCTTCATTTTGCATTTTCTCACAAGGCTAGTTATTTTAGAATTTCATTTTTAATTTCTAAGTTAGAGAATTTCATGTTTTTTATATCTAGGTAGATATGTAGAAGATACGTATGTTCAATAGCTAATGATTCAAAATAAATCTAAGTAATCCTAACTGCCAAATTAACAAGTTGAGAGTTTTTTTTTTTTTTTTTAATCCTTGTATATTTTTAGATATCCTGAAATTAGAGAAGCAGTTTAGGAAAGAAATGCTTTTACCAGCTTCTGAAATCTAAGTTCATTTGTTAAATGTTCTTGGTGTTAGTAATTATGACATGTGTGAACAAGCTCACTAAACTGTGTTCTCACTATCTCTTTCCTTGAGGGGAGCATGTATAGAACGGACAGGACCTAGACTTAGGTTATTTCAGTTTTAGGGAAGGAGCTGGCTCATTCTTACAGTTTAGTTATAGGCAAGTTTGCAAAAGGAAATCATAAAACTTTTGTGACTTACAGTGCTCTCAAAATTGATTTGTATTGTTTCAGTTATATCAGGCTTTATATATGAGTTTTCAGTTTATCTTTACCAAAAACCTCATGTTATTGTTATAGAAAAATGGGGTTTAAGAAGTTTTATGTGATTTTTCCATGATCACAGAAGAAGCCAAAGTCAGAAATTCTTCTCTTTTCTGTAGTCCATTTCTATTAAATTACACTCTTTTGGTTCTTTAGAAATGTCTGCAAAGAAGATTCACTGCCTAAATGAGTCACCTGTTTGTCACTCAAAAGGAAGAAAGGGGAAAAAAATTTTCTTGCATAAACTTAATTTAATCATAATTTTCTATTACTATTTGAAACATGGCTTAGTTTATTTGTTTTTTCATGGTTTAGTTTAAATGAGCTTTTCCAGTTGATCTTGGCCATTTATTAATTTATGTTAAGTACTCTTTTTTGACTCAGTATGCAGAAAAAAACTTTTTTGAATGTGTTGTTTCCATATATCAAAGTAATTTGCCAGAAGAAAAGGACAGTTTAACAAAAGAGAAAAATACGGAGATTTGAGCTGTGATAAAGATGAAAATAACACTGCCCCAGTGTGATACCTTCTGTGGCAAATCCCTGAACTTGTGAACCCATTTGTCTTCTTGTTCAAAATGAGAAGTATTGGCTAGTTTATCCACAAGGCCGCTTACAGTGTGAACACTCATTATATTCTAAATTATAATTAGAGAAGCAAAGCAGACACTAGATTCAGATTACCCGTTTCTCATCATTTAGTGGCATATCTTCTGCTTTTCCATAGTAAGTCTTGAAAATGTAGGACTGAATTAAGATTAGTCATTTTTATATGTGGAATATTGAAGAAGATGTTATTGGTATTAATAGCATAGCTGCTGACTTGTTGCTTACACTTTGCCTGTACCAAGTCAGTTCTGAACCTTCCAGGATGTTGCCTGGAATATATGACACTATTTGTCTCTCTTGCCTCTTTTTAAGTGATCATACCAACAGTGTATAACTTAGTTCCCTTGTGAACTTTTAAAAGTTGAGTTTACTCTCTCTTTCTCCCTTTACTCTCTGTGTTCTTTGTCTTCCTTCCACCCTCCACTCCTTTTTCCTCTCCCTTCATGTCCTAACATTAGGCACCTTGCCTCTTCAGGCCTCTTATTGCTATATTCTTTGAGTTTTCTGTTTTTACCATTTCCTATGTTTCTTTTTTTTTTTTAAGTTACTCATATAGATGTACTCCTTACCTGTTTACTGCCTTAGAAAAATAGGCAAGCCATAAATATTTTTCCTTTAAGGTTTTTTTGGCGTGTACAGGCTACACTGACTCACTGTTTAAATTGACCCTGACTCCTGAAGTTTAGTTGAAAGATCACTTTCCTGTGACACTTTTACATCATCCATCTAAGCCATAATTAAATGACATTCAAGGCATGTTACAAACTATGTCTCTGCATCTCCTGATAAGATTAACTTATCAGTTGGATTTTGTT
The DNA here is from genome assembly GCA_006408695.1 of Aepyceros melampus. Classification (NCBI taxonomy): domain Eukaryota; kingdom Metazoa; phylum Chordata; class Mammalia; order Artiodactyla; family Bovidae; genus Aepyceros; species Aepyceros melampus. Next base: position 124,522 of record SJXQ01010542.1, on the reverse strand, counting down.
GACTTTTTAATCTGAGAGCAAAGCTATCTCACATGATTTAAAACACTTTTGAACCTTCTTTGAAGGTATGATGTACATTTAAGGGCCTCAATTTAAATTATTAATAAGAATCCATAAGCAAAAATTTCAAAAAGGCCTTTCTTATAAAAATTAACAAAACTTTGAGTAGTTTTCTTCTTCTTTGCCATCATTCTTGTAGTTCATATGCTACATTGAAAATATTTGGTCTAATATTTGAATGTGATTTTGATAATGTGATGGAATCCCTATTTGTTGTCTGTTTCATTGTTATATGACTCTCTAGGAAGCAGCGTATTCTTACTCACTTATATTTTTCTTTATTCCTAGTGAAAACTCAAATGCAGCAAGGATTAATCTCCATAGCTGCCCGCACTGTTATTACACATCTGGTGAATCACTTGGGCCATTATCCAATGAGCGGTGGTCCTGCTATGTTAACAAGTCAGGTGTGTGAGAATCACGACAATCATTACAGTGAAAGCACTGAACTTTCCCCTGAACTCTTTGAGAGTCCAAATATTCAGTTTTTTGTGTTAAACAATACAACCTTAGTGTCCTGTATCCAGATCAGAGCTGAAGAGAGTATACCTGGAGGAGGTCTATCTGCTGGTCTTGCATCAGCCAATTCAAATGTCAGAATTATAGTACGTGATCTTTCTGGAAAATATTCATGGGATTCTGCCATCCTGTATGGACCACCTCTTGTAAGTGGTCTATCAGAACCTACATCTCTCGTACTTTCATTGTCTCACCAAGAGAAGCCAGAAGAACCTGCATCTAATGAATGCTTAGAAGATATAACAGTTAAAGATGGGGTTTCCCTCCAGTTTAAAAGAAGTTTTAGAGAAACTGTACCAACTTGGGACACAATAAGAGATGAAGAAGATGTTCTTGATGAGCTTTTGCAGTATTTAGGTGTAACCAGTCCTGAATGCTTACAGAGAACTGGAGTCTCGCTTAATATTCCTGCTCCACAGCCTGTGTGCATTTCTGAAAAACAGGAGAATGATGTTATTAATGCTATCCTTAAGCAGCATACAGAGGAAAAAGAATTTGTTGAGAAACACTTTAATGACTTAAACATGAAAGCTGCAGAACAAGACGAACCAACACCTCAGAAACCTCAGTCAGCATTTTATTATTGCAGACTGCTTCTTAGTATATTGGGAATGAATTCCTGGGACAAAAGGTAAGGATAAAGGACAGGTTTTTCCCTTTTTAAAAGAAATATTAGTCTTAATCATTTTATGATCAGCATTTTAGTCTCCATTCTTTCTCTCACTAAATTTTACCTACCAGTTAGTTCTTTGACCGCAGGCAGATTTTCTTTCTTTTTTTAGTCCATAGAGTCATAATCAGGTTTCAGAGGAATAAGAAGATAATTGAATCTAATGAATTAACTCTAACATTTTCATAATGACTAGTATAACTGTGATTTAGAACACATAGCTCAAATAATTGAGAAAAATCTTTTTTCCAACCTTCATGTAAGCTAATAGGAAAAACTGTTTTTTCTTACAACACTTCTGACACCAAACGTGTGAGTTTCTCACACCAGACAGTTTCAACAATACCTGGAGTTATTATAGACAAGAGCTTAGACTGATGAGATTGCCCTCTACTTCAGACACCAATTGCAAATCTGGGTAAATCAAAGGTTCCCACAACCCCTTCCTTGGATTTGATAATTATAAATTATAATGACTCTTAAAACATTTACTTAGGTTTATCAGTTTGTTATAAAGGACAGTTAAAGGATATAGCTGAGCAGCCAGATGAAGAGGTATGTGGAGTAAAGTCTGGAAGGATTCCAAGTGTGGAAATTCTGTCCCTATGGAGTTGGAGTGTGCCACCCTCCTAGCATATTGAATGTTTTCAACCAGGAAGCTCTCTGAATCCCATTGTTAAGGGATTTTTATGGAGGTCTTAGGCATGATTAATTATTAACTCAATTCTCTAGTTCTTCTCTCTCCCCAGAGGCAGGGCTGAAAGTTTCAAGCTTGCTCTTTCTGGTGGCTTACTCTTTCTGGTGATGAGGCACCATCCTAAAGTTAACGAGAACACCACCAAAAATTACCTTATTAGAGCAAAACTAAAAGGAAACTCCAGAGGTTTTAGGAAGTCTGTGTGTGGCTCTACTGTCACCTCCTATACTCAGGAAATTACAGCTGTTTTAGGAGCTCTGTTTGAGAAATTGGGGACACAGCCCCGGTGTATATTTCTTACTGTGTTATATAAGCCTGATTTTTTTATTTTTCAGACAAACAGTGATATATACTTTCTTGTTTGTATCAGAGAAATTAACTCAGGATTTAGCATCAAATCGCAAAAATAATTAGATTTCTTTTTTTTTAATGTTATTTAATTTTGTTTTCTTTCATGTATATTGCAAAACCTCATTAAAAACTTGTAGTACACACAGAGTTTTGTAGAAAGTTAAGTAGGAGTTAAATGAAAAGGCATGAGACTTAAATCAGAAGATCCAGGTTAGGGAAACTTAAACTTTGAGCCTCGGGCCACAATTTGCAGATTGAGGAAATAACTCCTACTTCACATGATGGTGAGAATTAAATTAGACAATGTATGTAAAATAGTAAAACTGTGCACTGTACAAGTATAAGCTGTAACTGTAAACTGTACAAGTATAAGCGTTATTAGCATACATTTATTTTTTTAATTTCTGTGATACTAAAAGCTGTAGGGAAGTGAAAGAAGAAATGCTTTTATTTGTGTAATGTGTTGTTTTTGTTCAATTTGTAGTAGGGCAGCTCAGATATAACTGGATGAATAAATCTTAAAGTAATTGAAACGCACGTGAAGCACTGAATTGGAATTCTGCTTGCTACCTAGAGTTTATAATCTTACTTGGTTTAAGTATTTCCATTTATAAAAAGAGTATATCCTCTGCCTTATGGGAAAGCAAGGTTATATCAGGAACACAGTTTGGTATGTCTAGTACAGGTAGTTGCTACTAATTTAAATTTATTCTACTCTCTTTTCGGAGAAGGCAATGGCACCCCACTCCAGTACTCTTGCCTAGAAAATCCCATGGACAGAGGAGCCTGGTGGGCTGTAGTCTGTGGGGTCGCTAAGAGTTGAACAAGACTGAGCGACTTCACTTTCACTTTTCACTTGCATGCATTGGAGAAGGAAATAACAACCCACTCCAGTGTTCTTGCCTGGAGAATGCCAGGGACGGGGGAGCCTGGTGGGCTGCCGTCTATGGGGTCGCACAGAGTCGGACACGACTGAAGCGACTTAGCAGTGGCAGCAGCAGCAGCTACTCTCTTTTGCTGTGCAACAGCCCATATATTGTTTCTTGAGAAAAAGAAAGGAAGCTCTATTTTACTTTCATGATGTAACTTATTCAGCACCGGTATAATGTATTTAGTAAAATGTACACACTGCTTTGTAGTGTAAAAAATACATATAATGAAAAACAAGAAAGAAACTCCATCTGGATTACGCACCCCTATCTGGTAAACAGTTAGATTTTGTGATATATTTCTCATGAAGGATAACTTTCTCACACATTTTTATGAAACTCTTGAGAAGGAACCTGCTGCTGCTAAGTCACTTCAGTCGTGTCCGACTCTGTGTGACCCCATAGACGGCAGCCCACCAGGCTCCCCCGTCCCTGAGATTCTCCAGGCAAGAACACTGGAGTGGGTTGAGAAGGAACCTACAAAGTGCTTTTATCCATTTTTCTGAATATGAGTTTGGGGAATTAACAGCATCTGCAAGGAGACATTTACATGGTCAAGAGATAATGATCCACAAGCAGAAATATATGAAGGACTCAGTAGAAATATGACATATATTCTTTACATTTTTTTAGGTTCGTTTCTCCTTTGTGTTAGAAGTATGAAAAGGCAAGAAAAGTGTAAGAATTGCATGAGTAGAGTAGAAAGTATTTCCAGGACTGTCATGTCATTCACTGCAAAGATGATGAAAATGTTTATAAATCTCTATTTAGGAGGAGCTTTCATCTCCTGAAGAAAAATGAAAAACTACTTAGAGAACTTAGGAACTTGGACTCAAGACAGTGGTAAGTCATTGAGAGATTTTCAAGTCTATATCTAGCACCTCAGCTGTTTCTATTCATAGTGTGAATAATAATGTATTGTTGAATTATAAATTTTTGAACACAAACTTTTTTTACTTATACATATCTTAGAAATAATAAGCATTTTAAAAACTGTACAGCTACATTTAAATGTTTGGTATCTTTGGATTATTTATATCTTTTTATATACTTCAGAATCATCTTTTGAGTTGAATAAATCTGATTGAACCTATAAAATGTCCTTTAGTTTCGTCATACTTAGATATTCCCTTTTGGTTAGTGTAAGAGGCCAAAGTGAAATGACTGGTGTATGATATAAGCTAGTAGCTACAAAAATATTAAAGAAGATGGAGATAGTTTGTTATATTACTATAAACCTGATTTCTAGATTCCTGGTGTATCTGGATGCGATTTCCTCAGAAACTCATACTACAAACTACAAAATATTACTTAACTGAAATTCCCATATAGTCAACTTACATATGCACTACTTTCCTTTTTAGGTTCATAAAAATAAAATTTATGAATAGGTGCTTTTTGGCAGTATAACTAGAAAAACATTAGTAGAGCAACACTTTGGATGTTACCATGATTGAGAATGCTTACATTTCTGAAATTGGAAGTCTGCAACATGCTTAACATTCACGTTTCTTGACTGTCTCAACATCTCGCTTGAGTGATGGTTTAGACTTTCGTGTCTACAGTTTTTGCTTTTCATGTTCTCCCAGCCAGTTTGCCCACCCACCACCGATTCCACTTGCCTGCCTGTCAAGCAAATTCACATATTGTTAACCATTTTTAAAACACTTTCTCTTACAGTGTCAATTGGAGAAGGAAATGGCAACCCACTCCAGTGTTTTTGCCTGGAGAATCCAGGGATGGGGGAGCCTGGTGGGCTGCCCTCTGTGGGGTCGCACAGAGTCAGACACAACTGAAGTGACTTAGCAGCAGCAGCTTACAGTGTCAAAACTTAAGTTTATAGATATAGAAATATATTTCTATAACCAGTTCTTTAATCAGAATCATTCTTAACATCTGCTTTCTCTACTCCTAGGCAGCAGTACATTACTAGAGAAAATTATCAGACCAATATGATACAGGAAGTTACTGTAGATTCATGCATCTTTGGACTTCCCTGGTGGCTCAGAGGTTAAAGCGTCTGCCTCCAATGCGGGAGACCTGGGTTCGATCCCTGGGTCGGGAAGATCCCCTGGAGAAGGAAATGGCAACCCACTCCAGTATTCTTGCTTGGAGAATCTCACGGACTGAGGAGCCTGGTGGGCTGCAGTCCATGGGGTCACAAAGAGTCGGACACGACTGAGTGACTTTACTTACTACTTACTTACATGCATGTTTACTTCAACAACGCTGTCTCTGTTGTTTGGCAAATTTTTTATCCCTTGTTCACTTTTATAATACTTTACTTCTTAAAATAATTATTATAAACCACTTCTTTGCTTCCCTGGTGGCTCAGAGGTTAAAGCATCTGCCTGCAATGTGGGAGACCTGGGTTCGATTCCTGGGTCCAGAAGATCCCCTGGAGAAGGAAATGGCAACCCACTCCAGGATTCTTGCCTGGAGAATCCCATGGACGGAGGAGCCTGGTGGGCTACGGTCCACGGGATCGCAAAGAGTTGGACACGACTGACCGACTTCACTTCACTTCACTTCACTTCTTTGTTCCTCAAGCTGTCAGTGTAATCAAAAGTCATCTCTATATTCTGACCATTGAGAAACTAGATTGTAACAAGCCATTCACTCTGCCATCACTATTCTGTAGGAATGCAAAGTGAAGAAGATGATTCAGACCATTCTCACATCAAACACACATACCTTACATCTTTTTTTAAATTATTGAGCCATCTTCTCTTGCTCGTTTTCTTTCTCGGAAAAGAGTTTTTTTTCTTTCTGTTTCTGCTTCCTTCCTTCTTAGTCTGCTCTACGATCTTCAGAAAGTTATTCCTTCTTTATCTTGTATTTCTACTTCTCTTGCACATAAAAGTTTGTTTATGTGTTTAAAACAAAACTTTCCTCAGTTTTTATCCTTTCAAGCTATAGTACATCCCTTTCATGTTTTTGCTACCAAATTTATAAAAAAATGTAGTTTTTATTCATTTCCAGTCATTCTTGTTTTTCCTTGTTTTCAGCATTCCTCAGAATAATTTTTTAAAATAATGTATGATTTCTTTGGCTGTTAGAGAAAATAGAAAAATAACACTATTATTATTCATAAGACTATTGTTAACATTTCTTTATGTATTTTAGTCTTTTTGATAGACATATATATCATTTTTGTTTTACAAAATTTGTATCATAGTAATATGTAGTAAGTTATATCTTTAAAAAAAACTCTATATATAAGCATTTTCTTCAAAAGTTTTTATATTCTTCAAAAAAGTATTTTTATGGCACCAAGTTCTATGAATTTTTGACATGAGTTTTTATTTCTTCCCCTATGGTAGATTCCTAGAAATAGAATTCTTAGGTCAAGCATAAGAACTTATTTCAGTCCATATATATTATAAAATTGCTTTCCAGTAAGTACTGATTTCTAATCCCACCAACACTGTGTAACTGCAGCCTGTTCAGCACAATATATTAATCATATTTTCTTAATTTTTATAATTGGAGGGGCAGATCATGGTATCTTATTAACCTATAGTTTTTAAATACTAGTGAAGTTAATATTTTTCATATATTTGTAAAAAATGTTTAATCTGTTTCCAAATTCTCTCTAACTGTCCTTTTCCTCTTTAGGAATTTTTATTAATTATAAGAGCTCTCTTACATGTGTATATGTCTTAAGGATTAATTTTCATAATTTGTGTTTATTGTGGGAGTTCTAGTTCAGTTTTCAACATCTTTAGGTTGCTTAACATACAGGTTTTTCATTTTTATGTATTAATTATTATCTCTCAATCTTTTTAATTTCTGTGATTGTGCTTTAGAAAGTTCTATCTTAAAATCAGTTAAATAGTTACATTTCCTTCTAGGTTTCTAAGTATTTATATTAATTTTTTATCCCATCTGGAATGTATTTTGATTTATGGAATGAGAAATGGAACTACATTGAATGTTGGAAAATAGTCTATTTCTATAATTTGTTATAGAATTTGTTAAAGACCATATGTTTCCCATTGACTTGATATCATCTTTATCAGATATTAAGCTGTTTCAAAGCTATGTTTATTGCTATTGTCAGTTTTCTGGAGATGTTGCTATTTATTACAGCTTTATAATTTATTATTTGGTAGGATCAGTCTTCTTCCTCATTTCATCCAAACACATTCTTCTTTTTGTAGTTGTTACCTTTTTTTCTACCAGAGTTTGTCAGAATTATGATACTGTTTTCCAGGGGGAGAAAATCCCATTGATATTTGATTGGATTCGCAATAAAACTTTGCTGTGCAAAGAGTAAACACCCTTATTATCATCATTCTTCCCATTCTGGCTCAGAGGGTAAAGCGTCTGCCTACAATGCTGGAGACCTAGATTCCTTCCCAGGGTCGGGAAGATCCCCTGGAGAAGGAAATGACAACCCACTCCAATACTCTTGCCTGGAAAATCCCATGGACTGAGAAGCCTGGTAGGCTACAGTCCATGGGGTCACAAAGAGTCAGACACAACTGAGCGACTTCACTTTCACTTTCATTTTCCCATTCGGAATCATAGAGTGCTTTTTGTTTGTTCTGAGACCCGGACATTACTTTTAGGGGTATATTTTACTTTTGTGTTAGTATTCTGAATAGAATCTTTCCCCTCACTGTATTTTGTATCCAAATACCTTAATGAATTCTCATACTGATTTTATTTTATTTTTTGCTATTACCAAATCAGGAATTTATTTATTTATTTATTTATTTTAATTGGAGGCTAATTACTTTACAATATTGTGGTGGTTTGGCCATACATTGACATTAATCTGCCATGGGTGTCCATGTGTTCCCCATCCTGAATCCCCCTCCCACTGCCCTCCCCATTCCATCCCTTTTGGTCATCCCAGTGATTTTAAACATTTTATAGTCATCTCACTCGTAGGATTTGTTTAGATGCATAATCATTTTCTGCAAATCATCTCCTTTCAAAAAGTAATGACAAAAAAAGGTTATGCTTTCTTTTGCTTATATCATCATGTCTTATTGCACTGACTAAAACTTTCACTACAGTTTTAAATAGCTATAGGAAAACCGGTCATCCCTGTCTTTTCTACTTTTAATAGAAATGACTCTTATATTTAATCCTTAAGTAAAATATTGGTTATTAGTTTGAAATAGATTATTTTTATCATCCTGAAAAAGTAGCTTATTTCCTATGAAATTTCATAATGAACAGGTGTTAAATGTTGTCGGAATCCTTTTCAGCATCAAGTTTTCATAAATTTTTATTTAATTTGCATTCAGCTTTGCTTTCTTACCGAGTTGATACATATTAATTAGATTGTTTATATTAAGTAATTCTTGCATTCTTGGGATAAACCTTCCTAGGTCCTATGACTTCTTGTTGGGTTAAATTTACTAGAATTTCATATTTAATTAGGGCATAGTTCATCTATTAGAATATTTTAGTTAAGTTTTTGTTGATCTCATGTTTTTAAAATTAATGTTAGAGCCAGATTTATAAAATGAATATTCAGTTCAGTTCAGTCACTCAGTCATGTCTGACTCTTTGCGACCCCATGACCGCAGCAGACCAGGCCTCCCTTTCCATCACCAACTCCCGGAGTTCACTCAGACTCATGTCCATTGAGTCAGTGAATCCATCCAACTACATCCTCTGTTGTCCACTTCTCCTCCCACCTTCAATCTTTTCCAGCATCAAGGTCTTTTCAAATGAGTCAGTTCTTTGCATTAGGTGACCAAAGTAATGGAGTTTTCAGCTTCAACATCAGTCCTTCCAAGAACACTCAGGACTGATCTCCTTCAGAATGGACTGGTTGGATCTCCTTGAAGTCCAAGGAACTCTCAAAAGTCTTTTCCAACACCATAGGTCAAAATCATCAACTCTTCAGCACTCAGCTTTCTTTATAGTCCAACTCTCACATCCATACATGACTACTGGAAAAACCATACCCTTGACTAGACAGACTTTTGTTGGCAAAGTAATGTCTCTGCTTTTTAATATGTTGTCTAGGTTGGTCATAACTTTCCTTCCAAGGAGTAAGCGTCTTTTAATTTCATGGCTGCAATCACCATCTGCAGTGATTTTGGAGCTCCAAAAAATAAAAGTCTGAAACTGTTTCCCCATCTATTTGCCATGAAGTAATGGGACCAGATGCCATGATCTTAGTGTTCTGAATGTTGAGCTTTAAGCCAACTTTTTCACTCTCCTTTTTCACTTTCATCGAGAGGTTTTTTAGTTCCTCTTCACTTTCTGCCATACGAGTGGTATCATCTGCATATCTGAGGTTGTTGATATTTCTCCCACAATCTTGATTCCAGCTTTTGTTTCTTCCAGCCCAACGTTTCTCATGATGTACTCTGCATAGAAGTTAAATAAGCAGGGTGACAATATACAGCCTTGACGTACTCCTTTTCCTATTTGGAACCAGTCTGTTGTTCCATGTCCAGTTCTAACTGTTGCTTCCTGACCTGCATACATATTTTTCAGGAGGCAGGTCAGGTGGTCTGGTATCCCCATCTCTCTCAGAATTTTCCACAGTTTATTGTGATCCACATAGTCAAAGGCTTTGGCATAGTCAATAAAGCAGAAATAGATGTTTTTCTGGAACTCTCTTCTTTTGTTGATGATCCAGCAGATTTTGGCAATTTGATTGCTGGTTCCTCTGGCTTTTCTAAAACCAGCTTGAACATCTGGAACTTCATGGTTCATGTATTGCTGAAGCCTGGCTTGGAGAATTTTGAGCATTACTTTACTAGCATGTGAGATGAGTGCAATTGTGTGGTAGTTTGAGCATTCATTGGCATTGCCTTTCTTCGGGATTGGAATGAAAACTGACCTTTTCCTGTCTGTGGCTACTGCTGAGTTTTCCAAATTTGCTGCCATATTGAGTGTAGCACTTTCACAGTATCTTTTAGGATTTGAAATATGAAATAGCTCAACTGAAATTCCATCACCTCTACTAGCTTTTAGTAATGCTTCGTAAGGCCCACTTGACTTCCCATTCCAGGATGTCTGGCTCTAGGTGAGTGATCACACCGTTGTGATTATCTGGGTCGTAAAGATCTTTTTTGTACAGTTCTTCTGTGTATTCTTGCTACCTCTTCTTAATATCTTCTGCTTCTGTCAGGTCCATACCATTCCTGTCCTTTACTGAGCCCATCTTTGCATGAAATGTTCCCTTGGTATCTCTAATTTTCCTGAAGAGATCTCTAGTCTTTGCACTGATCACTGAGGAAGAGATCTCTAGTCTTTGCACTGATCACTGAGGAAGGCTTTATCTCTCCTAGCTATTCTTTGTGCATTCAAATGGGTAGATCTTTCCTTTCTCCTTTGCTTTTCACTTCTCCTTTTCACAGCTATTTGTAAGACCTCCACCAGTCACATCCACAACTGGGTGTTGTTTTTGTGTTGGCTCCATCCCTTCATTCTTTCTGGAGATATTTCTCTACTGATCTCCAGTAGTATATTGGGCACCTGCTGACTTGGGGAGTTCATCTTTCAGTGTCCTATCTTTTTGCCTTTTCATACTGTTCATGGGGTTTCCCAAGGCAAGAGTACTGAAGTGGTACGCCATTCCCTTCTCCACATTTTGTCAGAACTCTCCACCATGACCCATGGGTGGCCCTATATGGCATGGCTTAGTTTCATTGAGTTAGACAAGCCTGTGGTCCATGTGATTAGATTGGTTAGTTTTCTGTGATTGTGGGTAACACATAGTTATTTTTATATTGTATCATTGTGGTACCTTTGTTAAAATGATGACCCAATATTGATATATTAACTGAAATCTATGTTAGAGTTCACTCTTGCCATTGTATATTGTATGAGATAATGAGATTTAACAAATGTATAATGACACATGTATACCATTCAGGCTTCCCCCATGGCTCAGCAGTGGGGGAATCCACCTGCAATGCAGGAGACACGAGAGACATGGGTCAGGATGATCGCCAGGAGGAGGGCGTGTCAGCCCACTCCAGTATTCTTGCCTGGAGAATCCCACGGACAGAGGAGTCTGGTGGGCTATAGTCCATGTGGTCACAAGAGAGTCAGACACAAATGAAGCAACTTGGTGCACATACCCCAGTACAATATAATACAGAATAGTTTCTGCCCTAAAAACCTCATGAGTATTATATCCCCTGTTCTCTCTTTTCTTTTTTATTTATTTTTTATCATGTGTCTGTTCTCTCTTTAAATGTTTTTTTCCCCTGACTTCAAAAGTCATGTTAAAATTACCTTGTTCTAAAGTAAAACTTTTATTTTATTCCTTAGTGACTTCCCAATGCCTGATCAGATTCTTTAGAACTCAGGCCACACCAGCCAATCTTGGCTGTTCATGGTTGCTTACATTACCTTATGCTTTTCTGTTTTTTGGCTCCTGCTAAACTACTTCCATTCTCATATATAGCTGGAGTATATGGAGACAGCATAGATTCTCTTTTTGATATTATATGCCAAATGAACACATGACATTTATTTTGCTTTTTTATAAGAAATAATGAAACCAGTTCCCTTTCTTCTTCTGACATAATGGGTTCAAGTAAAAATTCATGCTAATTATGTGATAGATAGTAAAGCAACTTTGAGCTTCTTCTTAAGCCAAGAATCTGGAAACAAACCTGGTTATTTGTAGGATTAGGAAGAAAGAAAATGAAAAAATACTTTCTTTATAGTCTTATCTCTTCAACCATTTATATATCCTCTGTTTTCTTTGACTAAATTAACTCATTCCTATTCTGCAAGGTTGAACTGCCGTATTTTTAAGTTTCAAATCTCAATTATTTTTATTATTCTTTCTTTTGCGATGTATATATAGGGAATCAGAGTACTTGTAACTTAGCATATTTCATTTTTAATTTTCCAATAGTAAGCTCATAATATTTTGCCAGTACTGGACTTACTATAGAATATTTGTGCCTACAAGTTCAGTAAACGCATTTTTTTCTAATCTTTTTTACTTCATTCACTGTTGTGGCACATAATAATTTAATGGCAATCCAATATATACCAAGTATTTTAGTAGAAGTAGTAAGTAGAAAAATAAGAAGGAATGGTGAAAAATTAACATCTGATGTTAAAGGGCAGGTAAGGTCTCCTTCACAATAGAGGCCTGCAGTCCATGGAGTAGCAAAGAGTCAGACACGACTGGGCGACCAAACAACAATAAGCTCTACTTTTACAAATTTTAAAAAGGGCGTAGATAATATAAAGTGATTCCTCTTTTACTTTTGCATTTTCAAGATAAATTTTCTAAATTTTCCTATTTGGCACATGTATTTCTCTTTTTGACTTAGTAATAGGTGAACATTTCTATATAACTCTGCTCAACTTTATTAACTGTGATTTATGAGTTCTAGCTGATAGCCTTTACCTGGAATATTGAGAACACTGAGAGGTCCCCTTTCTGCCAGGATCAGAATTTACACATACTTCCAACTTAAATTTACTTCATACTTCCAACTTAAATCCTAACATCTTTCTTGACATGTAATTCACATATCATAAGGTTCACTCAAAGTGTACATGTTTTTAGTATATTCATCGACAGCTATCTGGAGAAGGCAATGGCACCCCACTCCAGTACTCTTGCCTGGCAAATCCCATGGACGGAGGAGCCTGGTAGGCTGCAGTCCATGGGGTTGCTTAGAGTTGGACATGACTCAGTGACTTCACTTTCACTTTTCACTTTCATGCATTGGAGAAGGAAATGGCAACCCACTCCAGTGTTCTTGCCTGGAGAATCCCAGGGACAGGGGAGCCTGGTGGGCTGCCATCTATGGGGTCACACAGAGTCGGACACGACTGAAGCCATGCAGTGGCAGCAGAAGCGGTACATTCACAAATGCAGTATTATTCAGGGATAAGAAGAAATGAAGTGCTGACACATGCTGCAGCATAGATGAATTTTGCAAGTTCAGTTCAGTCGCTTAGTCGTGTCTTACTCTTTGCGACCCCATGGATCGCAGCACGCCAGGCCTCCCTGTTCATCACCAACTCCCGGAGTTCACTCAGACTCACATCCATTGAGTCCGTGATGCCATCCAGCCATCTCATCCTCGGCCGTCCCCTTCTCCTCCTGCCCCCAATCCCTCCCAGCATCAGAGTCTTTTCCAATGAGTCAACTCTTGGCATGAGGTGGCCAAAGTACTGGAGCTTCAGCCTTCTTCAGCAATCAGTGCAAACAAATAGAGGAAAAGAACAGAATGGGAAAGACTAGAGATCTCTTCAAGAAAATTAGAGATACCAAGGGAACATTTCATGCAAAGATGGACTCGATAAAGGACAGAAATGGTCTGGACCTAACAGAAGCAGAAGATATTAAGAAGAGGTGGCAAGAATACACGGAAGAACCGTACAAAACAGATCCTCATGACCCAGATAATCATGATGATGTGTTGACTAATCTAGAGCCAGACATCTTGGAATGTGAAGTCAAGTGGGCCTTAGAAAGCATCACTACGAACAAAGCTAGTGGAGGTGATGGAATTCCAGTTGAGCTGTTTCAAATCCTGAAAGATGATGCTGTGAAAGTGCTGCACTCAATATGCCAGCAAATTTGGAAAACTCAGCAGTGGCCACAGGACTGGAAAAGGTCAGTTTTCATTCCAATCCCAAAGAAAGGCAATGCCAAAGAATGCTCAAACTACTGCACAGTTGCACTCATCTCACATGCTAGTAAAGTAATGCTCAAAATTCTCCAAGCCAGACTTCAGCAGTACATGAACCGTGAACTCCTTGATGTTCAAGCTGGTTTTAGAAAAGGCAGAGGAACCAGAGATCAAATTGCTAACATCCACTGGATCATGGAAAGAGCAAGAGAGTTCCGGAAAAACATCTATTTCTGCTTTATTGACTATGCCAAAGCCTTTGACTGTGTGGATCACAATAAACTGTGGAAAATTCTGAAAGAGATGGGAATACCAGACCACCTAACCTGCCACTTGAGAAATCTGTATGCAGGTCAGGAAGCAACAGTTAGAACTGGACATGGAACAACAGACTGGTTCCAAATAGGAAAAGGAGTACGTCAAGGCTGGATATTGTCACCCTGCTTATGTAACTTCTATGCAGAGTACATCATGAGAAACACCGGACTGAAAGAAACACAAGCTGGAAGCAAGATTGCCGGGAGAATTTTGCAAACACTGTGCTAAAAATCCTGTCACAAAAGACCACATATATATGTCTCTGCTATGGTAGTACCACGGGCTTCCCTGGTGGGTCACATGGTAAAGAGTCTGCCTGCAATGCAGGAAACCTAGGCTCGATCCTTGGGTTGGGAAGATCCCTTGGAGAAGGGAATGGCTGCCTACTCCAGTATTCTTGCCTGGAGAATTCCAGGGCAGAGGCACGTAGCAGGCTACCCCAGGGGGTACAAAGAGTCGGCCAGGAATGAACTGCTTTCACTTCCATGATAGTACCACAGTCCATTGATTGCAACAGTTTTATAGCAGGCTTTAAGACTGGAAATTATGAGTCCTCTAATTGCATTCTTCTTTTTCAAGATTATTTTGACTATTTGGAATTTTTTGCATTTTCTTGTTAATTTTAGAATCGGCTTATCAACTTCTACAAAAAAAAGGAAGCTAGAATTTTGGTAAAGTTGTATTAAATTTATAATCAATTTGGTAAATATCATAAGTTTTTAAGCCCATGAATATTTTTAAGATATTTACTTTTCTTCAAAAACATTTTGTGGCTTTCAGAATATTTAAGTTTTGTACTTTTGTTAATACAAAGTATTTTTGTTAAGCATTTTTATTATTGTATATTTTTGATGCTATTATAAAAAATAGCTTTATTTTGTTTTTGGATTGTTCATTGTTAGTTTATAAAAGCACAGTTGTTTTTTTGTATGTTGATACTATATCCTAAATCCTTTCTGAAGTCATTTACTAGCTCTAATAACTTTTTAGTCTTTATTGCTTGTACCATACAAATATGGGAATGGGGACAGACAAATGGGGAGGAGGGAGACTTGTCAGATTAATAACATACATACACAGAATGGAAAAAAGAATCCCTTGTACCCAAACCAACCCCCACCTCACCCTAAGATGTCTCTCTGAACTACCTGTAACATTTTTATTTAAAAGTCTAATATTAAAAAAAAAAAGTCTAATATAGCAACATCAGCCCTTTTGATTACTGTTTGCATAGCATGTTTTTCCATTTCTTTTACTTTCTACTTTGCTTTTTTGAATCAGAAGTACATTGGTAGTTGTTTGCTTGAGTCATTTATTGTTATCTTGGAAAGCCAAATTTCATACAAGAAGTTTGCTTTTAGGAGCATTTTTAATTTTAGGAAGAACTAAAACTAAAATGTCTCAGAATTTTTCAGTTATTTCATAAAGTTTTATAGTATTTATGTATGAATTTCTTAAAAGTAATTTGGAGAAATAGATCATTTCTTATTCATCTCTGTACTCCTATTTAGTTTTAGTTCTAAAACACAGTCCCTCTAACTCTGGGATTCAGCTACATTGTACAACAGGCAGCTCTTCGGATGCTTTGTGCATTCACACCTATGTGTCTTTCCTAATACCTTCTCTTCTTCATCTGTCAAATCTTAGTTACCTTTACCGAACTTAATATTACCTTCTCTTTTAAATTTCTGTCTAATTCTCAGAAGTAATCATGCTTTTCTTCTGTCCAAATCACAATTTTGTAACTTTCAGAATTTTTTACTTATAGTTACGTAGATCTCTCTCTGTAGATTATAAAGTTTAATTCATTTTCATCTATTGTATTGCCCCATATTTAGAAGTTTATTATTGGATAAATTAATGATTGAATGAATGGTGAAATATTTTGTTTTATAGCCGAGAGACACACAAGATTGCAGTATTTTATGTTGCTGAAGGACAAGAAGACAAACATTCCATTCTCACCAATACAGGAGGAAGTCAAGCATATGAAGATTTTGTAGCTGGTCTTGGTTGGGAGGTACTGTTTCTAAATTTTATAAATATCATTTTATTTCTGTTAGGAAGCAGCAGTTTTCTTTTTCCTTTTAATGTACTTTAGAAGCATTATTTTAGGAGACTCAGCAATTTAACATTGGATTTGTTATTGTTTCTGCCTTATATCTCATCTACAAAGACAGTGGCAATTGGGACTTCTTTTGGGAAATCTTTTGACTGTTTTATCATATAATATATTGTCAGAGTGTGCTAAATTCATAGACTTAAAAGATCCAGATTTTCCTCACAATTATGACCATTAGACGAGTGATCTTAAAATGAAGAAATAAATATTTTAGGACTGTCCCAAGGATTCTGACTAACCATGTTGGCATGGTTAGTTATGAGGAGATAAGTTTCTAGATCTTCAACTTTACTAAAATTAATGTGTGAGAACCCTTCTACCAGTCTCTTGCCTCTCCTTTTCTGTTCTTCATCTTTGTTAAAGTGTACCTCTCACTCACCTGAGGTCTACATTGCCCTCTAAGGTTTGGTACCCAAAAAAGAGACAGTTCATTCAAGAGGGCATGTTCCTGAGAGAGAGTATCTCCAATTGCAAAGCAGGAAATATTGGAAGGTGCTGCACTTTATGTCATGCTAGCAACCAATTCATGTCAAGGTTCCTGAACCAATTTGTCTATGTTAATAATTATAGCTGGGAAGTGAGGTGTTGTAATAGATTTAATTAATATGTTTATTTAAATTGTAAAATGGTGAGGCAGACATGTTCTAACAGAAAATGAATTTGATGTGGCTGATTGATTTGTCATTAATAGACATTTTATATATATTGGATCAGCAAAATTTGTGCTCTGAGATTTTGATCATATATTAAACTTTTAATTCATATTTTAAAATATATGTATAAATGGAGGAACCCACTTTTTTAATTTTTATTTTTAATTTATTCATTGTTGGCTGTGCTGTCTTCATTACTATATGTGGGCTTTCTCTAGTTGTGTCTAACAGGGACTACTCTACATTGCTTTGCATGGGTTTCTCATTGCGGAGGCTTCTCTTGTTTCGGAACTTGGGCTCTAGGCACGTGGGCTTCAGTAATTGTGGTTTGAGGGGAAAATATATGTAAAGAACAGACACATAACTATAGTGTACTGGAAATTGGGCTTCCCATGTGGCTCAGTGTTAAAGAATCCGCCTGTAAATCAGGAGAGGTGGGTTCAATCTCTGGTTTGGAAATATCCCCTGGAGAAGGAAAGGGCAACCCACTCCAGTATTCTTGCTTGGGAAATCCTATGGAAGAGGAGCTTTGCAGGCTACAGTCCATGGGGTCGCAAAAGAGTCAGATACAACTTAGCAACTAAACACCACCACCACCAAGCAAATATTCATGGCAGTTATATTACAAACCAGGCGAGGGTTAAAGGACATAATGTGACGTAGGGTTTCTATGTTTCACTCAAACTGGTAAAATGACAACATCGGTAGACTATAATAAGGTATATAATAAACAACAAGATAAACCAGTAAGAATCACAGAATATACATTCAAAATGATAACTAAAATCAGAGTTCTAAAACATGTTTCAAGTAACCCATAGGAGATAGAAAAAATAAAACAGCAAATGTGCAGAGAACAAAAAAAAAATGAGCTTATGCTCTAATACATCTGCCATTACAGGAAATATTAATGATCTAAATATAACAATTAAAATTGGCAGAGTCAGAACTTCCCTGGTGCTCCAGTGTTAAGAATCCACCTTCCAGTGCAGGAGAAGCAGGTTTGATCCCTGGTCAGGGAACCAAGATCCCGTATATTGCAGGGCACCTAAGCCCATGCGTGTGCTGCAGCTGCTGAGCCCACATGTTCTAAAGCCTGTACACCACAACTTGAGAGAGAAACCTGCAAACCACAGCAAAGAGCTAGCATACTGCAATGAAAGATCCAGCATGCTGAAAGATCCCATGTGCTTCATCTGAGACCCAAGGCAGCCAAATAAATAAATTTTTTTTCTCCAAAAAATTGGCTGAGTGGATTAAAGAACATGACTCATTTACATGCATTGTAAAAGAAACTCACTTCAAGTATAATAATACAGGCTGGTAGAAAATAAATGGACAGAAAAAAATTATATTGTGCAAAGCTTAAAGCCAGAGTGACTGAATTTATATTAGATAAGGTGGGCTTCAGAGCAGAGAAAATTATCAGAGATAAGGCACATTCTATAACAATGATAAAAGGGTCAGTCCACTAAGAAGACTTAAAAATCCTAAACATGTGTGCAGCAAACAACAGAACTGCAAAATATGTGAAGCAGAGCTGATAGAACCGAAATAAGAAATAGGCAGATTCACCAAAAAATGGAGACTTTACCCCTCTCTGAACAACTGAGAGAAGTAGACAAAAAATCAGCAAGTGTATAGAAGGTCTCAACACCACCAACAACCAATAGGACCTAATGAACATTTATATAAAACACTCCTCCAGCAATATCATAACAGATTTTCATTGTCTAAGGAACATACACCACGGTAGACCATGTATGAACCATTAAAAGAAACTTCACATTTTAAGGTGTTGAAATCATTGTTCTCCAACTTCAGTAGGATCAAACTTGAAATCATTAACAGAGAAATAATGAGAAAATCTCCAAACACTTGGAAAAGTTACATGCCATATAATCCACTTACATAACATTGTTGAAATGACAGTTTTAGTAGTAAAGAACAAGTTAGTGATTGCCAGGCATTAAGAAGGAGGTGGGGTAGGGGGAAGTGGATGTGGGTCGTGTAACAGGGCAACACGGGGAATCCTTGTGGTGATGAAAATGTTGTCTCAATCATATCAATATCAGAATCCTGGTTATAATATGGTTCTGCATTGGGGAAATCTGAGCAAAGGGTACATAAGATCTGTTATTTCTTAGAACTTTGTAGAGTCTATAATTAATCTCCAGATAAAACATTTAATTAAAAAATAGAGATCTGCGTGTTACAGAACTGTTTTATAGCAAGCAGCACTAAACTTATACTTTCTCCTTTATGTACTCAGAAAATTGAAACTAACTTCTGCACTAAAAGAAAACAACAAAAATGTACACTTAAAATATCATCTTTTAACCTATCAGCAGAGTTCATACATTTTGATAATATATTTGAGAGCGTATGAGGGAAACACTCATGCAACTGTTGGTACAATCTACAGAGAGCAATTTGGTAGTGGGTTTCAAAATCAGAAATGCACATGTCCTTTGACGTACGTTTCCACTTTTGACTGTCCTACAGATCTACTTTCATAAGTGCAGCATATGTGTTCAGTGTTATCCATTCCAGCATCGACTGTAATAGCAAAAGATTGGGAACATCTAAATATCCTTCAAGTAGGGCACTAAATTATTGTACATCAAGAAAAGGGACTTCTGTGAAGTCATAAAAACAAAAAGATGAGGAGGCTCTTTACTTACTAATAAGGAGTATTTTTCAAGAAGTTTTAAGTGCGTTAAAGCAAGTTGCAGAACACTGTATGTTTATGTTGTATGTGTTTGCATGCACATACATACCTTAAAATTTTAATTGTATATAGAGAACATTTTTGGAAGCATACTTAAGAAATTGCTTTGTTAGAGTGAAACTGAGTAGCTAGAGATGAGAAATATGGAAGAAAAATTACTGATGTAGCTTTTGAACTTTTAATTGTATGAATGTATTACTGAGTTAAAAATAAATTTAAAACATTATAAATGAGGAAATCTTATGGTAATGGAATGACAGCTAACTTGTTATTTATACATCAGCCATTAGTAGGATATACTGCTAGTAGAGACATGTTCAGTTCAAATATGTAGAAATCTGCTTTTGTAAGTCTCTCAGTTCAGTTCAGTCACTCAGTCATGTCTGACTCTTTGTGACCCCATGAATTGCAGCACACCAGGCCTCCCTGTCCATCACCAACTCCCAGAGTTCACTCAAACTCACATCCATCGAGTCGGTGATACCATCCAGCCATCTCATCCTCTGTCTACTTCGCACTTATTTATATTGTGTTTTTTACAAGCATATATATAGCTGTTTTCTCTGAATGGAGAGAGAGAAGCAGTTTTTAAGTTTTGGTTTTTTCTTTACAATATTTCTTTGGTTTTCTGCATTGAGCAAGTTACTGGTCTGTGCATCGAACAAGTCCAGTGAAATGACCCTGATATTAAATATATCATAATTGGGAAAAAGAGATTTAAAAGTCTTTGCACAGATTAATTTGAAGTTTTTTTTAATGCATTTGAAGTGTACATTTTTGTATTTTTGTTCTGGGCTATGATAGGTACTAATAATTAGGCAGCCAGTTTTGATGAATAAATATGTCACAGCAAATTAATTGCTTAATCAAACTGACATTAATGTGTTGGTTTTTTTTTTTTTTTAACTTTTCCCCAGATCTTGATTTTTGCCACTTGGTTTTTACTCTCTGCCCTTGATGTCTCCCCCACAGCCTTTACAATTTAACACCTAATAGCCTAACAACCTGGTGGGCTGCGCTCAGCAGTTGATTCCTTTGCTAATTAGTTCCTACTAATTAGAGATCCTCAGATACTTAAGAAGATCTACCAGTGTATAGAATAGTTCTAACTAATAATTCTGGGACAAGCCATGGTTGGTAGTATGCAAAAGACTTCATTCCCCATATTTTTGCAAAGTGAGAGACTTGAGTCTTTTTCCATAGTGAGTTTAGTTTGGTTTTGTTAATAACATTATGTGTCTTTTCATTGCTTCTAGGTAAATCTTACAAACCATTGTGGTTTCATGGGAGGACTACAAAAAATAAAAGCACTGGATTGACCACACCGTATTTTGCTACCTCTACAGTTGAAGTAATATTTCATGTGTCAACAAGAATGCCTTCAGATTCTGATGACTCTTTGACCAAAAAAGTAAGTGCTAGGGAAAAAAGTGCTTAGAGTTAGAATCTTAGTAAAATATGTGAGCAAGTAAATCTAATTGATTAAGAGATATTTCTGAGTACTTTGTTCTTCACCTAGTACTGTCTTAAAAAACTGTTGCAGAGTAAACTGTTTTCCTTAATGATATGATTGAAGGTTATAGTCTTAAAAAGCATTTGCCTTCAAGAAAATGGGCATTTGACAAATTGAAAAACTACTGTATATGTTCAGATTGGTGAAATTATAATTCATGTCCCCACACACAGATGGATATAACATTTATGTTGATTGAGGAAAAGGGAAAAAATGAAAATGTAAATTATTATAAAGCATTTAAAACGTGCTTCATAATAAATTTTAACTAAAATTAATATAGCAGATAAAACAAGCCTTAATTCGTTAAAACAGATTTTACTGCCTTAAGAATTTATGAGAGGTATAATGAATTGGTTTTAATGGCCCATGTCTTTTAAAATCTACACCACCATTTTGCTGTAGCTGACGCCAGCATTCAAAAGTCATTATAGTGACCACAGACATACCTTGGAATAAAGTTGTGTGTGCTCAATCCATGTTTGGTGTTTTTAGGGAGAAACATATTGTTCAAGTGAAACCTTGTCCACCATTTCTTTTATCTTCTTTTTTTCCTATCCCTCAGTTTATTCAAAACCACTGCTGAATGTAACCTGCTTGATATGGTAGATCATTTTACTAACTACTCTTATGTTACTTAATCTCAGAGCTCATCACAGTTCATTAATAACCTATGAAAACAGTTTCGTACTTATACTCTTTTAAAAAGGAACTTCAGAATCCCTCTCAAATACTTTATAAGATTGAATTAATACCCTTGCTGTTTTTTGTTAACATTTTAGAATACTGTTGGAAATTGCCTACTAAATGATAATGGTTAGAGTAACTAATATATGGGTGCTAATTAGATTGGAATGAATAGTAAAGGTATAGGTAATTGATGCTTAGGAAGGTAAGTATATTTAGTCACAGATTTTGTATAGAATATCTTAGCATATAGTTTTTAGTAATACAGAATGAGACATAAATACTGACAAGAAAATGGTAAAGAGTTGGGTTGGTGTAAAACTTCAGTTAAGCACTTTCTTCCATCTTCTCATTTTAAATCTGTATGAAAATAAGCCGTACCCAAATTAGAGACAATTAATGGGTATCATGCAAAAAAATAAATTATTATAATCATTAAGAACTTGTCACTGATCCTCATTTTCACAGAACCATGGATACAACTTTTAAACCCCAGAGCAGAGTCTAAAATTAGTAGTATCTTCAATTGCAAATATAAGAGCAGAACAAAGTATATCATTTTTTGTTGAAAATTTTTTAAAGAAATTTATGTAGGATATTTTTACTTCAGTATATTAAACCTGATGGTTATAAGGTACTTGAAGTTGTATTTTTGCCACCTTTGTAGAAATGTCTTAAATTAAGATTTCTTATTTGCTTCACAACAGTCACAAAGGTCTTCCTTAATTATTTAAGAAGAATCTGAAATGGATGTTTAACAATCCATTATCATAGCAAAATTAATTTTGGAAATGTGTTAACACCATGTAAGAATAGTTAAATGGTTGAGTTCTAATTAAAATTATACCCTAAATGGTGAAATTTTTAGGTATTGGATATATTAGAGTATACTGAGGGATTAAACCTTAAATACTAATAGTTTCATTTATAAGCACAGAAATTTTTATTGTGGTCAAATATGTATATAAAACATAAAATTTACCATTTTAATCATTTTAATATGTATAGTTCTTTGTCATAAAGTACATTTACAGTGTGGTACAGCCATCACAAACATTGATTTCCAGAACTTCTCCATTTATTTCAAAATATTTTTTGACCTATGTGTTACTTAGAACTGTGCTGTTTAATTTCCAAGCATTTGGGGCTTTACCAGCTATCTTTTTGTTATTGATTTCTAGTTTAATTCCATTGTGGTCTAAGAGCAGACATCATATGATTTCTATTTTTTTTTTTAATTTGTTAAGGTGTGTTTTATGGCCCAAGTATAGTCTATCTGGTGAATGTTGTGTGTGAGTCTGGGAAGAATGTGTAATTTGCTATTGTTGAATGAAATAGTCTATAAATGTCAATTATACTCACTTGATTGATGAAGCTGTTAAGTTCAACTATATCCTTACCAATTTTCTGCCTGCTAGAGCTCTCCTTTTCTGAGAGGGGTATTAAAGTCTCCAACTATAATAGTGGATTCTTCTGTTTTCCTTGCAGTGCTGTCAGTTTTTGCCTCACATATTTTGACACCCTGTTGTTAGGTACATACACCTTAGGATTGGTTATGTCTTCATGGAATATTGACCTCTTTATCATTAGGTTATGCCCTCCTTTATCCTGGGTTATCTTCTTGCTCTGAAGTGTGCTGTCCCTGAAATTAGTATAGCTACTCCTGCTTTCTTATTGGTGGTATCATGGTATATCTTTCTACATCTGTTTACTTTGAATCTGTATGTGTCTCTATAAAGTTGATTTCTTATAGACAACATAATTAAGGCTTTTTTTTTTTAATCCACTCTGACAGTCTCTAAGTATTTGAATCATTGACATTTAAAGTGATTATTAATATAATTGGACTAATATTTACCGTATTTGTTATTATTTTCTATTTGTTACTCTTGTTCTTTGGTTTTGTATTTTACATTTTTTTCCTGCCATTTGTGGTTATAATAGCATTTTACAATTCCATTTTCTCTCTTTTCTTAGCATATCATTTGTGCTTTTTTTAAAAATTGTTTTCCAGTTCTTGCCCTAGAGTTTGAACTATTCATTTATAACTAAGTCCTCTTTCAGATAGCACATGGTGCTTCACTAAAAGTACCTATATGTCCAATTTTTCCCTCCTATCCCTTGTGTCATTGCAATATCAGTCATTTCACTTTTACTTAACCACATATTAGATGAGTGTGTTAGGCACTCAGTTGTGTTCCTACTCTTCACAACCCCATGGACTGTAGCCTGCTGCTCCTCTGTCCATGCAATTCTCCAGGCAAGAATACTGAAGTGGGTTGCCATTCCCTTTGCCAGGGGATCTTCCTGACCCAGGGATCAAACCAAGTCCCCTGCATTGCAGGCAGATCCTTTACTGTCTGAGCCACCAGGGAAGCTCTTATATACATAGGCATACATTATCAAATACATTGTTGCCATTTATTACCTTAAACTAATATGTGTTAGATTCTGAGTTAAGAATAAGAAAAATAAGTTTTTATTTTGCCTTCAGTTATTGATTTTTTTTCTCTTAAGATTTTTTTTTATTGGTTTTGCCTTACATCAACATGAATCTGCCACAGGTTATTGATTCTTTGATGCTTTTCCTTTCTGTATGCAAATCCAAATTTCTATCGTGTATCATTTCCCTTCTCTCTGAAAAGGTATTTCTTATAAGGCAAGTGTGCTGGCAACAAATTCCCTCAGTTTCTGTTGTCTGAGAATGTCTTTATTCTTTACTAGTGAAGGATAATTTCATAGGGTGTGGAATTCTAGATTAGTAGTTTTTTGTCTCAGCCCTTTAAATATTTTATTCTATTCTGTTCCTCCTTTCATTTCTTAGGAAAAGTCAGATGTAATTTTTAATCTTTGTTTCTCCATAGGTAAAATGTTTTCCCCCCTCTGGCTTCTCTCAAGGCTTTTTCATCTGTTATTTTCTGAGGTTTGAATGTGATATGCTTAGATGTAGTTTGGGGGCCTTTTATCCTGCTTAGTGTTCTCTGAGCTTCCAGGATCTGTTATTTGGTGTCTAACATTAATTTGGGGCAATTGTCAATCCTATTATTTCTGTTTATTTCTCTCTTCTTATACATAAATTTTACACTTTTTGTGGTTGTCTCACACTTCTTGCATGTTGGGAGGTTTTTTTCAGTTTTTTTTTTTTCTCTTTGCTTTTTAGTTTCAGAAATTTCTGTTGTTCTATCCTGAACTCAGAGATACTTTCTTCAGCCTTGTCCAGTTTACAAATGAGCCCATCAGAGGCTTTCCTCATTTTACTTACATTGTTCTTTTTTATCTCTAGCATCATTTTTTCCTTTCTGAGAATGTCCATCTCTCTGCTTACATTATCCATCTGTTCTTGCATGTTGTCTATTTTTTCCGTTAGTGCCCTTAGCATATTAATCATAGTTGTAATTCCCATATCCCTGCCATATCTTACTCTGGTTTTGATCTTCATTCTGTCACTCTTATTTACACTGAGTCTCTACCAGTTTGTCAACAACAACTCAGGTTTTCCCGCTCGGGCACTGGTTCCTGCAGAGGTTTCTGCTCTGTTAAACTGTTATTCATCATATTTGCCTATCCAATTTTGGGGTGTTTTTTTTTTCATATTTTCCCTGTGACCTCACTTCTCTGATCTAAGAAGAGTACTATAGTTGATTTTTCAGTTGTTCAGCTTTTTACTTGTTGCTAGGACAGAGTGTTAACTTCTGTTCTCCTTACTTGCCAGGCTGGAAACTGGAAATCTCAGAATTTTATCCTCCCAAACAGAACTCTATATCCACTAACAATAACTCTTCATTACCACCTACACCCAGCCCCTAGTAACCTGTAATTTGCTTTTTTTCTCTTTTAATTTTCCAATTCTAGGTACCTTATATAAGTTGGACTAATGTAGTATTTGTCCTTTTGTGTCTGATTTCATTTAGCATAATGGTTTCAAGCTTCACTGATGTTGAAGCATGTCAGAATTTCATCCTTTCTATGACTGAATAGTATACCACGATATGTGTGTGCATTTTGTTTGTCCATATATCTATTGATAGATACTGGGTTGTCTCCACTTTTTAGCTATTGTGAATAGTGCTGCAGTGAACATTGTCATGCAGGTTTTGTTTGAATTCCTATTTTCCGTTCTTTTAGGTGTATAGGCTAATGAGTGGAATTGCTGGGTAACGTGGAAATTATGTGTTTGGTTTTCTGAGGAATTGTCCAGCTGTTTTCCAAACTACTGTGCCATTTAACAATTCCACTAGCCAATGCACAAAAGTTCCAGTTTTTCCACATCCTTGCCATTACTTGTTATCAGCCATCTTAATAGGTGTAGAGTGTTATACTGTCTGTGGTTTTGACTTTCATTTCCCTTTTGAATAATGATGTGCATCCTTTCATGTGCTTATTGGCCATATGTATATCTTCTTTGGAGAAATGTCCATTCAGCTCTTCCACCCATTTTTTTAAATTAGGTTGCTTGTAATTTTCTGGTTATGTTATTGGAGTTCTTTATATATTCTAGGTGTTACTGTCTTATCAGATATATAACTAGCAAATACTTTCTCCCATTTTGTGGGTTGTCTTTTCACTCTCTTGATAGTGTCCTTTGATGCACAGAAGTTTTATTTTGATGGAGTTCAGTTTATCTGTGTTCTCTTTTGTTGCTTCTGAATCCAAGAATTCATTGCCAAATCCGATGTCGTGAATATATTCCCATGTGTTTTCGTCTAAGAGTATTTTAATTTTTGCTTTTATGTTTATGTTTTGGATCCATTTTTAGTTATTTTTTTGTGTAGAGTATGAGGGACAAGTCTGACTTCGTTCCTTTACAGGTGGCTATTCATTTATTGCACTAATGTTTGTTTAAAAGACTACGCATTCTTTTAGTGAGTGGTCTTGGCACCCTTGTCAAAAATCAATTGGTCATCTATGTAAACCTTTACTGCTGAACTCCCTATTCTATTCCATTGGTCTAAATGTCCTTTTGCTTTAATGAATGCTTTAATTACTGTAGCTTTCGAGTAAGTTTTGAAATCAAGTAATATGAATTCTACAACTTCATTCCTCTTTTTCAAGATTGTTTTTATTATTCATAGTCACCTGAGATTCTGTATGAATTTTAAGATTGGTTTTTCTATTTCTGTGAAAAACCTTGTTGGGATTTCAGTAGGATTGCACTAACTTTGGATCACTTTAGTAGTCATTTTAATAATATTAAGCCTTTCAATCCATGAATATGGGAAATGTTTCCATTTTTTTGTAGTCTTTCATATTTTTTCAGCAATATTTTATAGTTTTCAACATACATCTTTCTCCTCAAATTTATGCTAATATTTTATTCTTTTAATGTGTTAAAAATTGAATTGTTTTTACAGTTTCCGCTTCTGTTAAAAATGCAGCTGACTTGTGTGTGTTAATTTTGTATTTGTTGAATTCATATATTCTAACAGATTTTATTGTAGAATCAGGGTTTTCTGTGTATAAGATTGTGTTTTTTCAGTGTGTCTAAAGAAACAATTCCTTGGTCCACGATTTTGCTGACACAACACCCTAGACAAAAATTTTAGTTCTTCTCTCCTTTTAAGTTAATTAATTATAAATGTAAAATTGTATATTTTAACAATTTACCAAGTGGAATAGGACAGGTATTTTTTTCTAATTATTTAGTGGGTTTTTTTTTTTCAAATTATTAAAAAAAAAATGCAGGCAGATACATGGTATAATTTCTCAGTTGTTTGGTACTGAAATGTAAGAAGTATTGTAAAAAATACAGGGGACTTCCATAGTGGTCCAGTGGTTAAGATTCTGCACTTCCAAAGCAGAAGCAAAGGTTCAGTTCCTGGTCAGGGAACTAAAATCTCATGTGTTGTGTGGTGCAGCCAGGATAAATATATAAATAGGTAGGTAGGTAGAAAAAAATAAAAATGTAAGCATATATTTATCATTTTAAAATTTATAATACAAGCATGCTGTTACATTAGTTGCTAAAGTAACTATACCTGTTTTATCGAAGAAAATTATCCTGGCTAGATAGGCTTTTTTAACCTAAAGCATTTTAGGAGTTTGTTTGTTTGTAGTGAAAAATCTTCAAAATATCACTTCTTTCACGTATAAAAACAAAATACCATATAAAAACAAAACCTGTCAAAATTATAAACAATATGTAATAACGTAATATCATTTTGGAAGGTATAGTTCTCTTGTTTTCTCCAGTAGTAATTTAAGTAATCTTAAACAAAATCTACTCTATCAAGGTGGGACTAAATTGATAGAATATTTCACTTAATTCAGTAGAGAGGAAAAATTTACCCCATTATATAATTCAGTATAAATTACTCTAAATGTTCTTTTCTCATAGATATAAAAAAAGCTTTATATTTATTGCTCTCTATATGAGGTTTCCTTTTACCTATTTTCTCTGCTGAGTGCTCTTCAGAGTCCTAGTATGTAATATTTTTCTAAGTAACAAGCTTATATTTTAGCTCTATTATAGTATCAATTTCTTTTTAATAAAAGGTTAAATGCTTAAACTTCATCATAGAAACTAGTTGTCTTATACCAGTTCTCCTTAATAAAAAAATCACTTTCTGTATTGGTATTTTTTCTCCTGAATTTAATAAATTCCACATTAGTGGTAATAAGTTGAGGCCTAGAACATGTGTCCTATTACAAATGAACAATTGGATATCATTAGGTTGTCCCCCTTTCCTTTGTACATATATCTTTAGGTGTGTTAATCCATTCAGTAGACACATTAATGAGCACTGGTTGAATGTAATATTGAAGGAAGTAAGGCTTGTTGACCTCAGCATGGAGTTTAATACCTCTAATTAAATTAGATACTCGACAGTCAGTATAAAGAAATAGCTGTGCCTCTGGCGAGGTAGAATTATTTATGACTCTGGTTCTTTGTTTTAAACTTGATAGGAGAAAATCATTTATATCTTTTATAGAAACTAGTTTTAGTTTTTACTTTTTATTTAAACTATCATGTGGTAGTTCTGTAAATTATTTTTAAGCATTTTATGTTCTTAGAATTAGAGGTAAATATCTTTGGTAAATAGAGGTAAATAAGTGTAACTGTTTATTTCTTGTCAAGAAAGGCTTTTTCAAGGATCAAAATGATAGCAACAGAATTTTTACATGGACTAACTACTTTTTTTTTTTTTTTAACAAATTAACCAAGCATTCACTCTACAAAGTAGTCTGTCTTAGAAATATTACACCACCATATTAAGAATCTTGATGTAACTCCAGTCCAACCTTCTGTTCTGTAAATTATCTCTACCTGAGGAAGATTGACAGAAAATGGTTAAAAATAATTTCCACTTAACTGAGTTTATTCACCCCTAAAAATCAAAAGTGCTGCAAGCATTGGTATAAAGTGTTCACAGGAGCTTGTCTCATTTCCTCTGTCTCCTTGTTCTAGCCACTTGCTGATACTCTGCTTCATAGGCAGCTGAATCACCCTTTTAGGAATTTGATGAAGATCAAGTTGAGATAATTGTAACCTACTTAGTTGGACTCTCTAGCCTATCTTTCATTTCCTGGACCCCCCCCAAAAGAGGGGAAAGAAGCACTTTATTTAAGTCAGTTCCCTCTGAAACACTGTTGGTGTCTTGGACAGCAGTTCGTTTTCTGTTTTGAAATTTGGTCACAATAGTTTTGCAAGTAAACGAGCTTTATAGAACTGCTTGGTCTGATTTTAACTTTAAATCCATTTTTCTGGATTTTATCTAGAAATAGAATTAAAATACTTCATTTTCCAAAGAACTCTATTCTAGTATAGTCTGGAAATGAAAAACAAATTGAAGGAATAATAAAAAATTTTTCATTGTGTTAGTAAAAATGTAATTAATGTCATAGTTAATAATTCTGTGGAATTATATACATCATTTTAGTCCCAAATTTAGCCACATTATATAAAATAATTTTAATATAATAAACTCTACCTTTAACCCCAGGTGGCTCAGTGGTAAAGAATCTGCCTACAGTGCAGGAGATGCAGGTTCCATCCCTGGGTCAGGAAGATTCCCCTTGCAGAAGGAAATGCAACCCACTCTAGTATTCTTGTTTGGAAAATTCCATGGACAGAGGAGCCTGGCAGGCTACAGTCCACAGGGTCACAAAGAGTTGGATACAACTGAATGACAAACACCTTTAACCCAGTTTCTATAAACATACTCCTGATGATAAGAATCAAAGATAGAGAAACCAGGAAATATAAATGGTTCAGAATAACTTTATCTTATCACTGTGGCTGGTTTAATTTGGATGGTATAGCAGTGGCTTCTCATTGCACATAGATTAAACTAATTCCTTACCATGGCCTTCCATGCCCTACAAGATGTGGCTATTTGCCTGTCTACTTCTTCAATCTCATCTCTTGTCACTTTCCTTTTCATTTACCAGAACCTGGCCTCACTGGCTATCATTCTAACCTGCCATCACATCGAGCTCATTCCCAACTCAGGCTTTTCACTTAGTTTCTTTCCATTTGAAATGCTCTTTTGCCACCTCCTCAGGCTTTCTCCCCAGAGGAGGGAATAGCAGCCCACTCCAGTATACGTGCCTAGAGAATTCCATGGACAAAGGAGCCTGGTGACCTGCACTCCACGGAGTGGAAAAGAATCGGGCAGGACTGAGCAACTTACACAAACACACACACACACACACACACACACACACGCACATGCGCGCGTGCGCGCGCGCACACACACACACACACACACACACACACGGTTTCTCATCTGCATTGTTCTGTTCTCAGACTCACATGACAGTTCCTCAGAGATACCTTTCCAAACCATCTGAGCTAGGAAGCCCTCTCTACCCAGTAACACTACCACATTACCTTATTTTATATTTTTAAGCACTTATCACCATCTAAATGGTATACTTAAGTAAAGCCATGAAGTGAAGTCAATCAGTCGTGTCCAACCCCATGGACAGTAGCCAACCAGGCTCGTCCGTCCATGGGATTTTCCAGGCAAGAATACTGGAGTGGGTTGCCATTTCCTTCCCCAGGGGATCTTCCCAACCCAGAGATCGAACCTGGGTCTCCCACGTTGTAGGCAGACCCTTTACCATCTGAGCCACCAGGGAAGTCATAAAGCCATAAGTGCAGGTAATTTTATTTTTATGCTGTACACTATGTAATTATAGGAAAAAAGTTGCTAAGTACTATGGTATTATCTTTTTAATAGCATATTTATCAAGTGTCCACTCTGGTAAAGTATTATAACACTAGATGCTGTTCCTATTGCTTCAAGAAGCTTTTCCTAATTACTAGGAATGAATGATCCAGACAGCAAGTGAGTTGTGAAAATGTATGTGAGTATATTTCTTCACATGGTTGAAGAGTATATGATAGTTTATGTTTTGCTACATATGAAGATGAGGGCAAAGAATGAAGGGCTTGAGACAGTGAGTACTAACTCAGTTTCAAATTCTACACATAAACCACTAATCCCCTGAAGTAACTGCCTTAATTATCTTCTATGCACTCTTCAAATGCCATTATAATTCAGTTGTCTTTGTCATTTGCATTCAGAGAAGTATATTTATATCATTGTCTATACTGTTGATTATTCATTAATTGAATAGTTTTTTACTTTCACTCCACTGGACTTAAAGCTTTGTGAGAAAAGAAAACACATCTATTTTTCCGCATCATTGTATCTCCAGTAGCTGGTACAGTGCTTCCCTGGTGGCTCAGACAGTGAAGAATCTGCCTGCCAAAGTAGGAGACCCAAGTTCAGTCCCTGGAGAAGGGAATGGCTTCCCACTCCAGTATTCTTGCCTGGAGAATTCCATGGACAGGAGAATCTGGTGGGCTAAGTCCATGGGGTCACAAAGAGTGGGATACTACTGAATGACTTAACATTTTCACAGTGCATTTGGCTCTCAGTATTTGCCAAT
>SJXQ01010542.1:29418-92777 GCA_006408695.1 Aepyceros melampus | reverse complement strand
GGGGGCAGGAGGAGACTGGACGACCGAGGATGAGATGGCGGGATGACATCACGGACTCAATGGACGTGAGTCTGAGTGAACTCCAGGAGTTGGTGATGGACAGGGAGGCCTGGCATGCTGCGATTCATGGGGTCGCAAAGAGTCGGACACAACTGAGCGACTGAACTGACTGACTGACTGAAAGAAGGTAGAGAGGAAAGAGAGAGGGAAGGCCTTTTAAGAACTCAGGAACTAGTCCAGCTGTTAGGATGACTACATCTAATGTAGAGCAACAGTAGAGGCATTAAGAAGGAAAGTACAAAAATGGAATGTAATACATTTTAAATTTTTT
Source organism: Aepyceros melampus (assembly GCA_006408695.1). NCBI lineage: Eukaryota > Metazoa > Chordata > Mammalia > Artiodactyla > Bovidae > Aepyceros > Aepyceros melampus. The sequence goes on along the minus strand of SJXQ01010542.1, from coordinate 92,446 downwards.
TATGAGCTTGTTAGAGATACTATAAGTGTAGTTGCTCAGTTGTATCAGACCCTTTGCAACCCTATGGACTGTAGCCCACCAACCTTCTCTGTTCATGGGATTCTCCAGGTGAGAATACTGGAGTTGGTTGCCATTCCCTCTCCAAGGGATCTTCCGGACACAGGGATTGAACCCAGGTTTCCCGCATTGCAGGCTCAATTCTCTGAGCCACCAGAGAAGCCCAGAGATACTATAAGGAAAACGGAAATTGAAGACTTTCAGGTTTTGACCCCAAGTAATTATAATTCCTCCGACCATGGGATTTTCCAGGCAAGAATACTGGAGTGGGTTGCCATTTCCTTCTCCAGGAGATCTTCCCAACCTGCTTTTAATAGAAATAGGGATATTAGGGGATAAGCTGATTTTGTAAAAGAGATGATACAGTTACATTACCTGAATTTTAGTCTCCAGCATCTAATGAATGATTTTCACCGAGGAAATCTAGAATTAACTCTGGAATCTCTCCTGATAATCATGGAAAAATGAGAAACACTGTTGTTGATAGGCAAACATCTGATTTTCATAAAGGACATGGAACAGGCCACCAAGTACAAAAATTACTAACATTCATGAACTCCATGTCAGTGCCTGGCAAAATAGGATTATTAAACAGATGGTTTGTGAGCACTTAGGTAATGAAGTAGTGATCACTAGGAGCTAGCATGAGTTCACCATAACAAATCACATCAAAGTAACTTAATTTGTTTTAATAGGATTACTACATCAGGGAAGGCCATACACAGTATAAGCATTTAACTAAGTCATTTGTTGTGGACAGGTTGAAGAAATGTGGTCTTAATAATAGTTCAATAAGTATATTCTTGACTGATTGTGTAATTATATCTGCTGCTAAGGTGCTTCAGTTCAGTTGTGTCCGACTCTTTGCGACCCCATAGATGGCAGCCCATCAGGCTCCGCCGTCTCTGGGATTCTCCAAGCAAGAACACTGGAGTGGGTTGCCATTTCCTTCTCCAATGCATGAAAGTGAAAAGTGAAAGTGAAGTCACTGAGTCTTGTCCAACTCTCAGCGACCCCATGGACTGCAGCCTACCAGGCTCCTCCGTCCATGGGATTTGCCAGGCAAGAGTACTGGAGTGGGGTGCCATTGCCTTCTCCAATTATATCTAGAGACATAAATTAATTATTTAATGAGAGGCAATGTATAGAGGTGATTAAAGTGTGGTTTCTGAAACTAACCTGCTTGGGTTTCAATCCTGGCTCTGCCACACTAGTTACATAACTTTGTCTTTTTAAGCTTCAATTCCTCACCTATAAAAATAAGGTTAATAATAGTTATACTTACCTTATAGCATTGTTGTGAACATTAAATAAATTATCACAGAGCACTTAGAATAGAAAACATTTAGTAACTGTTGGATATTCATTTAACTAAGAAGGACATCTGTAGTGACTGGCTATAAGGGTCCTACCCAGATCTGTCCCTTTTGACATTTTTATTCAAAATCTAAATAAAGACACAAAATTTTGGTCTTAAAGATAATCCAAATCTAGAAAAGTCAGAGCTAGCGTGTTGAATAGAAGAATCATACTAACAAAAGACCCTGATAGGCTTAAAGATAATCAGAACCTGGTAAGATAAAATTTATTAAGAGCTGTAGTTCTAGTAGTCAGTTGTACCTACTTAAAAAAAATTTCTAAGAAAAAATCTTAAGGGTTTAAATTGACTATGGCTTCCATTTAAGCCAGTGTTGTAAAAATGCAGGGAATAATTGAGTGTACAGAAGAAAGGAAGTAGCCTCTGATTGTATAGAGCATATGTAGATATTATATTCTCTTCCACAGGTGGCACTAGTGGTAAAGAATCTGCCTGCCAGCACAGTAAATATAAGAAACTCAGCTTTGATCCCTCAGTCTGGAAGATCCCCTGGAGCAGGAAATGGCAACCCACTCCAGTATCCTTGCCTGGAAAATTCCATGGATAGAGGAGTCCATAGGTCACAAAGAGTCGGACACAACTGAGCGACTGAGCACATTCCACATTTGATATTGTTCTATTCCACACACCAAAATTTAGTAGAAATATCAATAAACTGAGATAATCAGGAAAATGAATGTTGGTAAACAACCATTTTGTCTTCATAAATTAAAAATGATAATCTGCAGCTTATGTTATATATCTTGAATTCCAAAATGACTTCAATAGCAGTCAAAGTGAATTTGGAAGAGTATTTTGCTTGTCAATCATTTTAACAGACCTATCCCATAAATAGAATTCTTATACTCTATTTCAGAAGTGATTGGCATCTGGGTACAAAAATACGCAGGTAGGAATTCCTTTGTGAGTTTTCAGTATATAGAAAAACTTTCTCAGTATACATAATTACATGCATATTCAGGCACTAAAGTCATGTCTGATTCTTTGTGACCCCACGGATGAGCTCCTCTATCCATGGGAGTTTCCTGGCAAGAATACGGGAATGGGTTGCCATTTCCTTCTCCAGGGATTGAACCCAAGTCTCCTCTGTCTCCTGCATTGGTGGGCAGATTCTTTACCACTATGCCACCTGGGAAGCCCAGAGAGAAACCAGTACATAACACACAATCCTTTAAAGCCTTATAAGATAAGATATAGATAAAATAATTTAAAATATAAAATACTATATAAAATATTTATGTCAGATATCAAACACACCCGAAATTTCCATTAACTGTTAACCACTCAAAATTCTTATTTTCGGTAGTCTTTAAAAACTCCAAGATACATGGTAGTGATTAGCAATTTCTCCATTTGTTTAATCATTATATAATAATTAGTAATTTAGTTAATTTATATAACAGGTTTTTAAAGACAAAGATATAAAAACATGCCTCACTATAACAGCATAAAATACTTTTTTAGCATTTCGATATAAATGATAAGGGATGTACTTGAAGCTTTTTCGTTAAAATGACTCAACATGTTCTGAATGACTTTGTTATATGCATGGTTCTGTGCCACAAATATCTGCATTACAGTATTTTTGTAAAAAATTATTCTTTTCTGTTAAACTTCCATAACAGACTTTTAATACTCTGTGGTAGATATTTGAAGACAAACTTTCATGATAAAATAAAACTACAGTTGCCCTTTTCTCTCATTTCTTTAGATAAGTGGGCACTAGAAATTATAGATAGCTTTGGCAAGAGTTCAAGGGTTAATGTAGCAGATAAATAAAAGGAATTTTCTGTAAATTGAGACCTGCATTATTTCAGTTGTCTTGTCTTTCCTAACCTAACTCATTTAATTTTAAAAAGTAAATACTTAAATTCTTCCTGACAGTGTGCTCAGCTTTTACTATCGTTTATTACTTCAATTATACTTGATATCACTTAGAACAATCTGCCATTTGGAAATCTCAGTATAGCCTGGAGCTTAGTATTAGATCTGGCTGCTATTGTAACATGTACAGCATATGACATTAATGTATCAAAATTAGATTGGATCATCCCTCCTGGTTAAATTTATTTCACATTTCTTTTGTATTCAGTTAACATAAACCTATTAGGGAAGCTGACACATGGGGATGGCTGTATAGGAAGGATATTTTTAAAGTATTTTGATTAAAAAATGAAATTATAGAGCCATAGCTTTTCTGAGTTGTGTAATCTTTTTTGGTTTTTAAAAATGTCACAAAGCCCAAGCTGTGCATTTATATCATTCAAGGTGTGTGTGTGTGTGTGTTGTAAATAATGATAATTAAAACTTGAAATGAACATTGTTTTGATGTTTGAGGTCTATCATCATGTATTTAGGGCAATAAGCACATTTATGTTTTCCAAAAAGAAACTTTAATCCACTTAAACCTAAAGAAAAAAGTCTTTAAAAGAAAATAAAAATCTCTATGTTTTGAAAATAATAGATCCTGCTCTATAGATTTTAGCTAGGCAACTGTCTTTAGAGTAATAGCTGGTACTATCTTATAATCTGTCAAAGAAGAGAAGATGTTTCTTACTCAGGAATATACATTTTAAAGTTCAGGGATTTACCTTGTGTTTTCACATACTTAATTTTATTCATAGTGATTAGGATTTTCTAGATAGATTGGTGTTGGGGACTTTTAAGAACCACTAGAACATTGGTTCTTGGCTTTTTTGTGTGTTACCTAGTCCTGTATGATGGAGAAGGCGATAGCACCCTACTCCAGTACTCCTGCCTGGAAAATCCTATGGATGGAGGAGCCTGGTGGGCTGCAGTCCATGGGGTTGCGAAGAGTTGGACACGACTGAGCAACTTCCCTTTCACTTTTCACTTTCATGCATTGAAGGAAATGACAACCCACTCCAGTGTTCTTCCCTGGAGAATCCCAGGGACGGGGGAGCCTGGTGGGCTGCTGTCTGTGGGGTAGCACAGAGTCGGACACAATTGAAGTGACTTAGCAGCAGCAGCAGCAGTCCTGTATGATAGACTCTTCTCAGAAAAATACATGGAATTTGCAAAACACATAGATTTCCTTGAACCCAGATTAAGAACTCCAGGGTTAAAGGGTGATAGAAGAGAACCTTTTATTAACTGGACTTAATTCCTTTCTTTGTTTGAATCACATGTTTGTAATCCTGCCATGTAGTAAGCCAGCCAAAATAAATCACTATTTCAAAAACAGAAATTGCCTGTATTTTAGTTCATACTAAGAATATTGACAGCACTTACCCTGATTTTCTCTTGCACATATTTCTGTCTACAGTATCTCAAGTTATCTGAAGGTATGAAAAACTCATGAGTTAGGCACCAATGATGGACTCAAGTGTTTGCAGTGGGAGAATCAATAAATGTACCAAGATAACCAAACTGTATATTAAAATACACATTTAAACATATTTCCTTGAAGAAAACTCATACTGATGGATATTAATTTTTCTAATAACTTAGAACTCTAACTTTTAGATACTTTTTATAATTTTAATGAACACAATGTTAACTCTGATTGCCAAGAACACCATCATAGGCAAAATTTCATAAGCAAAGAAAACCTGGAAATAAATTTGTTAAGCCAGGTATAATCAACTTTCTCTTACTCCAAAGGTAATTTTTGAATTATTTACTTCTTATACTTCTCTTCCTGTTGCCTCCTTTAGTCTCTTTCACTTTCAGTCATAAGCACTTCCAGAGAGTGGTCAGAAAAAAAGAACAGTCTTAAATTAGTCACTTTTTAAACAATTTTTAAAAAGGTTTGGTAGTGGAAAATTGGTGCAATTGCTGGTTAAGAAGAGTGGACTGTATGTGAATCTTTTTTAATCTAATTTCTCTATTTCCCATTGACTGTAGACAGTTGAAAATTATCTGGTCTTCTGCAGCATCTCCTAACATCTTTTTGAGTGTGTGTGTTTTGCATATTGTGAAAAATGGTCAAGTGAAGTTTTAAAAATATTTTTAAAATTTCTTTCCCTTTTAATCTTTTTCTAGTATGTTGTCAATAGCTATATGACAATATTCACAGGCCTTTTCTCAAGCACTATGTACTATTTTCTTGGTTTTCCAGTTGAGACATTTAGGAAATGATGAAGTGCACATTGTTTGGTCAGAGCATACTAGAGACTACAGGAGAGGAATTATTCCTACAGAATTTGGTGATGTCCTTATTGTAATATACCCGATGAAAAACCACATGTTCAGTATCCAGATAATGAAAAAACCAGAGGTAAGAATTCTTTATCTTACATTTTAATAAAATATTTTGAGTTCTATGTGAATTTGTGAGTTTCTTTATCTCAGATGAATTAGGCTATGTAAAAATGGAGAGGGAGATGACACACAGACTCGAGTAGCGCTATGTGAATTCTCCAAGTCTAGTTCAGAAGGAGCTAAAACAGGAAAAACAGAAACTGTCCTTGAATGGGACAAGGCTAGGTAGTCCCAGATGGAAGTTCCTTTACACTAAGCTCACAAAAAGACTTACCTTTATTAACAGGATGATTTAGAATTTCCTAAAACACAGGTAATCATTCCCTTTTAGAACGGTATGATTCCTATATTTTTACCTGATACATTTTGTTAAGATTATATGATTTAGTTATGTCACTTAATAAATGAGAATTCTACAAAGTTTAAAAAAAGCAAGTAGTTCTAGTTGAATGTCTTATAGGGCTGAAACACCTGCAGAAGTATTTTCTTTCAGAAGAATAAAAGTTTGGCAGTATTTTGATGTTTTTATTATTTATTGTTTTGAGGACATTTTGTTTCTGGAAAAACTAGTTTTTGACTATTGATCATGAATCTTCTTGAAATGGATTGTTTCCCATGTGTGAAACAATGCTTATGGCTTATGGCCAGATTTTTTTAGGATTCATCTAATCAGAGGTCAGCAAATGATGGCCTGTTTCCTGTTGTTTTTGTACAACCCACAAGCTAAGAATGTTACATTTTTAATGGGTTTTTCTCATTTGAGAAACTGAAGAATATACAGCAGAGACAATATGTGGCCACAAAACATACAATATTTATTGTATTATCCATAGCTCATGTCTTTGCCTTTAGCTGCCATTTGTACTAGCCACATTCAAATGGAATACTTTTGAAAATATCAGTCATTTGATAATAGTGACAGATCTTTTTCTAATAAACCATATAATAAAAAAACAGTGTTTTAGGTTCATTGGTAAAGCTGGCATTGCATGAAAATAATAAAGTAACTTGAAGTGTTGGATTTTTGTATACAATTGAGGCTACAAAAATTGGAAAATTGGCAGGTAGTATAAATTGTTTAATCAGTTACATGAAGCACATAATTCTTTTGAATAGAACCCCTGTAGACCTTTGGCATTTTTTGCTTTGTTTGTTGTCCTAGTATGAATGATCCATCTTGGCAGAAAATTTGAATAGCATTTCTACTAAAGGAAGAACTAAAGAGGAAGCAGAAAGATTGTTTTATATGCAAACTGTTTGATTGTTGCTATTTACAGCCTTTTTCCAGTTTGAATTGTTAAATTATTCTAATTTCTCAATCAGGTTCCCTTCTTTGGTCCACTCTTTGATGGTGCTATTGTGAATGGAAAGGTCCTACCTATTATGGTTCGAGCAACAGCTATAAATGCAAGCCGTGCTCTGAAATCGCTGATTCCATTGTATCAAAACTTGTATCCTTTTTAACAGTTGGTTTAACAGTTTTCTACTTTCCAAGATAATTTCTTCTAATGTGCTAAGAGTTCTTGTTTATTGGAGTTCTTGTTTATTGAAGTTCTTGTTTATTGACACATAGATGATGGAGTGTTCCTCCCTAGTGTTCAAGCAGTTATGGTATTTGCTTTTATACAGTTGTAGTCATTACTTGTCTTTTGGTTAATTAATTAGAGCACCATTATACACTAGGTGGTCTGCTAATCTGGATGTGCAGAGATAACCTAAACAGTCATTTCAAAGTACTCAGTCTAGTTAAGGAAATATATTGTTTTCAGTATCTATACTATAATAAGAGTTATGCACGGAATGTTCTGCAAGTTATTATAACAAGGGGCCTCTCAGCTGGAAGGGATGGTGGTATCAGCAAACACTTCTGAGAATATAAGGATTGACCCCATCTTGAACGATGAATGAGTTAATCAGGTAGATGAGATTAAGGAGAGTATTCCAGGCAGAGGGGACAACATAAACAGAAACATGGAAGTACGAGAGTATGTGGAGTGTTTTAGGACATGACTTCTGGAGCCAGATTGCCTGGACTCAAATACTGGTCACCTCTTCTTTAGTTCTGCAGCTTTGGGCAAGTTATTTAACTTCTCAGCTTCATTTCCTTATCTAGAAAATGAATAATGATAATAATCTCATACAGTGTTATGAGAACTGAATGAGTCAATATGTATAAAACTCTTAAGAGCACTGCCTGGGATGAAATATGCGCAGTTTTAAAATTTAAATTGTTTTCGTTACTCCTTCGTAAAGTGGATTTGTGTCTTCATATTCTTTTTTATATGATTAAAAACATTTCAGTTATTTCTCTTCTACATAATAAACTGTAGATGTTAAGCTTTACAAAGAAGGCTTTGTAAAATATCCTATTGCACATGAAATAGATTTATCATAAGTCTACAGCGTATGTTTTCTTTTAAGAAACATTGACTTAAGTAACCTGATTTCTGTGTAATTTCTCATGTATTCTGATGGTGTGGAATAGAATTATAGGTAGATTCTGACATGTTACATTGATTAATTAAGCTTAGTGACATTTATATAGCATTTCTTATTTGTAGTGGTTGCATCTTCATTTACTTCTAGTTGAAAACTCAGATTTGAAGTGGTCATTGTTATGAAATGTAAAGATTCAGTTTATTACTTCTGAATATCTCTAGAAAGCTTATTATGCATAAACTGATTTTGTCCACATTGTCAGCTCTACTGCTGACGTCTTTGTGACCTTTGCCTCTTGATAGTTCCCCTGATCCTGATGTTCATCCTGGGGTTAGTGTTTTCCATCATTTCATTTAAGACACAGAAAGAATGCCTTAAGTCTTTTTCTTTTTTAATTGGAGGATAACTATTTTACAGTATTGGATGGTTTTTGCCATACATTGACATGAATCAGCCATAGGTATACATGTGTCCCTCCATCTTGAACCCCCTCCTCCTTTTCTCCCCTCCCTATCCCTCTGGGTGGTCCCAGAGCACCAGCTTCAGGTTCCCCTCTTCGTGCTTCGAACTTGCACTGGTCGTCTGATTTACATATGGTAATATACATGTTTCATCCCACCCTCACCTTCTCCCACTGAGTCCCAAAGTCTGCGTCTCCTTTGCTGTGCTACATGTAGGGTCGTTGGTGCCATCTTTCTAAATTCCATATATGTGCGTTAATATACAGTATTTGCCTTTCTCTTTCTGACTGACTTCACTCTGTATAATAGACTCCAGGCTTGTCCACTTCATTAGATGTGTTCCTTTTTATAGCCTAGTAATACTCCATTATGTATATGTACCACAACTTCCTTATCCGTTCACTGCTGACGGACATCTAGCTTGCTTCCATGTCCTGGCTATTGTAAAGAATGCTGCAGTGAACATTGAGGTACACGTGTCTCTTTCAATTCTGGTTTCCTCAGGGTATATGCCCAGCAGTGGGATTGCTGGATCGTATGGCATTTCCATTCCATTTTTAAGGAGTCTCCACACTCTTCTCCATAGTGGCTGTACCAGTTTGCATTCCCACCAAGAGTGTTAAGAGGGTTCCCTTTTCTCCATACCCTCTCTAGCATTTATTGTTTGTAGACTTTTTGATGATGGCCATTCTGACTGGTATGAGGTGATACCTCAGTGTGGTTTTGATTTGCATTTCTCTAATAATGAGCAGTGTTGAGCATCTTTTCATGTGTTCATTGGCCATCCGTATGTCTTCTTTGGAGAAATGTGTGTTGTATTTTGGAGATTAATTCTTTGTCAGTTGTTTCACTTGCTATTATTTTCTCCTATTCTGAGGGCTGGCTTTTCACCTTGCTTATAATTTCCTTCGTTGTGCAAAAGCTTTTAAGAATGCCTTAAATCTTTTGGGAAAGTGATGAGAGTGCGATTAGAGTGTAATACAAACCTCTACTTGCCTCTTGTGTCAATAGGAACTCAATTTATTGAACTACCACAAACTGTTTCTGGCCTGAGAGACAAACAGCATGTAAGATGCACATCTTACCAAGTAGTTTAAGTATACCAATGAAAAGTGAGGATATGGCTTAATTTCCTTTACCTGCACCTCTTGAAGACTATTTCCCATTTGCATGTTACACTAGAGGTATAATAGCTAGATTTGCAGTTAGAAACATTGATTTTAACCTGAGGTCTGCCTTGTGATCATAGTCAAGTCCCAGAATCTCTAACCCTGACTTTCTTCATCTTTAATAAAAAACATGCTAATACCCATCTCAGAATTGTGGCAAAGAATAAATGAGAAAATGAATTTTAGATGCGCCTAGTAAATGAAATAAGGTACATTATTTTGTGCCGTGATTAATTCTGTTATGTGTAAAGATTAAGTCAATATAAAACAACTCTACCCAACAGCAAGGAATTGCCTAATTGGGTTTTTATATTTGGTTGGGTGGTTGGTTAATTGATTGAATTGGATTTTCAGGCTTGTTTCATGAAGTTCTTATAGTTAATCTTGCTGAGACATTAATAGATACCACACTGGAGAAAATTCTAAGATGAAGAGAGAATTTAAGATGAAAACAGTAAACATGAACACTTTACCCAGCAGATATGAGGAACTTCTATCAGGAAAACCACCTCAGGAACAATCAGTAAAAATATTAAATCAGATCAAACAAGTTTTTCTTGACTTGGAAGCTTGAATTTAGATGCTGAATAGAAGTTGTTTCCCCATACTATTTAAGTATATAGTAGAGATATTCTTAGCCTTTGCTAATCTGAAGAACTATTCTCTTTTCACAAAGGTTCACAAAGGTGTATGTTAATTTTAAATATTGAGGGAATTGACAATATAGATAGATTACTTGATTTTTAAGTGAAAGGTTTATATAATAAATTATAAATAGATGGTTTCATTTTAAGATACTGAAATATAGATGTCCTTTCATTTTAAATAGCAAATATTTCAGAAATAATAAAATTTTAAATATGTAGTTTTGACAAATTCAGATAAGCTCACATTAAGGGAAAAAATCATGTATTCTAAAACAGGTCAATAAAGCTTATGAGAAATTACAATAAAAATTGAGAGAGCAATAGGCTTTGAAAACCATCAGGTTCTATTTTAATCCACATAAGAGAAATGGAGTAAAAGAATATGTAATAAACTCAGTTATATTTGGATAATTGAACTGCTGTGTCAGTTATTTTATGCCCAGTAAAAGTACCCACTAAGATTCCACAGCATAAATTGTGCTATTTATGATCATTAAATACAGCTTAAATTTTATCCTAGGAACATCTTCTGTATCTATGAATCTAATGCTGTTCACTAAATGAGGACAATATTGATTGTCATATGCTGCCCAAATCGATCATGCTGGCAGCCAGAATTACAGTAATCTGCAGTATTGATGACTGTCTTTCAAGCTTTGAAACCTCTCCTTCACTTCACTTGTCATTTCTTGCATTGCTTGTACTTGAAAAGCATTTCCTTACAACTTCTGACTTTATCAGCTAGTTTTTTTTTGGTCTCGAGCTCAATTTGTTGGTTTGATCATGCAGTTAGAATTGAAATGCATCACTGGGGAGGAAGAGTAGGCACATTCTGGGTAACCATTGGACCCGAGGACTATTTCAGGTTGATGTTTAGCCATCATTTAGTAGTTACCTGTTGAAAGAGAGTGTGTGTGTGTTTTGGTGTGGGGTTTGGGGTTTTTTTTGTTGTTTTTGACTTTTTTGTAAGAATATAATTCTAAAACATCAATTTCATGATCAAAAGTCATATCATGGCTTTTTCTTAAATAAAAATTTTAAATTGTTTTGATCCAAGAGACATTTTGTGTATAAATGTTAAATATGTTGATATTACATCCTGTTTTTCTTTAATGTGAGATTTATTATACATAGAAAATTTTCAGAAGTTACAGTATATAATCATATTGTATTTGGGTTCTCAGAGAAACAATCAATAGGATGCATGTTCTTAAGTATATATATAGAGAGGGAGGGTGATTTTAAGGAATTAACTCACATGATTGTGGGTACTGGCAAGTCTATGGGAGTTAGGGTAGAGATGGTAACCACACCTAAAAATTACCTTCAGAGCAACATCTAAGCTGGTATTTAACCAAAAACTGGGTACCATGGCCTAGCTAAGTTGACATAAAATTAACCATCTCCCATGTCTTAGTTTTCTTAAGTTTTCTTCTTAACCTTTCTTACTCCAAGATATAATTTGAAAAAAGTTTTGAATATGAGTAATTAGTTTAACCACCACCAGTTAAGAAGATAGAACTATACTGTTTTTCTTCTATCAAAAATATTTATTGATCACTTACATAGTAATGGTAAATATTTTGAGAGAAATGCAAACACAATCAGATGGTAATCTCTTCTATAAGTTTATAATTTAATAGGGGAGATAAATATATTTACACTAAAAATTACACAAAGTAAAATGTGTCACGGTCAGGTTGTAGATAAAATGCTATGGGAGTCCTGAAGAAAAAATCATTACTTTGGAGTCAGAAAACTAGGGAAGAATGTGTGGAAAATCTGGGCCTCAAAGGTGAGATTTGAGTAGGTGGAATGGAGCATGTCTGTTATAATCCTTGTCATTTATATTTTGAGATTTTTATGTATAGAAAGTGAAGTCGCTCAGACGTGTCCAACTCTTTGCGACCCCATGGACTGTAGCCTACCAGGCTCCTCTGTCCATGGGATTCTCCAGGCAGTAGTCCTGGAGTGGATTGCCATTTCCTTCTCCAAGGGATCTTCCCAATCCAGGGCTCGAACCTGGGTCTCCCGCATTGTTGACAGATGCTTTACCATATGAGCCACCAGGGAAGCCAGTTTTTTATGCATATATAATACATATGTAATATTCTGAAATATACATTATAAGGGATATTATGAAACTAAATGGTTATCTTTAAAAAATCACTTTCCTCCTAGATTTAATATTCTTTCCTACCAAACCAATATCATTTGATTTCTTCTAATCTGTTTAGATTTGACTTTTTTCGTAAATGTCACAATTGGGTTTCTGTTTAACTTTATCAGACAAATTACCAGAAGTCAATGATCATTCTTCAATTAGTCACAGTTTGTTATCCCTGCAGTTCTGCTACTCAAATGTAAAGAACCTGTTGCAAAAGTATAAGAGCCAAAACGAAATGTAATTGATTGGCTCCACTAATGCAGTTTGCCATTCATTACGATAGAACATTATAAAACCTCTTAGGGAGGCCCATCAATATTGCTGCCATTTCATGTTAGAAGAAAGTGAGTTTATTGAGAAATTACATAAATTTATATATCTACTGTCTTTTGTAGATCATTTCCTCTGAAGATAATATTGATAAATACAGACTATCCTAAGTCCTTAATTATAAATTAATTATTTTTTAAAGTGTGGCAGCTGACTGTTGGGAAATCAGCATGGGCTCAGAGTCCAGAACCATTTATTAAGTGTGTTGCTGTCTTTATGTCTGATTTTTATTTAATCTGTAAAAAGAGACCAAACTCAGGAATGTGGTAAGGATTAAATGAGACTATCCATATGAAGCACTAAGCAGCCTGTCTGCCATGTAGCAAGAGCTCAGAAAATGTGCTTTTATATATTATTATACTTTAACATGTTGTTGACAGATGAAGTATTTTTATCCTATTCTGATAGGAAAAGAAAGCACTACCAACATCTTACCTGTTTTGTCACATCCAGCATGACAGTATGGTCCACATATGGTCCAATCTAGATAGTTGGGTTATATCATAGTATACCAGAAAGAAAATAGAAAACTATCAGGTGATTGTCCAACTTTTCCATAAAAACAACAAAACTTGAAGTTTCTCTACTTCTGCATCTTTACTAACTTCTGACCTATGCTAGAAAGGAATGTTTTCTCCATTAAACCCTTATGTTGTTGATATTTGTGACAAAGATGCACTAGTGTGCCTGCGTTATTATTGAGTAAACCTACTACATAATGTGTAAGTTTTATTCTAGTCTTTTTATAAATATAAAAAACAGTAGATTCAGATGCTATTTGGGGATTTCAGGGAGCAAAGAATGAAGGATGTAAAGCTGAAATTACTCTAGCCTTGTTTAATGAAGGAATTGCAGTGCTTTTAATCCATTAATTTCCTTTTTTACTAAATACAAGGGATTTTGCTATTGTATTTTTAATAACTCAATAATGGAATTAAAATTAAACTATGGATCACAGATCTCCTCATTTTCTTCTAACTGCTTTTCCTCTCAAACACTAGAATACAGCCTATTTAAATCTTAACTTTTGCTTGCCAAACCACTGTTACCGTCCATCTGTTCATGCCAATTGTAAAGAAGGTTCGGTTTTTAGTGAAGCTTTGCATTTCACATAAGGTATGTGAAGTGAAATTTCACAAGGGACATGATGGATCCTGATTCTTAGTGATAAACCTTTGGGGCCATCAGGGTTGGCATATGTCCAGTATGATATGAAGGCTTGGGTTCCCTGGCTTCACTTCTTTGGCGTGAAGCTGATAAAACCTGGCTCTTGAGTATTATTTCACTGGACACCAATCATGGGCAGCAGGAACTGCCCATTTAACTCTCTGTGGGAAGGAAGCCCAGAGAGCATTCACAATGGTACCATTGTCGAGTTGCAAACTGCTCTGAACAGCTTGACGGCACTAGGGAGGAGGGGAAGGGGTTGCTTTACTAATTGCTGTTGAGAAAAAGAGAAGCCGCAAAAATAGCTGTTGTAGAACTGATGTTTCTACATTTACTTATTCTCTCTTGATAAAGGTGTTGATTTTTATTTAGCACATACCTGCTATCAAAAAGAAAGCAAGTAAATATATTTAGGCAACCACCTGTAGTAATTCCCTGTTAACAGCCCACAAGATTATAGCAGAGCAAAAGTCAGTTTTCCTTTATGATATTTTTGTGTTTAAATGAAATGAAAATAATGTTTTGTAATCTTGATAGAAATATAAAATAAGGGGAAGTGGGTTAAAACCACCAAAGTTTATACATCACATAAGGTTAGAGACAAATTTGACTTAATTTCCTTTACTGTGTGCTTTTAACAATTCCCAAATATCATCTGACTATATATAAGCTATACTAATACAGAAATATAAATCAATTTTATGCATAACAGTCGCAAAAGCTAAAATAATCCGCTAAGCGAATCTTAAGGTTAAATACTAGATTTATCATTTCAGTGAGGGGGTGCCTGTTTGAGTCACTCATGGTTATCTTTCCTTGAGTCCTGTTTTGGATATCTGGTTTAAAGTGAGCCAGTGCATGCTGGAATGCTTATGTAAACACCGCTCTAGGCCTTCACATTTTCTTCTGGCCAGTCTAATCGAGCAGTTGGAGGTTCTCATGCAAAACAACAATGACATACAACTTAAAAAAATGTTAAAAGCTTATTTCAGCCCCCAAGATCCTGACCCCACAATATATTTCCATAGATGATTCTTTTTTTTTTTTTTTTTTTGCAGAAATTAAGTTGACTAAATTATACTGCAGTATTGTAATTTATGCAACATGTCCTTTCAAAGGATCAGGGAGAGTTATTTTAAGAAAAGTTTTTCAATCTATAGATTTTTAAAATTTTGATGTTCTTGCTAAACTGAAGGAAAATCAAGTGCATGTTTTATAAAATTAGTAACATTATGTAAAATTTAACTACTATTCCATCTCTCATATCCACTTAAGTTGTGTTAGTAAATGAGCACCCAGTGCAATATTTCAAAAACAGTAATTCATTGAATACCCATTCTTCCTTTTACTACAGAATAGATTATAGTTAAGTCAAGATTAATGGGTAGATTTTAATGTTAAAGCCCTGTCTCTGTGCCTATTATTCCCTGGGGGCATATAGTGCATTAGTTTAAGCCAATATATTGTTTATCATAGATTCTATGACACTGTCTTAAATGATGGTTTGCTGCACCCTGTAACTATTTACCATGATAATAAATCACTTTGTGTACTCCCAATAATTATAGCATTTAAACAGAATCTTAATTAAGTTAGTGCACATTTAGGTAGAGATAACACTTAAGTAATTGTACACTGTAAAATTTCACTTAGTTATTTTTTTCCTTTTTGCAGTCTTCTGACATAACCCAAGTTTAGTATTTATTCCAAACACATTGATTTCCTTAATGTATTGAAATTTTTGTTCCTAAAAGGAAATACACAAGTGATTGTTTCTAATTTTCCCTCAACATTTAAAAAACTCTTACTCTAATACTTAGTAGTTCTGAAGCAGTTCTCTGTTGACTGTGAAAGTCTCATTATTACTTAATGATAATATTTTCAAGCAGATCTTACTGAGAATGAGAGTACAAAATTTTAATTTCATTAAATTTGAAATCCAAGTAACTTAGTTTTTCGTTTAGATGATTTGGTTTATACAACTTTCATGAAAGTGAAACATATACATATTTGATAATGTTAGTGCTTTTTAGAAGCTGCCAATGATTATTGGATTATTAAATCAGGAAGGATTTTAGAACCTTTAGGTAGGTTTAAATTTTTAATCCTATTTATTTAAGGTTAATCTTTTTAAGTGTGTTTACATAAATTTTGTTATATAGAATTGGGTTTATCAACTTTTTACTTAATGTTTTCATTTAATAATTGACTGATTTATGAGCAATTATATATGGTCCAAATTTTATACAACTCCAGCTTTCAATAATAGGACTATCCTCACAGTGCCTTAGCACCTGTTATGGATTTTGAGTCATCTGGCAGCCCATGGGACTTAGATAAAGAAGTACCAGGTGTCCTGCCTGTCTCCTAATTGAGACGCAGTGAAAACAATATAGACTTGGCAGTATGGTTAAAAGGATGGATTAAAGCCCAGCTTTGTCTACTCTGACAAATCACAGCTTTTCCTTCATAGTGTAGATAGTATCAACTACTAAAGAATTTCATTAATATTAGACATCAAAAAATCATACACAATTATTTGTCATAACCTGTTGTGGATTTTCAGAATTTGTTAAACAATTCTAAGATTCATGCTGTTTATGTAGGAGAATTTTATTTTTACTGCATATGAACTAGACTCCATGTTTCTTAAAGAAATTAGTTGCTGTAGGAAAGAAATGGAGTGTTAATTTACTAGATCTTTATAAAGTAAGCAATATAGCCTGCTTTTATCTTATAAAGGAGCAGTGCCTTTTAGTCTGTGGGACACTTCATTGCCCTGTATATTTCAGGAAAGTATCCCACTTTACTCCTGATAATAATAGTCATGAGATCCTTGAGTTGTACTTACAAAATGTATCTACCTATATACTATATCTCAATAAAATTCTAATTTTCCATTATGTTTTTATAATGATACTGCTTCAGAATGTTTGAAAATATTTCATGGCCTTTTAGAACTGAAAAGCCAAATGTGGTTTATTTTCTCATTTTTTAGGTCATGTTATAGATTTTTACTATACTACATATGAGATTCAAATGTATAAACAAACATGTTTTGAAAATTGCCAATCTTAGAAGTTAAGCTAATAGTCATTTGTTGGCCATCCCTGAGCTGACTAAAATGCCTTTTATACTTTTTTATCCCATCTAAAATTCATATCATTGACATTGTCTGTAGAAAGAGCACTGGACTCTTTAACCAAGGTTCTAGTCCCAACTCTACCAGTCAGTCAGCAGCTATGTTTTTCTAAGCAAATCTTCATATTCTCCTTCAAGGCAAAGATTATTGTTGAATAAGCATTTTGCTGAGTTTCCTGAAATTAATGTTGGTAGATCTTTGTTGTATCCTTCCTCAAGTTCTGACTTGCCCTAAAATATTCTCTATAAATGATGCCTTGGGATCAGTCCTCTCAAGATTGCCTTTTTAAAATCTTAAATATTTAAATTCCCAAGTAGTTTTTTCAAGGATATTTTTACCTCTCAGAGTGTACAGAGCAGTTTTGGATATCTGCCTAAAATGATTTTGAAAATACCTTTCATTTTATTTTATCTATAGAGATATTCCCAGCTGTCTTCCCTTTTCTCCCTTTACTGCCACTTGGATGATAAGAAGTAGAAGTGATGAAAAAAAATTTAATTTCTTTAAAAAAAAAATTATCCCAACCAATGGGACAAAATGTTTATTTCAATGCTAAATTGTAATGAGTTGTGATTACATTGAATATTATAGCATTTCTTCTATGGGCAATTATTTTATGTTAATATCAGCTTTCTTTTAATGTTATACCTTACATAGGTATACACAGTGCTTTACTCCTTTCAAAAAAAGTCAGCTAGATTAAAGAAAGAGGTAGAACCAAACTCTTCCTCATAAGTAAGATTCAGACTCTGTCTCTAAAGTCAATCCTAGGAAAGTCCCAACTATATTTGCCCCAAGGGGGGTTGTCTCTGGAGAGCCTAATTGGGATTAGAGGAAGCAGGTTCTCTGCATAAGGTTGCCATTTCCTTCTCCAGGGGATCCTCCCAACCCAGGGATTGAACCTGCGTCTCCTGCACTGTAGGCAGACACTTTACCATCTGAGCCACCAGGGAAGTCAACAGGCTCCTAATCAATTATAAACCAACTTGATTCATTCCTTCTATAGTTTATAAACAGTCAAGGAGTACTACTGGGTCTGGAGATGTTAAGATAGAACGGCATGGCCTCCATCCTCAGACATTAGTCTCCCACTGATTTATTAGAAGAACAAGCATGAGGAGAGGAGGCACACTTGGTGCTTAACAGCTGGCTCTGGAGAGCAGGAAGAGGCCTCGATTTGTGGCATTTACTGAGTTCCATGATGTGAAAACTCCCACCAGAGTCAATACCAAGCTACCAACCATCTTGCAAACTTTGTAAATAAGGTAGGTAGTGTTCACAAAAAAATTTAATCACTATGCAAAACTCTTTCTCTTCCTGAAATTACCATTCTTGGAGTTTTCTATAGAGAGAAGGCAGACGAAATTCCTAACTGGTAAAACAGCAAAGAAACCACATTCATATGAGTGTGGGCAAGTGCTTACTGCATTAGGAATTTCAGAATGGGCCTTGAATCCCTGAGGCTATGCTGTCAAGCACAGATACAGATACTTCATACTTTGCCTTTACTCAAAAATGAGTCAGTAGGGTTTTTGTTTGTTTTGGAAAGAAAACATTAAACTTGAATTTATGAGGCAATTTGTTAGGCAATGATAGACCTGTGATGTCTGCTTATCATTTTTGTAACACGTTTTTATGAAAAATTATACTTTATATTCATTCTTATGTACTAATGTACACACATATGTACATATATAAACACACATACATAAACACACAAATTTCCGTTTCTTTGAAAACTAGTCACAAATTACATTGGACGTATAAATCCCCTGATTACACTGTATTATTAAGAAAATTTTTGTGGAGAATGAAAGGTGGTTGCTTCTTTAAAACCAAATCTACCTTTTAAAAAAATTACCTATTGTCTATTTTTCCTATACATTAGTAAAGTTGAAATAAGTGGCACTAATTAACTGTTTACCATCTCTTTTCTTCATATTCTTTTTTCTCATGAGAAATCAATTTTCTCAGAAGTTCCTCTTGTACGTACCATAGACAGTTTTATCAAAGCATTCTTGCAAATGAATGCATGTATATATTTCTTAAACTGGTACTGAAAACTGTCCACATGGAGACAACACTTGCTATTTATTAGGTTGGTGGCAAACATAATTGTGGTTTTTGACCGTGAATTTTAAATCATTATAACTAGGCTCAAACGGATCTTTATTAGACAAAAGCCATTACAATCAACACATTTTTTAGTAACGAGAAATAAGTTGGTTTATTCCTATAGCATAAAAATCTGTTTTGGGATTCGATAAACTCTTGGAAAGAATTTTCTGCATTCTGCTGGTTGTGGAAGCATTTTCCCTGCAAGAAATTGTAGAGATTTCTTGAAGAAGTGGTTGTTGGTGAGAGATCAGGTGAATATGGTGGATGAGGCAAAACTTAGTAGCCCGATTCAGTCAACTTTTGAAGCGTCGGTTGTGTAACATGCGCTTGGGCGGCGTCATGGAGAATTGGGCCCTTTCTGTTGACCAGTGCTGGCTGCAGTTGTTGCAGTTTTTAGTGCATCTCATCAATTTGCTCAGCATACTTCTCAGTTACAATGGCTGCACTGAGATTCAGAAAGCTGTAGTGGATCAGACGGGCAGCAGACCACCAAACAGTCATGACTTTTTTTGGTGCAAGTTTAGCTTTGGGAAGTGTTTTGGAGCTGCTTCTTGGTCTCACCACAGTAAGTTGGGCATTGCCAGTTGTTGTATAAAATCCACTTTTTGTTGCCTGTCACAGTCTGATCAAGAAAGTCTTCATTGTTGCATAGAATAAGAGAAGACAGCACTTCAAAACAATGTTTTTATTTCTGGTCAACTCCTGAGGCAGCCACTTAATTGAACTTTCTCATCTTTCCAATTTATTTCAAATGCCGAAAGACCATAAAATGGTTGATGTTGAGTTCTTCCACAACTTCCCATGTAGTTGTAATAGGACCAGCTTTGATGGTCTCTCTCAAATGGCTGTTGTCAACTTCAGATGGCCAGCCACTACACTCCTCATCTTCAAGCCTTGCATCTCCTTGCAAAACTTCTTGAACCACCACTGCACTGTACATTCGTTAGCAGTTCCTGGGTCAAATGAGTTGTTGATGTTGTGTGCTGTCTCTGCTGTTTTATGACTGATTTTGAACTCAAATAAGAAAATTGCTTGAAATTGCTTCTTATCTAACATTATTTCCATAGTCTAAAATAAATGTAAACAGCAAGTAATAAGTCATTAGCAAAAAAAAAGGCAAGAGTTGCAAATTAAAATGATGTATAACATAACCACATTAATTTAGAATGTGTTCCAGTATCAAACGGCAAATTTCAACAATGCAAAAACTGCAGTTACTTTTGCACCAACCTGATACAAGGAGGTTGAGTCAGAGGTCAAAATAACTGTTTTTAACATTCACATTAAAATGTGGCACAGAGAATTCATGCATCTCTTTCCAGGAGTGGGCTGAAATTAAACCCTAGTTTCATGACAGCTGATCTTGATCCAGTGACACAGGGCCATTATTTATTATTTCACATGCAAGTTTATTGATGTTAACATTGTGTTAATGAAGTACAAATTGGGTTTAAACTATTTATACTATAAAAATTATTTAGTTCCTTTTTCTTATTTTTAGAATGGGTAATACTCCTTCCCCCCATTTCTGCTTTTGCAGAAAGTAGAAGGAAAGGAGGATTAGTGGATAATTACATTGCTGTGATTGCAGCACCTGTGTGTTATTTCTTTTGATTGGCTAGTTCTGTATTAAAGATTCCTACCAGCCAAAAGTCTCCTTCATCAAATGGCTTTTTACTAGCTACTTTTGGCTTGGGTTGTTTTAGATTTGCAACAAAAACTGTCTTAATTCAACTTAGACTTGTACTTTAAGTTTTACTCTGAATTTGTAAGTATGCCATCACCTTTTTAGCATCTCACCCATTTCATTTGTAATTTCAATGCCAATGGCAACATGCAGTTGCTGTAAGAATATAGCTTGAATTGTTATTATCCATCAGGTTTGTGTAGGCCACTCAATTTGTAGGTATTAATAACTCTTCCCTAAGAGCTGCCTTTTAAGGAATAAGTGGGTAACCTATTTTAAGGACATATAGGAATTAACTGTTTTGGATTATGGTTACCATTGCAGATGCTAACATCACTGTTTGGAACTTTATAATCATCTTAGTCACAAAAGGCTCCTTGTTTGTGGACTCAGGATTATGGTTTAAGTACTTCGAGTTCAGTATATCACCTTAAAATATGTTTTCAAAAGTAAAAAAAGAGATGTAAGTACGTAGATTGGGTTGCTTTGATATTATTGTCTGTGCTTTATTTGACTACAGCAAACTTGGAAAATAAGAAAGAATGTAGCTTTTAGAATGTGGTTTACAGTAGTCTGCTGTTACTAAGCTAACAGTCTTTTCTGAAAATAATCCCCCAAAATAAAACTGCAGACATCACTGTTACAGTTTTTCATTTAAATTCAACCATCGGTGATTGTTTTCCTTATTCTGCCACCTATACTTGTACTTTAAAAATCATTCAGTAAGAATTATTACCTCTGATTTTTTTTTGCAGTTTTATTAAATACATCATGTGTTTTTTCTACAAAATGAATATGTCTAGATAATTTTAATTTGTATAGTTTTATATATTGAAGTTTCTTCAGAGTTTTCTGAATCACCTTTTATATAGTGAAATAGAATTACACCCCAGAATGTATCTTCTCTAGATTTCTTGTTCTAATAAATTTTGCTACTTTGGAAGTATTCTTCTTGCTTTAAAAATACTAAATTTATTCTCCTTGCTTTAGAAATACTAAATTTGCTTTCTCTCTGCCTAATTTTTGTGTAAACTCTAAATATAATAAGATAAAGTAAAATATTTCATTTATAGGCCCTCTGAAAGTAGAGCATTTTAAAAGCAGGTAGGTGTCTCCACCCTACTTTTCATGAAGCATTTTACCCATTCAAGCAGACTTTTAAAAACAGCTTGTTTTGATAGCAGACTGTTCTCCTGTGGGCCTTCAGCCTTTGCTTCCTGGCAGCACCTTTGGTGCGAAAAGAGAGTGATCAATTGGGAGATATCAGTGCCAGCATGCATAGAGTGATAAGTTAACACACCACTGGGAATTTCTAGGGCCCACCAAGATACTTCACTTCTAATGTGCTAACAAGCTCATTTTTCTACCTCTTGCCTCTTCAGTTATTTTTTTTCTCAGAAGAGCTTAGAAGTTGAGTGCATCAGGCATAATGAAAAGCTCTGTAGGAGGGAGAAGCAATAACCCCATTTTTCCCTTTTCAGCCAAATAGAAAATTAGTTTCTGGTAATACACAAAGGCCAGTATTTTTTGTACAAGGGGCACTGCTGTGAATCAAAGGACTCTATTAACTGCAGAAAATTCGGCAGCTGTGAATCTCCCCCAATGAAAAAAGTACTTTCCAACAAGTTGTGAGATATGTGGTATTATTTAGATTGAACCATCAGTTTCATCCCCTTTCATTTATAACCATATACTCTCTCTTAAAAGTGTGCTGTGTTACTCTTCTGGGTTAACACTCAAAATGTCTGCATGATGCTTCTATAGAGCCCTTACTGTGGATCATTTTAATATAGCATCCTTTCCTGTCTCCCCATCGCAGGAGTGAAATTATTTTGAAGTTCAGCCCCAGAAGTGAAAATAATGGATTACAAGGAATTGGAATTAAGATTATTTGAATATTTGATGCATAAAATATAGTATAAGAGATGACTCAAATCATTTAGATGGCAAAAGACATCACAGTCTTAAGTGCATAATGAATATAGACTTGACTTTGTTTCTCTCAATAATGCCTTGTAAATGTAACTGGCTATGGGATCTCCCACTGAATTAACATTTTAAATTCTCTTCCTCTCAAAATTTTTTCTTGGTCTTGATTATAGACCTGGTCTACAGTTTAAAGAACTGAAGAACAACAATTGAATTGCAGTTTTAAAAAGAGAGAATAATGAATTTTGAGGGTAAAATACTAAAATGGGTCTTAGGGAAAATTCAGTGAATAGAGAAGAAGCAATAGGCAATTTTTTTTTATCCTTCATACTTATTTATATGTTTTATGTAAAGCTATCGACATAGCACACTGAGTACAGCAGGAAAACTTTCAAAAGTTGTAGAAGAAAGGTTAACTGATTTCTCAGTTCAGGAACTATACGACATGAAGTCAGCATGTGAGTTTTTCCTGATAATTGTATGTTGCTGCCTGCTGCTCTACATTTTGACAGCCATTTCCATAGTTGCTTTCGTGAACAACAGAAATATTCTCTCTCTTTCTCGCCCTCTCTGTGCTAACAGCACAATCAGGCCTGCTGAAACAGGAAGCCTGGAGTGGGTTGTTCAAAAGTAACAACACTTCAAGGTACTGGTTGCTTGTCAATAATATCAGAGAAGAAAATGTGGTGAAAGGGAAGTACAGTATTTTTCTGTCAGTGTCAGTGCCCTGTAGATGCTTTTGTTAGACAGTATTTAGGAGTCCTGTGGACTCTTTGCAAATATTCCTGCCTGTTTCAGTGTTATAATTGACTAGGTATTTTTTTCTGACATACAGATTCAACTGTGTATTTATCTTAACTGCATGGAGTTATTCAAGGATTACAGCAACAGTAGTCTTCCATTCAAAATGAGAACAATTGTTCGGAAAATGCAGGGATTTAGAAAAAGAAGATATGCAGGAATTTTTCACAATAAATCATTGCAAATGAAAAATAGAATTTCAGACATAGTATTTTAAGCAGCATTATAATGTTTATCATGTGGCTTTTCAGAGTACATCGGCAGATCGAAGCTGATTAACCAGATAAGATGAGCCTAGGCTGCCCTGGTAGCAGTTGAATACTCTTCCAAGTAAACTGTTAACCTTTCTTTCTTCCAACAGTTTACTGTTAGTTATATTCTAATAAATTTATCCCTGTTAAGCTACCAGGTATAATGGTGTCTGGAAGAGTAAACTTATGTTAATAGCTATATTTTTTTACTCTTTACAAAGTCATACTCTTAGTGATATGCAAGAATAGTTGGCGAATATATTTATTAAGAAATAATGGCTTAGCAGTGATAGGCCTTTTTGAGCAGATCTGTTCTTTTCCAATTAAGCTGCATTTAAGTTCAACCTTAACTGAAGGAAATCAGCTATGAGGAGAGAGC
Organism: Aepyceros melampus; assembly: GCA_006408695.1. Lineage (NCBI taxonomy): Eukaryota > Metazoa > Chordata > Mammalia > Artiodactyla > Bovidae > Aepyceros > Aepyceros melampus. The sequence continues at coordinate 68,100 of SJXQ01010542.1, read as the reverse complement.
ACGGTATCTGCAAACGATTGTCCAGCACCATTTAGAGCCAACAACATTTGAAGATTTTGCAGCACAGGTTTTTTCTCCAGCTCCCTACCATCATTTACCATCTGATGCCGGTAAGGTTAAAAGCAAGTATTAGTTACTGGTCATTATTCGAACTTGAAATGCAATACCCTTTTGTTCTGAGAAAAAAAAAAAAACTCTTAATGAAAAACTTACTTGAATACAATTCCAGTCATTGAAGTATAGATATTTTTCATCATTATTTTCATATTTGGCCTATAAATTTGATTTATACTTTCTTTTACCTAAATACAGTTCTTTTAAACGTCAACGGTCTTCATTAAAAACACATACACTACATTTTATCTTAGCTAAAGGGCAGTAACAATTATGTTTCACAGAATCATTGCTGAAGTATCTGCAAAAGAAACACAGTTGAGCAGGCACTCTCAAATTTGGAGGATCAAATTTTATGGCCAAGAATATTGCCTTATCATTTCTGATTTTACAAGTAAAGTTAAAATAACTGGTCTAGATTTAGAAGTACTTAACAGAGTAAATTATTTGTAATATTTGAAGATTATAAGAGGGTACTGCATTTTTACAATTAACTAATTTTGAAGAAATCAGTAAGAAAATAAATGACTCATGGCCTTCCTATTCTGTAATACTTTGCACTCCTTATGATTGTTTCATTTATTTTATTTTCCCTCTTTAGATCATTAAATATCAGTTCTGTTTATCTGAAGGTAAGACAAAGTGTCACACAAAACACCCTTTGTTCTTCCCCCATTTCCTTTTTAAAAAAATTAGCAAGCACTAAGCTTGTAACTCAGTTAATAAGCAAACTTAACACTGCCCTGGTTCATACTAAACATTTCAGAAATTGTCACTAAATTTCTTCCAGAATTATACTTACTAACCTAGGTCTGCATGAAACACTAACATTGGTTCTGGGATAAAAACTAATATAGAACCCTTGGTTGAAGTTAGTTACACCTTGTTGTATTGACCTTTTTGTTTCTTAGCATGAAAAAGTAGTCCTACTGAACTGAAATGGTGTGTCTGCATTTTGTAATGTGTTGCATTGTTACTGGATATCCTTACTCATCAAATAGTTACTGTTGTGTGCCTTACACTGTACTAGGCACCTGAAATACAAAGACTTTTAATGATGTTCAAGGGAAGCAGGGAAAAAGAATACAGTATACTTGAAATTCATTATAACAAGCCTTCAAATTCTCTTTATATTATATAAGTTTTCTTTGTATTAAATAAGTTTAACAGGCACAGTACTCCTTTTCTGGCCTAATTGGTTTGAAAAAAATAACTAATTCTCAATTGAGGTTTAGTCTGTGAAATTAAAGTTTCCATTCCTATCACCCCATTTAATTGGCCATTATAAAAATAATTGTACAAAGAAACTTGGAGCCCTTTCAATTAATAATATAAAATACCTAACAAAGAGAAAATTATATTAGACTGAGTTCAATCTTTTGAAAGATTAAAAAGTCTTAATGTTTGCTTCGGTGGATTGACACTATCTGAAATTACTCAGCTTGGCATTAAGAAAGATGGTAAAAGAAAGATACTAAAATTAATGAACAACTAGTAAAAACTAGTTAAATATACCTGGACATTTCATTTTTAATAGAGAATAGTAATAGAGAATATCTAATAAAATATCAGACTACATTATTGAAATAGACATGAACACCTTTGTGTATCGTGTAAGTTGAACCATAAGTTTCACAAGTGAAAATATTGATTAGACCATGTTCAGACTAACTTCTCCCCTTAAATGTATACAGGCTGTCATTTTGTATGTTGTAGTTGTTTACTAGCTGGAGTCCTTCATATTCCTGTTCTTAATGTTTCTCTTATATTTTATGTATTATCCTACACATTTGACCAGATAACATAATATGGGAAGTAGTAGTCTCACTTTCTGAGACATTAGGTAAAGGATGCTACAGCAGCCAAGTCAAGGCTTTTGGTTAATTTGGGAGGGAGGGGGTTGTGCCTGGTCTTAGTCGCAGCTTGTAGGATCTAGTTCCCCAACCAGGGATCGAATGAAGCCGGGCCCCCACATTAGAAGAAGCCCATAGGTCCTAGCCCACTGGACCACCAGCAAAGTCCCTGGTTAATTTTTTTTTAATTGTCTTTGCTTTTAAGAACCATTAGAAACATGACCTTGAATTTTTTTTAAAAGGTCTTTTTACCTGTAAATTACTTTTCCAATATTACTAAATATATTTTTATGCTTTTTTACAGACTTGAATAGTTATGAAAGATAAACACCTTAAAACTACTCTGATAAAAATTTTTTTTTCTTTAATGTGGACCAATTTTAAAGTCTTTATTGAACTTGTTATTGTTTCTGTTTTGTGTTAGGTTTTTTGGGCACAAGGCATGTGAGATTTTAGCTCCCTGACCAAGGGTGCAGCCCACACCCCTACATTGGAAAGTGAAGTCTTCGCCCCTAGACCCCCAGAGAGACCCCAGAGTGGTTTTCAATTCAACACAATAATATAAAAAAGGAAACATTTCCCCGTTTACCGTAGCAAAACATAATGACATCTGAAGAATGATTGTTTTCCCCAATCAGCTCAAATTTTGATTTTCCTGTTGCAAACCAACTCATACATGCAAAACTCCCTTTAAAGTTATAAGTTAAACTGTAGAGAGAAGACATAAAATAGGCCACATAATAGCCATATGGACCTGACTTATGGTTTGCAAAAATTGCATAGTAGTGTGAAGATTTTTAGGTTCATTATTACTTTTTAATATAGTGAAAACATTGATTTGCCACACTGAGGAAATGGCATTCAGAACTGCAGTTGAGAATCAATTTAGATAGTCCATGCATACCACATCTATATAAACTAATACTAATCAATACTAATACAATAAATTGAAATTATGTTTTAAAGGAATATCAATATGATAATCATATAAAGGATATAATCTGTTCTTATAATTCTATTCAGTAGAATAGTGGAAAAATACTATTTAAGTTTACTTAACTTGGCTTAAGCTTATTTAATACCTGCTTCCTGTATAACAGTAATTTATCAGTTGTGATGACATTGAAATCCAAGGAGGATTTTTCTAGGTAATTTTTAGTATTTAAATAGACATGAAAAACATTTTTGGTGTATCATAGTTGATCCATAAATTTCATAACTGTATTTTCTCAAAATGGACTCTGTCTGTAGCAGTAGACTGATACTTAAGGGAAATTATTTTTATCCCTAAGGTCATTGAGGGAGATATCGTGATGTCACACGTTGTTGATCTTCCATAACCACATTAAAACATTATTAGATTTTTCATGTCCTTTATTTAAAAAAAAAATTACAGGAAAAAAATCCCTTTATCTTTGTCAGGCATGTGTGTGGAAAATATCAAAAGTTTTACAGTGACCTTCTTTTTTAATGTCTTAATATTCATGAACACCCCTCCTCTGACTCTAAACTTTGAAATTACTCCTCTTCCTGGTCAGATTATATTGGCAGTTCAAAATCCTGATATTGTCCCCTAATGTCACATTGTCTTCTCAAAGTAAGTCTCGTCTTTTCTCCCCTGCTCCAAGTCTTTTCCAGTGTTATGTTTTTTTACTATCATCAGCCATAAGTATTTTTGAATATGTTATAATCTAGAATTACCTCTAATACTCTTATTATTTTAGTTGAGCTAGTATTAGATACCTCCCTTTGAATTTGTTTCTCTACAAATTGTTAGAAATTTTAGTATTTTAAATAGTAAAGGGTTGATTGGTATTTGACTCCCTCTGAATATGCACGTATATACATATATGCACACACATATACACGTACAGTTGACCCTTTAACAACATGGGTTTGAACTGCACAGGTCCACTACATACGCATTTTGCATTTTCAGTAGCAAATATTACAGTACTGCACAATACTAGATTGGTTGAATCCATGAATGCAGAACCACAGACAGAGGAACAAGAACTACCCACCTGTAGGGAGAAGTGCATATATAGAGGGCTGACTATAAGTTAAGGCACATTACATAGAGAGTTGGCACCCCTAATCCCCACATTCAAGGGTCATCCATATATACACATAATGTATATATAACCATATATACACATAATGTATATATAACCATATATACACATAAATATATGTATATCTACATATACATATCACTTTGTATAATTACCTTTAGAAAACATATAGGTTCCTAAGTAAATATTCTAAAAATTAGTAATAAGATTCAAATAATCCAAATAGTGATTATGAAGACCTAGAGTAGAATCTAATCTTTCTTCATTCCAACGTCAGTTTTGCTATGGATTCATAAAATCTATATTGCCACATACAGATGAGACAGTATGACAGTTGTCAGGCAGGCCCATCTGTTTGAATCTTTCAATGGAATGAATCATCAAAATTTGGCCATTAAAGTTTTCTCCTTTTCTCAGGCTTTAAAATGATCTAGAAGAAAAGATTTTAGCTTTTCAGAAGATAGTTATTTTATATATATCCTAAATATTATTTGTGAGTGCCAATAGAAAATCAACTGCCTTTGACATATAAGCTATAAGTTTGTTTACTGTGTTTTTAAAAACAAATTCCCAATATTTACCAGTAGGTTAGCCTGAAATTAAAAGCAGCCAAGTATATTCTCTTTTCAGTATTTTGAACTTAGAAATTTGACTTGTATGTTGACCAAGAAGCAAATAATATTAATCTTAAATAAAGTCCATTAACCTTTAATAACAATAATTATTAGGTTCAGTTTTCACATAGACCAGTGATTCAGATATAAAATTTGTGTGATGAAAATAACAATAATTGAACAATCACTGTGCATCTTCTCATTGAATCTTCTATGAGATGAAAACCAAAAAAGTTTACCCAGTCACCTCCTAAAGTCAGAGTCTAACTTCAGAGTGCATGATCTTAACTAATATAATTATTCATTTAGTCTAAATACTTTGTCCCTTCTTGATATTGAGGGAGGAGAGAAATTGCCCAGTAACCTGTCATGTTTGCAAATTAGAGTTTGTTAAAAATTTTATTTTGAAGGCTCTACTTTTCCATCCATTGAAAAATCTTCATTATTTTTTATATAGTTTTAAGGTTGCCATGGGAGAACTATGGACTTTGGAAGTCAGACTGATCTGGATTTAAATCCTAGTTCTCCTGTTTATTATCTCCATGAACTCAAATGAATCCATTTATCCTAAACCCAGTTTTCCCATTTGTAAGGAAATAAAATATGACAAGTTTAGACTGATATGTTCTCAGTCTGCAATAATGGTAGTTTTTGAGTATCTTAATAAGAAACCTGTTTGCCTGTATTTCTGTGTTATTTTATTTTAAATTATGTGTTAACTTTATGACATTCAGTGGTGCGTCCACACTAATCTTAACCACATATCTACTCCTTTACCGATATTAAAGCAATAAGATTATTTGGGTGATCTGTTCTTTAACAAAAGTTATATTTTGTAGGAATGTTAACATAAAAGTGGATAAATTCTCTATTTCCCCCCAAACTAAATGGTTATGTTCTCCACATTTTACCAATTAACATTTTGTTATTGGTCTTTTTCTTCAAAAACTATTTCTAGTTTCTATTCCATCTTTTCTAATCTTCATCTGTTTTGATTTAAAGCCTGTTAATTCTTGCTCTTATCATAGTTTTATTGTATACACTTATTATATACCTGCTGTATGTCAGGGTCTTTGCATTTGTAGGCATTCATTCCCACGACTTTGGAATACAGCTAGTATTGTCTCCATTTTACAAATAAGAAAACTATCTCAGGTTAGTTTGCCCAGTATCCAGCAAACTAAACTTGTCATTTAACTTAGGTCTGTCTAACCCATGCCTGTGCTGTTTCTAACATGACACTACCTCTTAGTTCATTATTATTTAGAATTGCTTTCAAAGTCACAATATTTTTAAAGGCATCGTTAGGTACCTCCAGTGACTTCAGCAGTTTTAAATGGGTCATACCTGTCAGCAACTAGTATAATTAAAGCCACAACAAATAACAATCTATTAAGTGCCCTTTTATAATCTTTATAGATCCCAAAGTCATATTCTTCATGTTGCTTGTAATAAAGTTCATTGTAATCAGTGTAAAAAATACAAATCAACATATTGTACCATCAAGATATAGACACCATTCTGTGTGAGTACTGTAAAAACATTAGTAATAGATACATTTTATAAAACATAGGAGCATATACTTTTTAAACTTGACACTTGAGAATATTTTATTGATAGAAATAAATTAATATGCTTTATGACTCAAGTGATATAAGATTTAGAGTATATCTTAGAGTATACTTAGAGTAGGATGTGAAATGAAGTGCAAGTATCATATTATTCTTTAAATCTAAAATTGAGATCTATCCACCATCGATTATTTATGGAATTTGGGTATGTTGAGTATCCATCACAAACATCATTTGCTAAAACGTGAGGAGGTCCTAATAGCTGTATACCACACACATACTAGAAAGTCTCATTTGACTCAGTTGACTGAAAGGGGTTTCACCTTGAAGGCAGTAAGGGGGACGTAGAGGAATTGCTGTTTTTGAAGAAAAATATTCTTTGAATTTGGCATACTCTAAGCAGTGTTCCTTTCTGTGATGATGGAAATGTTCTGTGTCTGCACTATTAGGGTTGCCACTAACCACTTATGACTGCTAAACAATTTAAAAGTGGCTAGTGCATCAAGGAGCCAAATTTAAAATTTTCATTTAATTAACTGTAATGTGGCTGTGCCTACCATGTTGGGCAGTACAGTCCAAGAGAATTTATGATTGAATGATTAGGATAACCTGCCACCAGTACAATGAACACTTTAAAAGGTAGATGTTTATAGAATTTCTCATAGACCTTTTTTTTCTTTTCTTTTTTCCTATTTGAACTTGTTTTGTTAGTGGGTAAGTATAACATTTGAATGTACAAGCATTTGTCCATTGTGAAACTTCATCACCCTAACACATTGCATGCCCAATTGTATTTCATAATAAAAACCTGATTACTGTCTTCTCTGCTCCTCTGTTAACACCTGTAAAATTCTGCACTTTGTTGCTCATATTGTTATCTGTCTTCTCTTTTGTTTTCTCACTTCTGCTCGCTACTCCATTTCTTCATTCACAACAAAGAAAGAAATGCAGTGATAGTTCTCTTCCTCCCAAAACCTCCACTAGAAAACATTGGCCATCTCAAGGTAAACAGACATGGGAAGGCCTCTCATGACTGGCCGAAAATAAGTATGCATTACCCAAAAAGCATGAGCTACTGCTCTTCACCTTCCTTCTGCCATCCATCTGCAGTGCTCCCCTAAAAAGGGCCGTGGATTCATATTCTCTTTAAGTTTTCCAGTATGGGTCCAGTATGAACCAGTTCAGATCTTTGGGAAGAGTAAAGGCGAAAAGAAGTACATGTCCTTCTTGTATTTTGAAGGCCAACCTCATTTCAGTTAGAAAAGAAAGAATGTTCAAGTTACTTTGAAAACAAGGGCAATTCACCTGAATTAGGATTAGTGATCAAATATTTTTTCCATGACAATATATGCTTGTTCTTGAGTATACTATTTGACCTTGAAAACATTTGGAAGTGTTCTACAGAGATACATTCTTAATTTCCTAAGACATCTCAGTAGGATCTGTACCTCTTACTGAACGATTTTGTTTCTTTATAAATATTCATACCTTCAATTTAGGCACAAGTGTTTCATTATATGGAAGTAGTAGTATAAGTAGTCCCAAGCTCAGTGTCAGTGAGGAGTTCCAGTGGCTAAGAGATGTGCCAAAAGTTTCCTACAGAGTAAGGAGCTGTATCCGTTGAAGCCTGCAGCCTGTGTGATGTACCTTTGTTTGTGACACACACAAAGATAATTTTTATGTACATAAAGGAAACCTGGATTAAAAAGTGCCTCAAAATATACAGAATGTTAAAAGTTTTATTATTTGCAGGTTTTTTCAGGGGTTTTTATTTTTAACAAAATATGAGTGCCTATAGTATGCAAAGTGTAAATTAGAGAATCATAATTCATAGAAATAACATACAAAAGTGAACTACTTTGTACATGATATGAAGAATTTTCCAATTTGAACTATTTTTTTGCTTCTTTCAAATATTTATATCTACTGACTCTACTGGTAACTACAGGAGTTTAAGAAAACAATAACATTACTTATCTCTTCTAAATTGAGACACTTTGAGACAGCAATTTTTTTCTTTTTGAACTGACCTTCAGATGAGAGATCTTATCCTCACCCTCCTCTCCCCCTGGAATTTATCTTGTTCCTTCTTAAAAACATATTTAAATTTAACTTCCTAGCATGGTTAATGGTCTCATACCACCGAGTCCCTTTTGGGAACGCTTGCTGCTGTTTTATTTTCCAGTTTGAGCAGTGAAGGCCCTTTTGTTGATTATATTCTGTACCCGAGAGATAGCAGTTGGTCCTTCTCACCCGCTTCTTAAGCCCTCACGTGCATGCTGATGGTGCTTTGGATCCCTGTCCTTCCTGTCCTAAAGATCTTGCTTCCCATTGCCTCTTCTGGGGAGCTCTCTGGTTGATTCTGGTTCTGGAAATAATGATTGGTGCTTTCTGGCTACTGTGATGACATGAGCCACCAGATCGCTGGGTTTTAAGTAAAATACTAGTAGACTTTTGTAACAAGCAAATTTGGGGCTTGCTCTTTCCTCTCAAAAGACCTCACTAAGGTCTTTGGATCTGTAGCAGAGAAGTTACTCTTGTAGGAGGAGAGCCAGAGGATTTGCACTAATGCGCTTGCTGTTTCCCACAGGCTCCTACCCAGAGATCCTACCCAGTGAAACTCCCACAGCGGCGCAGGTAGACGGGGCCGACCTGGCCTCTCCAATGTCTCCTCGAACGAGCAAAAGCCGCATGTCCATGAAGCTGCGTCGCTCCTCTGGCTCCGCCAATAAGTCCTAAGGAGATAGCAGCCTGGCAGTGGTCACCAGTAGCCACCTTAGCATGAACATGGCGTTAACCCTTCCAGGCTTTGTGTTTGCCATAATATGCATGTTCCTTCCTGAACATTTATTTTAGAAAACACTGGATTTAAATCATTTGTAACTTAGTATTTTAGATTTGGGTTGTTTATTCGGTGGTTTTTTCCCCCACACTCCAAGCTGCCATATGGGGGGTAAGGGGTGAAGCTTTATTCTATACCCTTTACCTTCCCTCGATAATTATGTCCAAGTAGTTTTACTTTCAATTTCATAATTAACTTTGAGCCAAAATATAATTGGACAGATAGCCTCATGATTTTATCGTGCCCCATTACAACTTTATGGCTCAGTAAATATATAATTTTTTAATAAATGTACATCTTTAAACATTTGTAACGTTGTGGCAAAAGTTACAGATCTGTTAATACACTTGATGTGTATGGATTATGTATGTTATCAAAATAAATGACTTAAAATAAATGGTCTTTTAGCATCTCAAGTTCCAGCTGAAATAATTTTAGCATTACCTTTTTCTTCCCAAAGCAGTGTCTCATTTCTTGGCTGTGCAGCAGGTGATGCCATGACATATCTAATAACCAGAAAAATCACTGTGCTGAACTCTGATTCATGTTTAGCTTCCAAATATTTTTCTAATGTTTTGCTTTTTAAATGGTATCACTGTTAAATGCCAGTTCTGTTTTGAGATTATGGCCCCTTATTATTGGCTGCTGGACCCTGGTATATCTATGTTCTTTCTTAAGTACCGAAAAGGGAAGAATGAGGTGGGGTGGGTAGAAAAAAAAGAAGAAAACTTTTCTAAATGTGAGGCTTAAATTATGTGTATTATTTTAAAAGAAAAGGGAACATGACCCAGGAGTCTAAATTAATGTAATATTGTTAATACTGAACATGCAGGTGCAGGTTGGTATACATTCCACCCTCCAGAAATATTTTCCTACAGTAGAGAAGCTGCTCACATTTTGCTCACTTTTTTTTTTTTTCCTTCTCCTAAGGAAATGTAGCATGACATTGGTACTAACTGCATGTGTAAATACATCATATTAGCAAACTATAAAATATAAATTATGTATCATCATTCATGTAGTATCTACAAATTTGTAACAGTGGAAAAAAGATGGTATTTAATAATACAATAAAAATATTCTTATCATTTTGTGTCATGAGTGGTCTTTTATATTTTTTCAGACTTAATAAGCAGGGCCATAAAGCATGAACCTAGGTTTATCTTAATTAATCATGAAAAATGAATTTTAATTCTCTTTGGATACATCCCATTTCTCAGAGATCCTACGACAGTTACAGAAAATAGATTTTTCACTTTCATAGCACCTCACCAGAAACTTCCTCCAATACACTTGGTTAAAGCATCTATTTAATCTCACTTTCATGCTTCTTTGATTACTTAAATTTTACTTTTTTTGGTAATATATATTCAGGAACAAAACTTTTTACAGTTTGTAAAGGAAGCTTTCAGAGTTCCTGTGCACTTAAAATTTTGGATTTCCTTATAAATAAAAACAAATGCCTAAGAAACTATGTAGAAAATAAAATTCCCGTTAAAGCTTATATAAAGGATAAATATGGATAAAGAGAGCTCTGGGAACAAGATTAAACAATACAGACAGTTTCCCACAACCAAAGTGAACTGCAAGATAAAATACCTACTTACAAATTTCTGTAGTGCTTTTCCTTTAAAAAAAAAAAATGAACAAGTTAATGGTTTGATAATATGTAATAAATTGGAGTGAAAATGCTAACTTAAAAATACTGAAGTTAATTAGCACAGTTAACATTTTACTCATCTTCAAATAAACCATTAATTTTGAAAAAAAAAATGTAAAATATTTTCTGTTGACATTTTTGGGTGGTAAAGTCTCTTTAATATTTGAAGAATAGTACATATCCCTTGCTTTTTGGAGTTCAGTCTATGCAGCCATACTTCCAAGGAAAATCTCCCATTTATGCACCATTATAATCATTTACAGAATATAATTTGTCTGTATTCCGACTAAATGGGTCACCAAGATTACTGGCTTTGGGGAGATGAGAAGTGTGGCATTTAGAAACAGGCTGTGTTCAATGGGATTCTTTAGACAAACACAGAACACAACAAAGCACCAGCTATGTACATTTATTTGGTGGTAAGCATCTTACAAATATGGGCTACCTGTCCAGCAGTATCAGCCAGTGTTCCAAATTCTGGCTATTAGGGCATAGGTACAGAATGCATGCTAAATATGGTTTACAAAAAGAAATTCAAAACCAGGTTGCTGCTGAAATAATGAATTGCCATTCATTTTCATAGTGGGTTATAAGTATTAACATCTTCCTTAAGCTGAACATGGTGTCATATATAATATACATTATAAGATTTACAACAGAAGCATTAAAACAAGTTGGATGAAACCCTACTAAAACTGAAACTTTAGGAAATGAGTTCTGTATTTCCCAAAAGCTTATATTAAAGGTTTAAAGTATCTTCCTGAATACTGCACACAAAAGGGCTAGAGGTGAGAATCCGGGAGGGGTCTCAACTCCTTTCAGTAAGAGGTGTTATTCCCCACCTCCAGACACCAGCTTCAGAGTGGATTAAGCATTGAGAAAAAGAAAGTTTACAAGGAGATCTCCACATCACCCAAAAGTGCGCAAACATCTTACATTTCCTTTCTTACAAGACAATGGTCTTGTATTTCCCACCCACCCAATGTAATTTTGGCACCAATCACATAACTTTTAATTCACAGAATATACAGTGCAAGACGTCTGACCCTATTGAGACAGAAACTACAGAGGCGCTTGCGATGGCTAGAGAGGGAAAAAAAAAAGGAGCTCCACTTTTGGTAGCTAGAATCCTTTGTAGAGACATGCACGCACTCACTGTGACTTTCCATAGGAATTACAAGTCATATAGGATTCGTTGGGGTCTCCAGAGTTTGGTGGGGGTGGGGGGAATCCTACCTTGTGAGGAAGATTTAAAGCTGACACTTCTTGACCGGGAACGCTTATACCATATACATACCTGCTCTAGAGAGAGATTTTACATTTCTCTGTCCGCTCCTCAGGCGGAACACTGACACTATTGAGAGTTTCAGGTGAGAAAATAAGGAAAGAGGGTAAACTCGCAAGTTGAAGAAAACCCCACAGATATCCCCAGGATCGTTTCCTCCAAGGCCCACCTTACAATCTTCCTCGTCTCAGCCCTAGCAGCCCGGCCGCAGCGGCATCTGCAGCAGCAGTACCTGCCGACTTTCTGAGGGGTGGCACTTATTGATGTGCCGGGTCAGCCCCGGGGAGCTAAAAAAAGTGGACGGGCAGTGCTTGCACGAGAAAATCTGCTGAGCATCCCCGTCGGATGCCCCGCCTGGGTTCGGAGCATCGGGAGGCGCCCCGGCCAGAGCAGGCAGGAGCAGCTCATCGCGGACCGCATGCCACAGCCGGTGTTTGTCCCTGATGTCTGCCGACGGGAAGTGCGCCCCGCACAGCGGGCAAGCGAAGGCCAGGGGGCCGCCGCGTTCCGAGCCAAAGCAAGGGCCGAGCGCACGGGCCGAGCCAACCTCGTGAGTGCCCAGGTGCTTGCGCAGATAGGCTTGGCGACGGAACTTTTTGTGGCAATATGGGCACACGAAGATCTCGGGCCCCCCGACACCACTGGCACTGCCGGGCTCAGGCACCCGGCGCCCCAACATCCCCGCCGTATAAGGGAGCTGAGGAAGCGGAGGCTCGGGGTGGGACAGCACCTGGAGGCCGGGCTGTGGGGCGCTGTCCTGGTGCTGCTCCGTCCCGGAGCTGTCCCTGGCCCGTGGGTGCTGATCCGCAGTTCGCTCCGCCCGGCTGTTCTCCTTCCCCTCGGCCAGGAAAGATGCGACAGTCCCGGAATCCGGGGAGGACGACGCTGGGGGCAGCTTCCCGTCGGTGGAGGAGATCGTGGCTGCATTGGCCGCTGCGGGACGCGGTTTGTGCCAGCGGCGATGGGAGGCGAGGTTCGCAGGACAACTGAAGACCTTGTCGCACTCGGGGCAGCGGTACTCGACGCGCACGATGCGGGAGCAGCGGTGCTGAGCCAGCGCGAAGGGGTCTGCGTACTGCTCCTTGCACAGCTGGCAGATGAACTCCCCCAGCGGCGTGCGGCTGCCCCCGGGGCCCCGGGACGGCGCCCCGGGCTCCTCCTCCTTGATCTTCAGGCCCAGAACAGGGGACGTGGTGACTTCATCTGCAAAGCTCAACTCCTCATGGCCTTTGGTTTCTTGACTCCGGCGGCCGCGGGCCCAGACGCGCAGCCCGAAGGAGCCTTGGCGCGGCGCTCGCCTCCGGTGGCCCGCTTCAGGCCGTGCAAGGTGGCCGAGAGGGGCGCGGGGTCCGGATGGAGCGCGGGCTCTGGGAACGGTGCCCGGAGCGGCAGCAGGAACTGCTCCCCCGAGGTCGGTGCAGCTGCTGGTGCCACCGAGCAGGAGAAAGAGGCCACGGCGGCAGCGCCCCCGGGGAAGGACTCAGCAGAGACGGGTGAGCTGAGGCAGCGCTCCAGGAACGCCCTGCGCAGTTCCACGCCCGCCGGCTTCGTGGGGCTGGGGCTGGGCCCCGGACCCTCCCTACCATCCGCCCTCCACTCCGCGCCTTCCCGCCCGCCCGCCGCTGGGTTCACCCTAGCCGCCCGACAGGACGACCCTGACAGTTCACGGGCCGCCGCCTCCGGAGTTGGGTGTGCCTCCCGGTCCACACCGGGCTGAGGGGCGCTGGAAGCCTCCTCGGGTAAGGGTGGCGTCCCCGGAGGTTCCAGAAGGGGGAGGACCCGCTCGGCTAGGCGCACTCGGTAAGAGCCGCCCGTCCGTTTAGTTCTCTTTACCAGGAAGCCCCTAGGCATGGTGGAGTCGGAGCGCTCAGGGGCAAAAGAGTGACAGGGGCGCCGCGGGGTCTGCGAGAGGGCGAGCACCGCAGCTGCCCGAGCTTCGCCGCGGCCGTCATGCGTCCGCCGCCTTTATAGCTGAGACGAGGGCCGGGGGGGCCGCAGGGTCGCCTTTGGGCTGGACCAGCCAATCAGGAGTGGGAACGGGCGCGGGGGCGGGGCTTTCTCGGGACCGGGCTCGCGCGGGTCCACTAGCCGGGCGGCGGCGTGGGCCCGGCTTAGCTGCGCCTCCTCCCTGCCGCCCACCCGGCGAGAAGGTAAGGTGCCGAGTGTGAGGAAGCTCGGCGCTCCCTGCCTCAGCGGCCTCCGGGGGCCGTCTGGGGTGCTGGGCGGAGAGGCCACCTCAAGCGCCCTCCTTGCGGGCGGGACCCCGCTGGCCCCGCGTGTGGGAGGCTGATGGAAAAGCACCCCCACACACACTTTGCGGGAGCACAGCTGAGAAGAAGGGCGCTGGGCCGCAGGTGCCGGGGACGCGACGAGTTGGTTGTCAGCCGGCGAACGGGTTAACGTCCTCTGCTGGTATCGAGCTGATGAGAAGCTGCGACAGAGTGGCAGGGCGGCTGACTCCACCGCCCTGTGCCTACACTTGACGGTGGGAGCACGTCTGCCATCCAGTATCGATCGAGGCTGCGCGCGTCTGTGATACTATGAGAATTCATCTGGGAAGAAGGGCTCTCAGGGCGGGAGAGCGTGCGTGCTGGCAAGCCTCTGGAGCTCAGGACGCCAGCAGGTTTCTGGGCCCCGGTCCTCGGGGCTTATGAGTGCCTCCTCCCCATGGGAATAGGAGCGGGGAGGGGAAAACAGGATCTAATTTTCGACTGTCCTCAGATAAAGTGCTCTCTCTGTTCGCACCTTCCACTTGTACTACCCAGAGACATGACGGTGCCTAACTGAACTGTTTAGCATGGAACAGATTGAGTGAGAAATACTGGTGGAATCAGGATTTCCTCTGCTCCCCTTGTGTAAGAGATACTTTGCCAAAGATGTGCTATGAACCTTTAAAAACTCAATACATTTTCATCCACCACGGTTTTCAGTACTAGAAGAGATCTGAAAGTTTGTGATACTAGTTGAACTATGAAAAATAATTAGAATATATATGGCAGATGCATAGTAAAGTGCCCCAAATCCATGGTATAGACAAGTACAATCTGAGAATACGAAGGGGAAAGAACTGTGTGTTCAAGCCTCCTCCCCAAGTAAAATTGGAGAAACAGACTGAGCCGATATGTTTTCAGAGTAGACTATGGCATAACAGATCCAGTCATCAATAACACATATTGTCTTCCTTCTAGTGCATGAAGCATTTTTACATAGAGAGCATTATTTGAGGGAAGATTTGGAAGTAATTATACATTTGTTAATCAGGGCTATATTTTGTGCATTCTACTTAAGTAATCTCTAATCTTTCCACAAACACAAAACAGAAGTAGATATTGTTCTCCTTTTATGATGAGGGGACTGAGCTGCAAGAGAAGTTGTACCACTGGCTGAAGTCACCCAGAGCCCAGAATCAAAAACCAAGTTCTCACTAATTCCAAAGCTCAGACTTTCTACTAGACCAGTGTCTTCAAACTATTTTTTTTTCTGATCACATCCCACATTAAGAAGTATTTTACAGAACACACAGGTAACTGAAACAAAAGTCTTACAAAATAACATTTACCCTTAACTAGGTGCGATGCATTTTTGTATTTTCTATTCACTTCTATTTTATTTTTTTTAAGTGCTAGTCATAGCAAATGAATTTATTTGATAACTCACTAATGGATTACGTCCCACAGTTTGAAAAACACCATCATTATGAAGCCTCCCATTAAACAGCATGAAACCATACAAAATTAAATAAAATAAATAAACCTCATACTTTATGATCAAAATTAATATCTGGAATCACTACTTAAAATATTTGAGTCCTTTAGTTGTATAGGTAAGCTTTGCTTTTCAAATTGGTTGTTTCTGACATGCCACTTTATGTATGATTTCTAACTCAACTTCTCAATTGTTCTCCTCTTATTTCTAATGACCCAGATACTGTATGGTTTGGAAAATCTAATATAAGAATTTTAATACTTTAAGATACCCCCTTTTTGGGGGCGGGTGGATTTTCCTTGGGTGCATAGTACTGTGTCAGAATTGCTGTCAACCATATGACCCAGCATTGTGCTTCCAGGTATATACACAGAAGAATTGAAAACAGAGACTGAATCACACGCTGGCACACTGATGTCCATCAAAATGTAGCATTGTCCACAATAGCCCAAAGGTGAAAACAACCCACTGTCCACCAACAAACACACAAACAAAATGTAGTATATACAACTGACGGGTAGTATTCAGCCATAAAAAGAACTGAAGCTCTAACACATACTACAACATGGGGACTCTCAAAACATTATACTAAGTGAAATAAGCCAAAGACAAAAAGACAAATATTCTAAGATTTCACTTACATGAAATGTCTATAATGCTTACTGAAAAGAATGCTTATCCTTATTTTACTTAAATATCTAAGCAAATTCATAGAAATAGAAAGATTATTACTGGTTGTCAGGGCTGCAGGAATGGGAACTTATAGCTTAAGAGGGTTATATAATTTCCTTCTGGAGTGATGGAAAAAGTTTTATTAATAGTGGTGAGAGATGGACAACGCTGTGAATGCAATTAATGCCTAAACTGCACATGTTTAAATTTAAACAATTTAAAATTGTTTAAATGGATACTTTTGTTATATATATTTTACCACAATAAAAATTTTCACACACACACCAAAAGAGTGGAAGGCAAAACCATGGCATATCAGCCTGTGGAAAGAATGTAAAGGACTAGGTCATGTAATTTGGACTTAATTACACAGGACAGACAGAGAGAGTCACTTATACTTTTACAGTGAGAGAGTGACATTTGCTTTTGAAACTGCATGAGGGATAATATCTTTGCCTAAAATTTCTGCCAGAGAGAGAAAAGGAAACACAGATAAAGCCGTCTCCTCACCTCAGTCTTTCACCTTTCTGAAAATGTGGATCTATTTTCTAGGGAAAAAAAATTATGGAAACTTGAAAAGTCAGAAGGGCATTTATGAATGAATGAATGGGCAGCAAGAATGAATCTTGCTGATTGTTAAATGGCTAGTGAGTCTGTCTATCCATCTATCCAAGCATTCTTCCAGCCCTCCTGGCTTCGAGACATCCTGTCTTCTTCCACCTGTACAACTATTCAATCAGATCAAGTAACTGCTCTGTAATCTTTCTGTGATGGTTCAGAAACATGGTGTTCAAGGATTATCTTTATTTTCAGATAAACAAATTCACGGAGAAGAGGGTCTGGCCTGTACTATTTCTGTTCCTGACCACCATTTTACAGAAATCTACCCTAAAATTTCTGGTTGACCCAATGGACATCAGCATCACCCGGTTACCAAAGGGTATGCTCCTGACCCATCCTCCTACCAGCTCTGCTTCATTGCTTCCCAGGGAAGAGCTGACTGCCTGCCTGGGAGCTGCTCTGCTCTTGCTGCAATTACCCCTCCTCTGGGGGAAACAGCCACCTCCTTCTCAACTCTTCCCCTCCCCAGAATGCCTCTTCTGTTATATCCTTTCCTCATCACCCCATTCTCTCAATATCCAGTGAACATCAGACCTCCATTAAAAGGAGAGTTTCCCTGCACAAGTACACCTGCTATTCTCCCTGCTCTGTAACACTTGTATTGGCTACCCCATAGGCTAATGCTTATCTAGTGTTGAGTTAGCCCTATGCTACCACTATGAAACAGAACAACTAATGATTAGCATGTAACAATTCTCAGGCGGCTCAGTGGTAAAGAATCCACCTGCCCATGCAGGAAACGCAAGAGACACAGATTCAGTCCCTGGGCCAGGAAGATCTCTTGGAGAAGGAAATGGCAACCCACACAAGTATTCTTGCCTGGAAGATTCCGTGAACAGAGGAGTCTGGCGGGCTACAGTCCATGGGGTTGCAAAGAGTCAGACAAGACTGACCACACACAGAGAGACTCATAAAAAACGCATAGTCATTTCTCTTCTGTGTGTAAATAAGCATTATTATTTTTAAAAAGAGGAAAAAATGCTACCAAATATTTTCTACAGATCCAAGTTCTAATAGGCCTCCCTCACTTCCCCTCAGGTGTAACTTGATAACAACCTTTCTGGAAATCAGTATAGCAGTGAATATCAGAAACTTTAAAACAAATAGGTATACCCTTTAATTCACCAACTCCTCCTTTAGTAAATCATCCAAAAGAAGGGAAAAGATACATGCACAAGCCATTTTCCACCGTGTTTTTGTAATTGTATATAATCAGAAACTACCAGAAACTACCTTGAAATTGTGGTGCAGCTCTGCTAAAGATAATTATGTAGCCATAAGAATGCAGTGACCCTGGAGCGTCCCTGGTGGCTCAGGGGTAAAGAATCTCCTGCCAGTGCAGGAGACACGGGTTCAATCCCTGGTCCGGGAAGATCCCACATGCCACGGAGCAACTGAGCCCATGTGCCAAACTACTGAGCTCTGTGCTCTAGAGCCCGTGCTCCACAACAAGAGAAGCCACTGCAGTGAGAAGCCCGCTCACCACAACTAGAGGAAAGCCTGTGCAGCAAGGAAGACCCAGACAGCCAAAAATAAATGAATACAAATTTTTAAAATGCAATGACACTAACAAATGTGTATGTCTTAATGTTAAGCAAAATAGCAAGCTACAAAGCTACATGCGCAATAAAAAGCTCAATTATGAAAGTACAAAGTGAATAGAAGACTAGAAAGAAATATGCCAGAAGATTGTTGGGCTTGCTTCTAATTAGTAGAGATTTCTTTTATTATTTTTAAAAATTCTGTTAAAATTTTTTTTGCAATAAGCATATGAAAGTGAAGTCACTCAGTCGTGTCTGACTCTTTGTGACCCCATGGACTGTAGCCTACCAAGCTCCTCCCTCCATGGGATTCTCCAGGCAAGAGTACTGGAGTGGGTTGCCATTTCCTTCTCCAGGGGATCTTCCTGACCCAGGGATCAAACCTGGGTCTCCCGCATTGCAGGCAGACGCTTTAACCTCTGAGCCACCAGGGAAGCAATAAGCATATAGCACTCTGATAATGAGGGGAAAAATTAATGTCTTGAATCCTTTCTGGTATTAGACGTGGTACCCCTCCTCCAGGACACTGTTGCAGAAATGACAATGGGACATCAAATGGGAACTGCACAGTTAAATAACATTCTCCAGAACTCAGGGTCCAGAAAAGAGATGAAAAGCCTCTAACATGCCATGGCCTTCCAGGTGAAGAACAATTTGGGGGGGAGATTAGGGGTTAAATAAAAGGTAGAAAGGGGGCTAAAGGGGGGAGAAAAATAATTTAGATGGATACTCTCCACTTAGCTGTAAATCCAGATAATCCTTCAACATATGAACGCTTCTTTTTCCATTTTCCCACTTAGAAATTATGATAATAGGGTAGCCCTTAGCAAGATTGTGAAATCTTTGCTTTCTTTATCTATAATACATCCTTTCTCTTGATAATCACACTTTTTTTTTTTTTTACCACTCAAGACCTTTTGAATACACAATAGGACCTTCATCTGCTCTGGTATAGTTTGATTAAAAGTCATACACATTGAATTCTCTCTCAAGCTATCTGCATTTTAATTATCCTATTTCTAATTATGGAACGAATTACTTTGACTTAAATTCAGGAATTTTGTGATAATAGCAATGGGAAAAATTTTCTGTACAGAGAGAGACTTCTTGCCCTGAAATCATAGTGTGTGTAAGACAAGCTCAGATAACTGACCTACTTTCTAGTCACTTGAATATGAGATGATTACTCAGAAGGAACTTTCTCTCTTCTATTTCTCTGCTGCCTCACCTCAACACAGACATGCCCCTATACAAGGTAAACACCTGTGGCATCTACTATGTGGCATCATCTCCCGCAAGAACTTGTAAGTCAAATGGTCTCTCATTCATCTAAGGCAAAGCACCGGATTTATTTCCCTAAACCTAATCCTCACTTTGGTAAATGGCACCTCTATTCAATTAGCCGCCTAAAGCAAATTTCAAAAACTTCTGACTGAAGCCAAACACTCCATATTCAATCTGTGAGCAGTTCTTAGCTCAAGCATTTCCTGAGTCTGAAGACTTCTCAGATTTCCCTTCCACTGTACTCTCCCCTTCAGTCTCTCTGCTTCCACCCCTGCCCCTCAATAATGTATTTCTCATTGGGCAGCAAGACGATCCCACTAGGACATAACTCTGACCCCTTCACTCTTTTGCTCAAAATCTTGAAATGACTCCCTGCCATATTTGGAATAAAATCCAAAACTCTGACTGGTCCCTGCGATTCTTAAACCACAACTTCCACCATGCTCTTCCTCATTTTGTTCCATACATATTGATCTCCTTATTTTCCCAAGACATGACAAGTACACTTCCACTTCAAGGCTATTCATCCCACCAGACCATTCTTTCTAAGATATGCTCACAACTTCTTCTTTCACTTCACTGGGGTCTTTACTCAAAGAATTCCACCGCGGAAAAACCTTCTCTGACCACCTGACCTGAAATGGCAGCCCCATACCCACTAGTAGCCTTCATCATTTGCTATCCCTGTACCACTCACCTTGCTTTCTCTTGACAGAACTCACCACAATCTGTCACCACATTATATATGTATTTGTTTATTTGTTAATTGTCTGTTGTCCCCCCAAAGCTATTTTTCGTTTTGTTCACAGCTGTATATCCAGTATCTAGAATAATGTCTGGCACAGTTGTAAATGAATTGATGACTAAAATAGTGAGCCACAGGATTTTTAAAAAGCATCTCTGTGCCAAGTGGGATATATAGAATGGATAAACAAGGTCCTACTGTCTAGCACAGGCCACTATATTCAGTATCCTGACACAAACCATAATGGGAAAGAATATGAAAAAGGAGATATATATATTATATATATAATAGATATGGGGGCGGTGGGTATATGTGTGTATACCTGAGTCATTTTGCTATACCAGCAATAATTAACACAACATTTTAATTCAACTATTGCCGGGAGAAATATCAATAACCTCAGATATGCAGAGGACACCACCCTTAGGGCAGAAAGTGAAGAGGAACTAAAAGGCCTCTTGATGAAAGTGAAAGAGGAGTGAAAAAGTTGGCTTAAAGCTCAACATTCAGAAAACTAAGATCGTGGCATCTGGTCCCATCACTTCATGGGAAATAGATGGGGAAACAGTAGACACAGTGTCAGACTTTATATTTTGGGGGCTCCAAAATCACTGCAGATGGTGATTGCAGCCATGAAATTAAAAGATGCTTACTCCTTGGAGAACATTACTTTGCCAACAAAGGTCTGTCCAGTCAAGGCTATAGTTTTTCCGGTGGTCATGTATGGATGTCAGAGTTGGACTGTGAAGAAAGCTGAGTGCTGAAGAATTGATGTGTCTGAACTGTGGTGTTGGAGAAGACTCTTGAGAGTCCCTTGGACTGCAAGAGATCCAACCAATCCATTCTGAAGGAGATCAGCCCTGGGATTTCTTTGGAAGGAATGATGCTAAAGCTGAAATTCCAGTGCTTTGGCCACCTCATGGGAAGAGTTGACTCATTGGAAAAGACTCTGATGCTGGGAGGGATTAGGGGCAGGAGGAGAAGGGGACGACCAAGGATGAGATGGCTGGATGGCATCTCCAGCTCGATGGACGTGAGTCTGAGTGAACTCCAGGAGTTGGTGATGGACAGGGAGGCCTGGCGTGCTGCAGTTCATGGGGTCGCAAAGAGTTGGACATGACTGAGTGACTGAACTGAACTGATACTTCAACAAAAAATAAATTTTAAAAAAGTGAAAAAGGCACAGAGTAGAAGAAAGTATTACATCATATATGTGACAAAAGATTTTTATCTTAAATTTATAAGGACCTTCTACACATTCAATAACAATGAAAGACAATCAAGTAGAAAAGAAACAAGAAGAGGTACTACACAGAAGACTGTATCCAAATAAATGAAAATGTGCTCAAACTCATTCATCAGCAGGAAAATATAATATTAAGTCCACAGTGAAATGCTTTGACACTACCACCAAAATGACTAAAATTTAAATCTGTTAATTACAGTGTTGGCATGCCTATGGAGCAATTGGAACTCTAATACACTGCTGCTGCTGCTAAGTCGCTTCAGTCGTGTCTGACTCTGTGTGACCCCATAGATGGCAGCCCACCAGGCTCCCCCATCCCTGGGATTCTCCAGGCAAGAACACTGGAGTGGGTTGCCATTTCCTTCTTCAAAGCGTGAAAGTGAAAAGTGAAAGTGAAGTCTGGATGCTAACTCGGTACAACTACTTTAAAAAAGTTTGGCTCTGTCCACAAAATATAATAAACATACTTTCTGACTCAGGAAATAAAAGCATCTCTTTTTTATTACTGCAAACTATAAATCTAGAGCCCACCTTGAGCACAGAAGGGGGAGCCAAAGTCATAAAGAGTCCCAGATTCTAGACATTTGGGAATCTTGGTACAAAAAAAAATGAGAGGAATAGAAAGGTCTTCTTTGAATTTTTACATCCTTGAAAGATCTTTTCTTCCCACCTCAGTGGCTTGACCCATGGCTTGGATCACTCCCACTCTCTTCCTCTGAAGTCCTTTCCTCCAGGGAAAATAAACACCAGCTTCTAAACCAGAGTTTTTGTCTCAAATTCTTCAGTACCCAGAAATCAGGAGAATGAGAGCAGAAAGAAGCTTTCCAGCTATTTAGATGGAAAGACAAGACTTGCCAGATAAAATTGCCTGTGTGGAAAACAAGGAATTTCAGGCATAAAGCATGGAGGTTATTGACAAGTTTAATCCAGATTAAACTACACTATTCTGTCTCTCAGGAGCTTGATGGAGAGACAGAATAGTGTAGCGGTCAGGGGCATAGGCTATAAAGTGAGATACTCTTGAGTTCAGTTCCAGCTCCACAACTAGCTGTTTCATCTCAAGCACCTTACTGAGCATTTTTGAAGCTTCAGTTTCCTCATTACAAAATAGAAACTAACAATTATCTCAAAGAATACTTTTAGCATTAAATATTTTAATGTATTTTAAAGACTTAACACAACGGATGGCATACAGTGAGCCCTAAATGAATGGAAGGTACTATCATTATCATTACTGAGGTAAAGGAAAACTATTGACACGAATGGCAACTATAAATTCTACAGAAATAGCAGACTTATTTATGTGGATGGCTGATATTTTATACCCAATTATGATGCCAGATAGCACTGATGGGGCATAGCTTTTGGTGTGCTCAAAATTAATTTTGTTTTACTGAAATAAGATTCACAAAACATACCAAGACAGAAGACAGTGTAGTTGACTGGATTAAGCCCATGATTTGGAGTCAGGCCTGAGTCTGAATTCTTAGTCTGCCCTTTACCTGCTTTATGACTGGGACAGGGTCTTTAAGCTCTCTGGCCCCAGACTACTGTCACGTGGGCACTACAGCACTGTGTTCTCTACACGTGGGCAAGAAATCTGATGTCCTTTGTGGTGAGGAGTGCCGCCAAGCAGAGGAGCTGAGGCTGGAAAGATAAGTCAGGGCTGGATTGAAGAGAACACTGTTTATCACACTAAACTGAGCATTGGTATTATTCAGAGAAAGCCACTGATTTTTCTTATAAAGCAATGAAAATTGACAGAGAAATGGATAAAAAAAGATGTGATACATATATACAATGGAATGTTACCCAGACATAAAAAAGAATGAAATAATGTCATTTGCACTAACATAGATGGGCCTAGAGATTGCCATACCAAGTGAACTAAGTCAGATAGAGGAAGACAAATATATGATATGCTTATACGTGGAATCTAAAAAAAAATTATACAGATGAATTTACATACAAAACAGAAGTAGACCCACAGAAAATAAACTATGGTTACCAAAGGGGAAAGGGGAGGGGAGGAATAAATTAGGAAGTTAGGATTAACATGTACACACTACTGTATATAAAATAGATAACCAACAAGAAGCTAGAGCACTGGGAACTATACTTAATATTTTGTAACAACCTATAAGGGAAAAGAATATGGAAAAAAAATTATATATATATATGTAAAAAACAATCACTTTGCTGTACACCAGAAACCAATATAACATTGTAAGTCAACTATATTTAAATAAATTTTAAAAATTAAATTAAAAATAACAATTTTAAAAGTAGTTGACAGAAGATGATATGGCCTTAATTATTCAAATATTGAATGGATTTAAATGATTGATTGCTGAACTGTATTAGTATAGTATCTCTATAAGTGCTTTTCTCCCCATGTTAAGCAGTGAAATAGACAGTTGACACCTTCTTAAAAACTGGGAAGTAGAGAGAAAACTTGACTTTCACTTGGCCATGAAAGACTGCCTATTAAAACTGAGATTCACTTCAGAAACTGTAAGCAATTGGAAAAGAAAGAACTTGAACTAGAAAAAAATGACTTTCAATGGCATGAGATGCCACAATGGAAAGCATTTTAATTTGTTGTGCAGGAAACATGACAGCTCTTTACTCTCAGCCATTCTCGTTTCCCAGTCAACAGCCCCAGCTCTGTCTTCTAAGATACTTTTCTCATCAAATTCTTTTAGCTACTTCTTCAGCTCAGTATATAACCCTCCTACCTATAAACACTAAAACCTCTGTGAAGGCTGCACAAAGACTTCATCTTCCTAATTTTATAGAGATCCTTCTATATGAAAACCTACTGCCTTACATCCAGACTCAAAAAGATATTTTATGAAGTTGGTTTTATTGCTCATAAAACAAGTAGATTTCAATTCTAACATTGTCATTTAATGAAGAGGTGATCTTGGAAATTTTACTTCATCTCTCTGAGTCTCAACAATCTCTAAATTAAGTATAACAATACTTATATCATCTAATGAGAACTAGATTGAATGTGATGAACTGATATTCTCAACAGCACTGGCTCTTGCTTGTGCTCACTATTGATTTTTTTTTCTCTATCTCTATTTATGTACTTGATGTTGCTTGTAAATTCATAAGCGTAAAGACTGACTATCTAACCAGTTTAGGATTACACAGAATAACGTGTGTGTGTGTGTGTGTGTGTGTGTGTGTGTGTCAGTAAACATTCTGAAATAATAACGATGGTTGTCTACATGGCTGGGGAAAAAAAGCCTCAGTTTTTATCTATAATTTAAATAAATCCCATTCAAATGCTTGAAAAGAATGTGCATATATTTTGCAGCTGTATATACCAAGTACAAAAGAGTCAGACACAACCTGGCGACTAAACAACAGACTAAGTATTATATATGGATGTGCCTCCTTCCACATATACAGGGTGAAAGTGTTAGTTGCTCATCATGTCCGACTCTTTGCAATCCCAGGAACTGTAGCCCGCCAGGCTCCTCTGTCAATGTAATTCTCCAGGCAAGAATACTAAAGTGGGTAGCCATTCCCTTCTCTAGGGGATCTTCCTGACCCTGGGAGCAAATCCAGGTCTCCTGCATTGCAGGCAGATTCTTTTACCGTTTGAACCAAGATATTTCTCTTTGCAGTCTCTTATTTATATGCCGTACAGTTTAGACTTTGTCATAGGTGCATATAAATTAAAACATTATCTGTTCAGATAACCAAATGTCTCAGAAGTATACAGTATCTCTCTTTATCTGTAGTGATGCTTTCTGAGCTAAAGTCTGTTTTGTCTGATGTTTTCTTCTAGACACACCAACTATTATTTGATGGGCATTTACAACGTATGTATTTGACGTCAACCTTTTTTATCATTATGTTTTAAGAGTGTCTCCACTTAACAATAGCTGGATTTTTTTAACGAGTCAGATAATATTTAACTTTTAATTGGACCATTTAGTCCTTTTCAGTTTAGTTCAGTTACTCAGCCGTGTCCGACTCTGCGACTCCATGAATCTCAGCACGCCAGGCCTTCCTGTCCATCACCAACTCCTGGAGTTCACTCAGACTCATATCCATTGAGTCAGTGATGCCATCCAGCCATCTCATCCTCTGTCGTCCCTTTCTCCTCCTGCCCCCAATCCCTCCCAGCATCAGAGTCTTTTACAATGAGTCAACTCTTCACATGAGGTGGCCAATGTACTGGAGTTTCAGCTTCAGCATCAGTCCTTCCAACGAACACCCAGGACTAATCTTTAAAATGGACTGGTTGGATCTCCTTGCAGTCCAAGGAACTCTCAAGAGTCTTCTCCAACACCATAGTTCAAAAGCTTCAATTCTTTGGGGCTCAGCTTTCTTCACAGTCCAACTCTCACATCCATACATGACTACTGGAAAAACCATAGCCTTGACTAGACGGACCTTTGTTGGCAAAGGAATGTCTCTGCTTTTTAATATGCTTTAGTCTTTTTACATTTGTGTAATTGGTACTATACTGGAAATGAAATCTACCATCTTCAAAAATGTTTTTCATTTGTCTGATCTGTAACAGTTTCTTTTTCTTACATTTTATATTGATTTCGGATTTTTATGTATCAAACTCCCCCTCTCTAATTTAAAATTACACTCTTTGCTTATATCTTTTTATTAATTCTTAAATTATATCACAATTTTTTAATTTATCAAAGGTTATTTTAAAATATTAAGAAAGTTAGAAAACTTTAATGCATTTACTCTTTCTGACATATGTGATTATGGTTTTGTATTTTTAAAAATCTACAAGACATCATTATTATTGTTTTTCACAGATAATATTCCTTAGATCTACCTACAAGTTTTCCATTGTCTTGACTCTCAGTTCTTTCTTGTGTCTCAGACTTCCAGGGTGGGATCATTTTTCTCCTGCCTAAAGAACATGCTTTAAACTTTCCTTCACTATAGACTTGCTAGGAGCCAAATATCTTAGCTCCAGTGTGTCTTTATCCACCTATAGAATTCCAAGATAACTATTTTCTTTTAGCACATTGAAAATAACATTTAACTATCTTGTTTCCTGTTTTTCACTTGTGAAAAGTCAGCTATCAGTATATTGTTGCTCTTTTGAAAGTAATTTATCTGTTTCTCTGGCTGTTTAATATTTTGTCTTTGGTTTTCAGATGTTTTATTTCAATGGGCTTAGATTTGGTTTTCTTTTCATTAATCATGCTTTCATAAGACTTCTTAAAATCAGTGACATGAAGTCTTTTGTCAGCTTAGAAATTCCTCAGCAGTTAACTCTTCAAAGAATTGTTTTATCTCATTCTCTTTCTTCTCCTTCTAGAAATGTGGCTGAACCCATGTTAGACATTCTCACTATATCTTCTGTTTCTTTTATCCCCTCTTCTTTTCCCCTCTGCAGGCTGCATTCTAGATCATTTCCCTTGATGTATCTTCAGATTCATTAAGTCTTAAAGGTGTGTCTAACCTACACTTAAAATCTTGTTGGACTTAAAATTTTTATTTATAAGTTTACTCATAAAAAATAGTTTTATTTATAAAATATACCTATATATTTTTGTTTAAAATAAAGTCACAATATTTCAACTCACAGTAAAATTGTACTTGGTTCTTTTTTCAAATTCAGATATTCTGTTTACTTTCTATAGTTTCCTGTTCTCTGTAGAAAGCATCAAGCTGGTATTTTATATCTTTATTTTTTTCTTTTACATTTTTAAACACACCATCATAATTGTGCTGTAGTCCATGCCTCATAATTCTAGTATTGAAAGTCTTCATGGGTCTGTTTTTGTTGATTGCTGTCTCTGATGACTCTTGTTCATTTAATCTGGCTTCCTCGTGCACCTGATTATCATTGAGAAGATAATACATTTTCATATTCTGCCAGATACGAGAATGTGCTGAATATCATATTTGACAAATTATTTATAGAAATTATTTAGGCCTATGATAAAAAGTATCTTCCTCAAGAGCAGACCTATATTTCCTTCTGCCAAGCATCTGGAGACATTGCCAAACAGCAATTATTTTAACCCAGGTTCAAGGCTTTGAGATTCATTGACCCAGGCAATTTGCATACAAGCAGTAAATACTCAAGGGCTTAGGAATCTCAGTATCTTGTGGAAAAGGGTCTTCCGTTAGACCTCCTGTCATGTACAAGTCCTGGAGTTTGCTTTTTGTCTCCTTTGCACTGCAAGTCTATCAAGACAAATACTGTCGTTGTTCAGTCACTCAGTTGCGTCTCTTGCAAGTCCATGGACTGTAGCCTGTCAGACTCCTCTGTCCATGGGACTCCCCGGGCAAGAATTCTGGAGTGAGTTGCCATTTCCTTCTCCAGGGGATCTTCCCGACCCAGGGACCAAACCCACACCTTTTCTTAGCAGGTGGATTCTTTACCACTGAGCCACTGGAGAAGCCCAGACAAATACTCTGATTTTCGCCAATGAGCAAACTCCCTCAGGGCAGAAAATATTTGGATTCCCATTTCCCCTTCACCTTTAGTCTGGTAATTCCAAGCTACCTTTTCACATCCTTTTATGCTTGAAGAATAAATTTTAAATCTGGATCTTTTAGTTGTTTTTACTGGGAGGATTCATCTAGTTTACCAGAACCATTCAATCGACTTACATTTTAAACTTTTCTGGTGACTATTAAGAAAATGTCCTTCAGAAAGGTTGTACCTGTTTAGGCTTCTATCAGTAGGCTTAGAAATGCTTTTTTTTTTTTTTTTTTTTTACCTTTTTCCCTTAACTATATATTTTGCCACTTATGAGAAAAAATGTTTCCAAGTTGAATAAGGGAAAAGTCCTACTTGTATTAAGTATCTGTACTTATTTAATTACCAATGAAATTGAATGTTTTGTGGTCTGTTTATTTAAATTGTATTTTACTTTTTATAATTTAACCTATTCAAAAATTTCTGTTTTTTATTTTTCTTAAGTCCTTTGGCTACTATAAAGCTGCTACCCACCATCAAACCTACATCAGTTGTTAAAATATTAAACAACTTCCATACCAATCAGCAAATAGCCATCACCTTTCAAATGGCCTTACCTTGGCTCACGCAGACATTTCAGCCTCTCCCAAACACCATTCGCTTGCTCATTTTCCATCAGTTAAAAGAGTTAATGTCCAACATACCAACAGGCCTTTAGAGCCTTATCCTTGCTCAGAGCCCTGGCCATTGTCAGTTCTGACTGGTTAGTAGCTATTATTTAGATATTGTTAAACCTTTTAATGTAACATATGTGCATATATATTGAAAGTATTTTTTTTATGTGACTGACAAGGGCTTAATTTCCAAAACATACCAAATAGCTCACATAACTCAGAAACAACAACAAAAAATATCCGATTGAAAAATGGGCAGATCTAACCAGACATTCCTCCAAAGAAGCTGTAATGCATGGCCAACAAGCACATGAAAAGATGCTCAGCATTACTAATTTTTAGAGAAATGCAAATCAAAACTACAATGAGTGCCACCTCACATTGGTTAGAATGGTCATCATTAAAGTCAACAAATAACAACTGCTGGAGAGGGTACAGTGGAAGGGATCCTTCCTACACTGTTCCTGGGAACATAAGTTGGTGCAGCCACTGTGGAAAACAGTATGGAGGTTTCTCAAAAAACTAAAAATAGAGTTGCCATATGATCCAGCAATCCTACTCTTGGGCTTATATCGACAAAACTATAATTCAAAAAGAAACATGCACACCTATGTTAATAGTGGGACTATTCACATTAGCCAAGACATGGAAACACCTACATATCCATTGATAGATGAATATATAAAGAAGATGTGGTACATATATACAATGGACTACTACTCATTAAAAAAAAAAGAATGAAATAATGCCATTTGCAGCAACATGGGTGGACTCAGAGATTATCATACTAAGTGAAGTAAGTCAGAAAGACAAAAAAAGAGAAAGACAAATACCATATGATATCACTTATGTGTGGAATCCAAAATATGACACAGATGAACTTATCTATGAAACAGACTCACAGACATAGAGAACAGATCTGTGGTTGCCAACAGTGGGTGGAAGGGATGGAGTGGAAGCCTGGGATTAGTAAATGCAAATTTTTATATATAGTGGATAAACAAGGTCCTATTTTATAGCACTGGGAACTCTAGTCAATATCCTGTGATAAACCATAATGGAAAAAATATGAAAAACATACACACACACACACACACACACACATATGTAACTGAGTCACTTTGCTATACAGCAGGAATAAACACAATATTGCAAGTCAATTATACTTGAATAAAATATATTTTTTAAAATGTAAAAGGAAAAAGTCCATTTTACAATGACTTTAAAAACATCATGCTGTATTCCTTTTTCCTTCCATATCCTATTTCCTTAATTTTTATTTACAATTAGTTTCAGTTTCTCTCAAAATTATTACCATTACAACAGCTATTTGTTCTTTTTCTTGCACTTTGCTTTATTCACAAAACAATTTGTTTTGGAAATCATTCCACATTATGACTCAGTTCAGTTCAGTTGCTCAGTCATGTCTGACTCTTTGTGACCCCATGAACTGCAGCATGCCAGGCCTCCCTGTCCATCACCAACTCCTGGAGTTCACCCAAACTCATGTGCATCGAGTCAGTGATGTCATTGAGCCATCTCATCCTCTGTCGTCCCCTTCTCCTCCTGCCCCCAATCCCTCCCAGCATCAGGGTCTTTTCCAATGAGTCAACTCTTCGCATGAGGTGGCCAAAGTACTGGAGTTTCAGCTTTAGCATCAGTCCTTCCAAAGAACACCAGGACTGATCTCCTTCAGAATGGATAGATCCACCTATTTCGTTTGTTTTGTTTTACTTAGTTGAAGTATAATTGATTTACAATGTTGCATTAGTTTCAGGTGTACAACAAAGCGATATGTATATGTATGTATACAAATGTATGTATGTATCAACAAGTTGGTGCAGCCACTATAGATGCTTCTCCTTTGTAGGTTATTACAAAGTAGTGAGTACAGTTCCCGGTGTTATACAGTAGGTCCTTTCTGGTTATCTATTTTATATCACCTATTTCTTTGTAACTACTGCATAATATTCCCTAGTGTGCATATGCCATTGTTTATTTCACTGTTGCTCTGTGTTTACACTTAACAAAGTGTGATGATTAATATCCATGTCCCTGTGTCTCTGAGTCTGTTTAAGAGTGTTTCCTCTAGGGTAGATACAGAGTAGTAGAAATGCTTCCACTCAGATATGCAGATGACACCACCCTTATGGCAGAAAGTGAAGAGAACAAAAAAGCCTCTTGATGAAAGTGAAAGTAGAGAGTGAAAAAGTTGTCTTAAAGCTCAACATTCAGAAAACAAAGATCATAGCATCTGGTCCCATCACTTCATGGGAAATAGATGGGGAAACAGTGGAAACAGTGGCAGCCTTTATTTGGGGGGGGGGGGGCTCCAAAATCACTGCAGATGGTGACTGCAGCCATGAAATTAAAAGGCGCTTACTCCTTGGAAGAAGTTATGACCAACCTAGATAGCATATTCAAAAGCAGAGACATTACTTTGCCAACAAAGGTCTGTCTAGTCAAGGCTATGGTTTTTCCTGTGGTCATGTATGGATGTGAGAGTTGGACTGTGAAGAAAGCTGAGCGCCGAAGAATTGATGCTTTTGAACTGTGGTGTTGGAGAAGACTCTTGAGAGTCCCTTGGACTGCAAGGAGATCCAACCAGTCCATTCTGAAGGAGATCAGCCCTGGAATTTCTTTGGAGAGAATGATGCTGAAGCTGAAACTCCAGTACACTGGCCACCTCATGCGAAGATTGACTCATTGGAAAAGACTCTGATGATGGGAGGGATTGGGGGCAGGAAGAGAAAGGGATGACAGAGGATGAGATGGCTGGATGGCATCACTGACTCGATGCACGTGAGTTTGGGTGAACTCTGGGAGTTGGTGATGGACAGGGAGGCCTGGCGTGCTGCAATTCATGGGGTCACAAAGAGTCGGACACGAATGAGCGACTGAACTGAACTGACATTAGCTATGCTACCTTCTCAGAAAGAATATTTTAAAACTTGTACCAGATGTTTAAAAAATATGTCTTCCAAAATATAGTTCTAGTTTACAAGTTGTGAAATTATGATTTATAATAAGAAATGTACGTTTCATCTTCATCCTCATTTCTGGCACCTATAGCTATTTGCTGTTAAATGATCTCTCAGCTTTTAAAAATCTATAAAGCAATTTAGTCACAAATCTATAAGATTTTTATCAGATTTTATTATGTTTTGAAAACCTATCAAGCTTATGATTGTCTATGTTAATATTTTTAGCAGACATCACAAATTATAAAGTTTCTAAGTATTAGTAGAAACCAGAATAAAGTAATAGTTCATTTTGGACAAGAAATAAAGTATTTTTTTTGCCATGCTGTGTGGCATGTGAGATTGTAGTTTTCCAACCAGGGATTGAACCTGAGACCTCTGCATTGGAAGCACAGAGTCTTAACAGCTGGATTGCCAGGGAAGTCCCTGAACTAATTTTTATTTATGATCTGTTATCTCCTATCGAAAGAGTAAATGAATTTTTGTGCGCTAAATCATTTTCATACTTGTTTACCATACTGATCTATAAAGATACTAGCTCTTTTATGGTCTTCTGCCAAATATATCAGTTAGCTATTATGATCCATTTTTTATGATTACTTTGTTTTAAATCTGATAACCTCACCATTGCATTGTTATCCAGGCAACATCTTCCTAGCATTTCAATTATCTTAATCTCATGCAGACCCACATCAAAAGCTTTTACAAACATTTAGATATATTGTTTGCCCATGGAGTTTCTTTATCCACAAACTTGTTGAGTAATTTTATAAGATCAAATAAATGAGATTTGCCTGGCATAATCTGTCTTCATAAGCAAACGCTGTCCACTGACCATCACATTGTTATCTAAATGATTTCAGATCAATTTGGTTTGCTCTAACTTGGGCAATTGCATTCTGCCAGCCCCAAACTCCCTCTATTTTTCAATTGGAGACATTATTCTTCCTTTCACTTAACAAAGTGTTCTGTAAAGCAAGCAGGCAAGTATCTGAACCAATAAAGCCTAGTTTCCTGAAGATTTGTGTCTGATAGGCTAACTGAAACTATGTATTACATCCATGTCATAGCTTTAGCTGGTGACATTATTACCTAAATCATTGTACTAGATGTCATAAGTAATATTTTGTGTTACATCAATGGGAAAAGTAGGCAACACAAAGAAAGTTTTTCATGTGTATGTCTAGGACCATTCTAATGCCAGATTCCCTGCAATATAATCAGATTTAGTTGGAATCAAGTTTTACATCAGAGGTTAATAGTGAGATACACTGGATGTGAGATGATTTCACTAGAAGACTTGTTATATATTGTACTAAGGCAGAATGATCACTGTGCCTTAGCTAAGAAAAATGGTAATTCTACAGTCAGTCCTCCATATCCACATGTTCCACATCTATGGATTCAACCAATTGTGGACCAAAAATATTTGGGAAAATATTCCAGAAAGTTCCAAAAAGCAAAACTTGCATTTGCCACGCTCTGACAACTACTTGCTGCCAAGTTGCTTCAGTCGTGTCCGACTCTGTGCGACCCCATAGATGGCAGCCCATCAGGCTCCTCCATCCCTGGGATTCTCCAGGCAAGAACACTGGAGTGGGTTGCCATTTCCTTCTCTAGTGCATGAAAGTGAAAAGTGAAAGTGAAGTCGCTCAGTTGAGTCCGACTCTTCACGACCCCATGGACTGCAGCCTACCAGGCTCCTCCATCCAAGGGACCCTCCAGGCAAGAGTACTGGAGTGGGTTGCCATTGCCTTCTATGAATTTATATTGTATTGGGTATTATAAGTAATATAGAGATGATTTAAATTGTATGAGAGGAGGTGCATAGGTTATATGCAGATATAACCCTGGAATTTCTTTGGAAGGAATGATGCTGAAGCTGAATCTCCAGTACTTTGGCCACCTCATGCAAAGAGTTGACTCATTGGAAAAGACCCTGATGCTGGGAGGGATTAGGGGCAGGAGGAGAAGGGGACGACCGAGGATGAGATGGCTGGATGGCATCACAGACTCGATGGATGTGAGTCTGAGTGAACTCCGGGAGTTGGTGATGGACAGGGAGGCCTGGCGTGCTGCAATTCATGGGGTCGCAAAGAGTCGGACACGACTGAGCAACTGAACTGAACTGAGCTGATACCATCTTATGGGCTTCCTTGGTGGCTCAGATGGTAAAGGATCCACCTGCAATGCAGGAGACCTCGGTTCAGTTCCTGGGTTGGGAAGATCCCGTAGAGCAGGAAATGGCAACCCACACCAGTGTTCCTGCTGGAGAATCCCATGGACAGAGGAGACTGGTGGGCTATAAACCATGGGTCTCAAAGGGTCGGACACGACTGAGTGACTAAGCACGCATGCACCCGTGCCATTTTACGTAAGGGACTTGAGCATCTGCAGATTTGGATATCCACAGGGTCTGGGAGCCAACTCCCTTCAGGATATCAAGAGGTGACTATATTTTAGGGTAAAGGAACAAACGATTCATTACTCATCACTTCATTGAATAAAATCTATAAATTTATTCATTCTATTCCTCTTACATTTATATGATGCCCTGTGAAATCTGTGGTTTATCTCCTTATTTGACATTGACCTAAAACTGAACTCTAACTTGGGGGCAATCAAGAGAGGCACTAGGCTGGCTTGCATACAGGTTTTGAAAAGGAAGAGGATCTCTCGGTTCCTTTGGTGCGTCTATACTTTAATTTCAACCACACTCAGCTTGAATTGCACAGTTCTTGGTTTAAAACAAAGAAACCCAGATTCCAAAATTCAGTCATAACTCCAGGGAGTAATTCACACACTTGAAGACGTTTGTGTGGTGGAGGAAATCCACGGCCTGCTGGGGCTCACACTGCCCTAGGAAAGCTGGGGCTGGGAGCCCCGAGGGTCTGGGCCCTGCACTGGCGGCAGCACCAGTGGCAGGAGCCCCAGTGCGATTGCCACAGCAGCTGTGAGACAACTTCCACAAGAACTGGCTGATACCCTAAAAATGCAGTCTGTGTTGGAGGCTTCACTAGAGGTCATGTCACATGATCGTGCTAACTTAGAAGATGCAGGACTGAAAGAAGTTATGTCAACTCACAAGTCAGGTACAAGCAGCATCTCAAGAAAACTTAGAGCGGTTAAGAGAGAGGAGTAATGCTTTAATAAGATGTAGGTGGAACGCAGAATTAAAGACTTGGAATCTGAACTCTCCAAGATGACCGTTTTTCAAGAAGATTCTAACAAAGCAGAGTTGGAAAAATATAAGCAACTCTACCCAGAAGAACTAGAAGTTAGAAAGTCATTGGCAAATAAACTAGACAAGACTAAGGAGAGGCTGGCAGAGGTCAGTACCAAACCTGGGATGCAGAAATAGCAGGACAGATCTCACCTCAGCACTCACCAGGAGGCCAGTCCTGGAGGCCCCTTGTGTTGGAAATTTCAATAAGTGCTCGATAGAAATCTTACTCCAAGAGCAAACGTAGTGCTTTCTACCTCAATTCCATGCCCTTCAAATAACAGCATGGAGACTTACTGGACCAAGATGCAGTGGGAGTTGCAAAAGAATATAACTAAAGAACTAGAAAAAGCTGCTGCTGAATTTAAATCTGGATCCTATAGAATGTCTCCTCTAGGATCTACACATGAGTCAACTCTATCAGGACCTACTTTCGAAAACATCACAAGAATATGTGCACATTTTGAAGGAAAATAAAATATGATCTGAAAGATAAATAGTAAAAGTTTCCCTATTAGACTGTTTTCATGACATTTTAGTTGTTTCCCATTAAATGAGAAAAAATTTATTAAAGGGAAATATTTTGTGTGCATAACGAAAATTTATATGATATTTTTAGCCAAGCTTCTCTGCATCTAACTTACTTTTGAGCAGATTTAAAAAACCAGCACTGTTGAGTTTTACATATGCAAAGTGAAAATATAGTCACTCAGTCATGTCTGACTTTTTGCGACCCAATAGATTGTAGCCCACCAGGCTCCTCTGCCCATGGAATTCTCCAGGCAAGAAAACTGGAATGGGTAGCCATTCCTTCTCCAGGGGATCTTCCAACCCCAAGGATCAAACCCGGGTCACCTGCTTTGCAGGTAGGTTCTTTACCATTTGAGCCACCAGAGACACACTTTACAAACTCAAACTGAACCCTAATACCAGCTGTTTAAACAGCACCCAAACAACCAAACTTGTCATTAATATTTGGTAGTGCAGATTGATATCCTTTTTGTATTTTCCAGTTTATATCACTATTTATAGACCTAAAGATTTAGATATAGCTGTTATGGCTACTGCCATTGTTCTCTTGATAAAAGTCAAAGTGGAGAGTGAAAAAGTTGGCTTAAAGCTCAACATTCAGAAAATTAAGATCATGGCATCTGGTCCCATCACTTCATGGGAAATAGATGGGGAAACAGTGGAAACAGTGTCAGACTTTATTTTGGGGGGCTCCAAAATCACTGCAGATGGTGATTGCAGCCATGAAATTAAAAGATGCTTACTCCTTGGAAGAAAAGTTATGACCAATCTAGATAGCATATTTAAAAGCAGATACATTCCTTTGCCAGCAAAGGTTCATCTAGTCAAGGCTATCGTTTTTCCAGTGGTCATGTATGGATGTAAGAGTTGGACTATGAAGAAAGCTGAGTGCCGAAGAATTGATGCTTTTGAACTGTGGTGTTGGAGAAGAATCTTGAGAGTCCTTTGGACTGCAAGGAGATCCAACCAGTCCATCCTAAAGGAGATCAGTCCTGGGTGTTCCTTGGAAGGACTGATGCTGAAGCTGAAACTCCAATACTTTGGCCACCTCATGCCGGGGGCCAGCGTGAGGAACTCCACCCATGGCAAAGGTCATGAGGAAGGAGGCTTGGCATACGCAAAGGAGTGATCAAGCCTCAGGAAACCCCCTGTTCCCAAGTATCTACCCCCAAAACCAGAGTCTGTTTTATGCTCTCACCTACACCTCTGACTTTACGGGGAGCTCTCCCCCATAACCATTTCTCTTGGAGAAGGAGTTAACTTGAAGCTCCAGTTACTGAAAATTCCTGGGCATGACAAGAGTGTTTCAGCTTAAAACACCTCTGAAGGTTATCTAGCCTGCCTGTATAGGTTCGTCCGGCCACATGTGATTGTTTACAGCCTCCCAGCAGCGAGAGGCACGAGATATTTTAGACTTACTAAAGGTAGATTCTTTTGGGAAGTTAGAATTTATTAGTGTAGTGGGTTGATTAGGAATTATATTGGTGAAAGGTTTTTCGTTTGTTGTGCCAATAATTGCTACTAATGCCCTGCCCTGGGTGTGACAAGGGTGTCTCAGGTCAAACCTCTCTGCTGGCAAACTAGTTTGTGTGATAGAANTTGGAGAAGGAGTTAACTTGAAGCTCCAGTTACTGAAAATTCCTGGGCATGACAAGAGTGTTTCAGCTTAAAACACCTCTGAAGGTTATCTAGCCTGCCTGTATAGGTTCGTCCGGCCACATGTGATTGTTTACAGCCTCCCAGCAGCGAGAGGCACGAGATATTTTAGACTTACTAAAGGTAGATTCTTTTGGGAAGTTAGAATTTATTAGTGTAGTGGGTTGATTAGGAATTATATTGGTGAAAGGTTTTTCGTTTGTTGTGCCAATAATTGCTACTAATGCCCTGCCCTGGGTGTGACAAGGGTGTCTCAGGTCAAACCTCTCTGCTGGCAAACTAGTTTGTGTGATAGAATTATCCATACTCCTGCCACTAGGAGCACATGATTGTTTACTACCTATCAACCATAAACAGCACAGAGTTTGGGGTATTTTGAAGGTCTTAATTAGCATAGGGCTTTTCTCATTGTTGAGTCAATGATTACAGCCAGGCCTCCACGTCCTTAGGCACCTGGGAATATATTAATGTATTTGGAATATAGAAAAAGAAATATAGTAGTTTTTGGTGTTAGCAATACTAGACTTTTTGAGTTAACAAATTTTCTCCTTTGTTATAGATCACTGTACTTTGTTATAAATCACTGTGTCCTTGCTATGTAAAAATGTAACTTTATCACTATCTTAAGACTAAATAGATCTTAAGGGGAACATTGGCGAAAGGATTTCATTTGTTGGGCTGATGTTTTGCTGTTAATTCTCCATATTCCCTGCCCTTATAATGAATATAACTAGCATATAAGACATCTTGGAATGTGAAGTCAAGTGGGCCTTAGAAAGCATCACTACGAACAAAGCTAGTGGAGGTGATGGAATTCCAGTTGAGCTGTTTCAAATCCTGAAAGATGATGCTGTGAAAGTGCTGCACTCAATATGCCAGCAAATCTGAAAACTCAGCAGTGGCCACAGGACTGGAAAAGGTCAGTTTTCATCCCAATTCCAAAGAAAGGCAATGTCAAAGAATGCTCAAACTACCGCACAACTGCACTCATCTCACATGCTAGTAAAGTAATGCTCAAAATTCTCCGAGCCAGACTTCAGCAATACGTGAACCATGAATTCCCTGATGTTCAAGCTGGTTTTAGAAAAGGCAGAGGAACCAGAGATCAAATTGCCAACATCCGCTGGATCATGGAAAAAGCAAGAGAGTTCCAGAAAAACATCTATTTCTGCTTTATTGACTATGCCAAAGCCTTTGACTGTGTGGATCACAATAAACTGTGGAAAATTCTGAAAGAGATGGGAATACCAGACCACCTGACCTGCCTCTTGAGAAATCTGTATGCAGGTCAGGAAGCAACAGTTAGAACTGGACACGGAACAACAGACTGGTTCCAAATAGGAAAAGGAGTATGTCAAGGCT
>SJXQ01010542.1:0-29198 GCA_006408695.1 Aepyceros melampus | reverse complement strand
GAAAAGGAGTACGTCAAGGCTGTATATTGTCACCCTGCTTATTTAACTTCTATGCAGAGTACATCATGAGAAATGCTGGACTGGAAGAAACACAAGCTGGAATCAAGATTGACAGGAGAAATATCAATAACCTCAGATATGCAGATGACACCACCCTTATGGCAGAAAGTGAAGAGGAACTAAAAAGTCTCTTGATGAAAGTGAAAGTGGAAAGTGAAAAAGTTGGCTTAAAGCTCAACATTCAGAAAACGAAGATCATTGCATCCGGTCCCATCACTTCATGGGAAATAGATGGGGAAACAGTAGAAACAGTGTCAGACTTTATTTTTCTGGGCTCCAAAATCACTGCAGATGGTGACTGCAGCCATGAAATTAAAAGACGCTTACTCCTTGGAAGAAAAGTTATGACCAACCTAGATAGCATATTCAAATGCAGAGACATTACGTTGCCGACTAAGGTCCATCTAGTCAAGGCTATGGTTTTTCCTGTGGTCATGTATGGATGTGAGAGTTGGACTGTGAAGAAGGCTGAGCGCCGAAGAATTGATGCTTTTGAACTGTGGTGTTGGAGAAGACTCTTGAGAGTCCCTTGGACTGCAAGGAGATCCAACCAGTCCATTCTGAAGGAGATCAGCCCTGGGATTTCTTTGGGAGGAATGATGCTAAAACTGAAGCTCCAGTACTTTGGCCACCTCATGCAAAGAGTTGACTCCTTGGAAAAGACTCTGATGCTGGGAGGGATTGGGGGCAGGAGGAGAAGGGGACGACCGAGGATGAGGTGGCTGGATGGCATCATGGACTCGATGGACCTGAGTCTGAGTGAACTCCGGGAGTTGGTGATGGACAGGAAAGCCTGGCGTGCTGTGATTCATGGGGTCGCAAAGAGCTGGACACGACTGAGCGACTGAACTGAACTGAACTGAACTGAAAGCTGGCCCAAGTATCTGAAAACACGAGCAAAAAATAAAATTTCACAGCACATAGTAGTCATGTAGATATTTCTATTTCTCTGTGTGGACTTTTCTCCCTTTAAAATCAAACCCAGGCAAAGACAGATTTATGATGTATGTAAAAGTACAATTTCATTGCCAAGACATGACACCTCAGTTCTCTATGCCTCCATTGGTACTGCCCCCTTGTGACAAAGGTCAGGAACTATGGAAAAACTCCCCACATCTCATCCTTGTGCAGCCCCTATTCTCCCTTCCCTTGAGGTCAGCACCTGGCTATACCTCTGAATTGAAAAGCCTTGATACTCAAAGTATGGTCCATGCGCCAGCAGTTTTGGTATTGTGACCAAGAAGGACTCTATGGGACTTTCCCAGGTCAGACCCCTCCCACATAACCTTTAGCTTTATCTCCTCTCAGATGTACCTAGCTAATAGTATCCAATGCACATTTGCAGCAGGTTCTTCCTCCCTCCCCCTTCTCCCCAGGCTAGGGTTGGGACCTGGAGCCCGCTTGGCCTCAGCCCTCTCCTTACAACTGCGCATCCCAGGAAGGAATGAGAAAGGAATATATTAAATCCCTTCTTTTAACATTTTTGCTGCAGCAAGTATGCCAATCCCACAGCAAGTCCTTTAGGGAAGTAAAATTTCAGACAACTCTGAAGGGAAAAACATTAATCACCTCTTTTTGTGTGTATCTAGACGAAAATAGGACCTTAGAGGAAATGAAGGGATCAGGATGGGAGAGGAGAGGACAGGAGAAGTGAAGTTGGGTAGAGCCTATATACCCATTCGGAAATTCTTAACAACAGAACATCCACTATGCAGGAAACTTTTTTGCTTGAGGATCTGGGAGAAAGATGACAGACGTCTATGTGACTAACACTTAGACCCTGGCACACGAGGTTAAGGCTTTAGCGACAAGAGAAGACAAAGTCTGTCTCCCAGTTTATGAAGGAAGGGGCTACACATGAAGAGAAAAAAGTCACTCTGAGGCAGCAGAGAGGATCAGTGCCCCAGTGGGTCCTGGATCAGTGATTCAGCATATCTGGCATAGGACATTTTTAAGTCAGACCCAGGCTGGCATTGCTCCCTAGCCCTTTGTCTCAGCCCTTGGGAGCTTATGCCAAGGTTTAGGCAGAGGAGTTTGGAACTGAGTGGGTGGCATTCCCCTTGGATGAGAGCCTCCTCCCAGCTCAGACAGAAGCAGCTAAGCAAACTGATACCTGTGTCAGCTATGCCTCTCAGTCAAGGTGGCAAGCTGAGCTGACACAGGATGCTCACCCCCAACCACCACCAGTCCAATTACACAGAAATGCTATATAAAATTGACCAAAAATTTTTTCTTTCTGCCAAACTGGAGTGGGGCACCCACAAGTGATGGAAATGAAAAAGAAAGAGAGAGAAAGGAAGGAAGGTAGGTGGAAAGAGAGAAAGAAAGAAAATGGCCTGAAATAACTGAAACTATAGGGTCCCAGAGCAGGTGGATCCATCCACTTCCCACCATACACAAGCTTCCCCCACACCTTTCACTAAAGTTAGGCTTATTATCAAAAGTTATGTAAGGAAATAAATCATGATGAGGAAGTCTCTGGATTTGACAACCAAGAGGAATCAGAAATCAGGGTCTATGACTAATAGAAAAATATAAGAGGCTGTAAAACAAGGACACTTTAAATGTTATCCTCCCAAAAAAAGAACTGGGGTGGAAGGGGGAAGCAGGTGGTATCTTAAAATGAACCAAATAAAAATGTTGGAAATGTAAGACTTAGTTGTTGATCTAAGAATCATGGTCAAATTAAATAGTGGACTAGACATAGCACAGTACTCAGAAGAGCGAGTAAAGGAAATGAGTTAAGCTATACTTAGGGACACAGTTGTGAAAATTCAGAATATCAGGAATAAGAAAACCATCTTAAAATAAGTAAAAAATAATTATAAATCCGTAGCAATGAGACTGACATCAATACCAACAAATACCAGAAGACTTTGTAATCATATCTTCAAAGTTCAGAGGAAAAATAATTCTCAAGCCAGAATTTTACACCCAGCTAAGCTATCATTTCAAAGTAAGGACAAGATGAAGGCTTTCCAGGGACCAGCATAGACGATACTAGCCATTCCAGCTGTTGTTGTGCTCAGAAAGCACAATGTGACTGTATGAGCCACCCAGAATTCCCCCAGTGGAAAAGGGTCATGTCTGAGGAACTAGAGATCTTGTTGACCTTACTAGGTGGGTATTTTCCAACCTAACAGTCACTAGAAATATTGCTAATATTCCCAAGAAGATACTACTGAGGATTATACTCAGACACTCAGAACAAGTCGGCCCTTAAAGATCAAGCATCATCTTAGCTTCAGTGCTTTTTACACATCAAAATTACTTCATTAGTTTGAGAGGCACAAAGATAACAACACATTCTAGGTAGGCAAAGGGACCAGCTAAATCTACATTGCTCTCAACCTCGGATGCAAACATACATGAATATCCTGATCAAGTCTTTTTGTATACAGGAGCAGAAAACCCACTGTAAAATTTGGGGCCTCTCTGTCAGCTGCTTACTCCTCAACTAAAAATGGTTGTACCACCCAGATCCAACTCTGCATGAACTTTTAGTTAAAGTATCTATTACACTCTAAGCAGAACCTATGTTTCTCTTAAACTATTCTCATGAGAACCTGATTGATTTTCTAATCACTAATCAACAGAGTTTTGTCACCCTTTGTGAAGGGTTCACTTGTGATCCAATTAGTTCTGTCCCTGCAGTAGACTTGGCTATTCAACATCCAATCTATTACCATCACTTTTTCTTGCTAAATAAGTGTATCCACTGCTCAAGGGATATATTTAATTGACATAAGTCAATCATAGTGGCTCATTCCCCTTCCCAGTGATTGGTTTGGAGAAAAGAGCATATGACCCAGTTTCAACTGCTGTTGTTGCTGCTGCTAAGTCACTTCAGTCATGTCCAACTCTGTGTGACCCCAGAGATGGCAGCCCACCAGGCTTCCCTGTCCCTGGGATTCTCCAGGCAAGAACACTGGAGTGGGTTGCCATTTCCTTCTCCAATGCATGAAAGTGAAAAGTGAAACTGAAGTCGCTCAGTCATGTCTGACTCCTAGCAACCCCATGGACTGCAGCCTACCAGGCTCCTCCATCCATGGGATTTTCCAGGCAAGAGTACTGGAGTGGGTTGCCATTCTCTTCTCCTCAGTTTCCACTAGTGATTCCTGAAAGAAAGTCTGTGGGAAGATTCTAAAACAGATTTCTTCTCTCATAATGAGAAGACAGCAAAATCTACAGAACCATGCCCCAAGATACACACACACACACACATCCCTTTCCTCCTCTAAGCTTAGAAAGTATAAAAGTCACTCAGTCATGTCCAACTCTTTGTGAGCCCATGGACTGCATAGTCCATGGAATTCTCCAGGCCAGAATACTGGAGTGGGTAGCCTTTCCCTTCTCCAGGGGATCTTCCCAACCCAGTGATGGAGCCCAGGTCTCCCACATTGCAAGCAGATTCTTTACCAGCTGAGCCACAAGAGAACAAGAATACTGGAGTGGGTAGCCTATCTCTTCTCCAGTGGATCTTCCCAACCCAGGAATGAACCAGGGTCTCCTGCATTGCAGGTGGATCCTTTACCAACTGAGCTAACAGGGAAGTCCCTCCTCTAAGCATAATCAAGATTAAAAATGCTGATTGAAAACACTGAAGCTAGGTGCTACCAGCCTGAAGATGAAGGAAAGCAGAAGAGAAGCCTAGGAAAAGTGGAGCCAGAACACTAAATTTCTGCTCATTTGCAGACATTCCATCTCTAAACTGTTTGTGATATATGATAGTTAGCTTTCTTTATTACATAACCAAATTCAGTATAGATTTACTACTACTCCCTGGTAGCTCTGCTGGTAAAGAATCTGCCTGCAGTGCAGGAGAGCCTAGTTTGATTCCTGGGTCAGGAAGATCCACTGGAGAATGGATAGGCTACCCACTCCAGTATTCTTGAGCTTCCTTGGTGGCTCAGTTGGTAAAGAATCTGCCTACAATGCAAGAGACCTGGGTTCCATCACTGGGTTGGGAAGACCCCCTGGAGAAGGGGATGGCTACCCACTCCAATATTCTGACCTGAAGAATTCCATGGACTGTATAGTCCATGAGGTCACAAAGAGTCAGACATGACTGAGCAACCTTCACTTCACTTCACTTCACTTCAAAGCCAATGCATTTTAATCCAAAGAAACATGGACACCCAGGCCAGGCTTTCTCAGAGGCCTTGAGCGGGTACAGTTCCCACAGAAATATCCACTGTGCCAAGTGGGTTTGGTAGACTTGAGGAACATGAGGAATAAAGAATATCCTAGGACATCCCAAGAGAAGAAAAGTGACAAAGAACAGATTCGCTTGAAGCACGAGTAGGGATGATTCTGGATGCAGCGTGAAGGTTGTCATTTTGATTGTCATCTAGTCTAGTGTGCACATATAGACTTGTGTTTGAGTCTAGTGCAAGTGCATTACAAAAACAAACAAAATATACTAATGACAATAATAGTCCTCCCCTTATCTGTGGTTTCACTTTCTGTGGTTTCAGTTATCCTCCATCAACCATGGTCCAAAAATATGAAAAGGAAAATTTCAGAGGTAAACAATGCATAAACTTTCAGTTATGCACCATCC
Organism: Aepyceros melampus; assembly: GCA_006408695.1. NCBI lineage: Eukaryota > Metazoa > Chordata > Mammalia > Artiodactyla > Bovidae > Aepyceros > Aepyceros melampus. The sequence continues at coordinate 23,575 of SJXQ01010542.1, read as the reverse complement.
TGAGCAGCATGATGGAGTCTCACGCCCTCCCACTCTGGCCCACTCTGTCCTCTCCAGGAAGTGAAGCATCCCTTTGTCCAGCGTTTTCCTCCCTTTAGTCACTTAGGAGCCATCCTGGTTATCATCAGATCAACTGTCCTGATATGAAAGTACTTGTATTCAAGTAACCTTTATTTTACTTAATAATGACTCCAATGCACAAGAGTACTGATGAAATCAGGTGTGCCAAAAAGAAGCCATAAAGTGTTTCCTTTAAGTGAAAAGGTGAAAGTTCTTGAAATAGAAAAGAAAAAATACACTAAGACTTATGATCAGAATGACTTTTCTATCTGTGAAATTGTGGAGGAGCAAAAAGAAGTTTGTGCTGGTTGTGCTATCATACCTCAAAATGTAGGATTTATAGCCACAGAGCATGATAAATGTACTTTTATTAATATCTTGTTATAATTACTCTATGTTGTTATTAGTTATCACTTAACAAGTACTCTTGCCTGGAAAATCCCATGGACAGAGGAGCCTGGTAGGCTGCAGTCCATGGGGTCGTGAAGAGTCGGACATGACTGAGTGACTTCACTTTCACTTTTCACTTTCATGCATTGGAGAAAGAAATGGCAACCCACTCCAGTGTTCTTGCCTGGAGAATCCCAGGGACGGGGGAGCCTGATGGGCTGCCGTTTCTGGGGTCGCACAGAGTTGGACACGACTGAAGCGACTTAGCAGCAGCAGTAGCAGCAACAAGTATCTCACTGTATCTAATTCACAAATTAAACTTTATCTTAGGCATGTATGTATAGAAAAAATACAATATACATAGGGTTAAGAACTATCCGAGGGTTCAGGCATCCACTGGGGCTTTTGGAACATATCCCCATGGATAACAGGGAACTAATCTTAATGGCATCCTGAGAGGTTCTAGTAGTCTGGTGCTATGACCTAGCCATGTCAGGAGACTAGAGTGAAGCCTCGTTGGAGGTAAGAGAGGTCTTTGAATTGTGGGTATTAAATGGGCACAAATGTCTCCCTGTTTGGAGCCAGGGACAACAATGATTGGGTATTAAAGGTCAGACAGATTCCAACTGTCTGTGCTGAGAACCAGGGCTTCCCAGGTGGCGCTAGTGGTAAAGAACCTGCCTGCCAAGGCAGGAGACATAAAACATGTGAGTTGGATCCCTGGGTCGGGAAGACCCCCAGGAGGAGAGCATGGCAACCCACTCCAGTATTCTTGGCTGGAGAATCCCATGACAGAGGAGGCTGGCAGGCTATGGTCCATAGGGTCTCTAAGAATCAGACACAACTGAAGCGACTTAGTACAGCACGCCCCTGCTGAGAAGGACTCAGGCATGAGAGACTCCCATGGTTAGTAAGCAGCGTCTGTTAGGGACTGGCTGGGGACAGGCAGCACCCATGCCACACACCTGACCTCCCAAATCCCTTTGAAGACCTCAGCCAACCACCACCTACATCACAGGGAGGATGAATTCCCTCCAACACATCATGTATTTTAAAATCTTGTTTTATTCTTTAAGCTCTTAAACAAGGATACACTTACAAAAGTGCACTGTCTCCAACCAATTCAGGCATTGCTGAACAATCCTTCAGGCACAAGAGCCATTCTCATCACATTTATTGTGCCTCGCCAATCCTCAACTTGACACTCCTCAACTTGCTCTTTCTTGAAAATCAACAGCACTCCACCTAGTGAATTTTACTTCAGAATTTTAGCATTATTGTTATTTTAGGATTTTTCTTGTCTTCCTGCTTTCATCCTAAAGATTTTAACCATGAGTAGCCTTGACGTACTTCAAAACTGCTTTTGTTCTTTCAGGGAGCTTTTGGAGAGGGTCCAACTTCACAGCGTCCCTATGAAATAAGGCCATGGATTTATCCTCCTCAAATATTTCTTGAGTACCTACTTTGTACTAGGTGCCATGGCAGGTACAAAGATGAATAAAGAAGGAAAAGAAAATATCACTTGTTGAGATTCTGCTGTGATATGTAATGTCCCCGTACCATGCCAGGGAATTGGAAGTGCTTCAGCTCATTTCATTCCCATAGCAACATCCCAAAGCTTCAGTCTCACAATTAGAGCTGAGGAAATTGAGACTCAGAGAGGTTACATGACTTGTCCAGTCATTCTTCTAGTGATTAGTGGAGTTGGCATTAGAATTATGTCTGTCTGACTTGTGGACAAAAATGTTGCCTGTCACATTGTTAAAAAAAAGGATGTTGGAGCCATCAAGCCTTCAACCAACTCAGTATCTATTGTGCACCCTAAGGTGATTGTGCACCCTAAAGAGATTCAGGATGGAGACAAACAGGACACTGGCCCTAGATAACTGAGGTGTATGTTAAAGGAATGATTTAAAGGAGCCCAGACTCTTACATCTTCCCATGCATAGAAAAGCACTGAATTCATTAACCTGAGAAGTCTGGTTTTCTCTAATTAGTAGTAACCTTTTGATGTTCCATCTATCTGGGTATTTTTGTTTGAACTTTTGTATGTTATGGCTCCTGGCTTACCCCCTCAGATCAGTTCGTCAGAGCTGTCTCCAGGGCTTAAAGTAAAGTCGCTCAGTCGTGTCCGACTCTTTGCGACCCCATGAACTGTAGCCTATCAGACTCCTCCGTCCATGGGATTTTCCAGGCAAGCATGCTGGAGTGGATTGCCATTTCCTTCTCCAGGAGATCTTCCCGATCCAGGAATCGAACCTGGGTCTCCCTCATTGCAGGCAGACGCTTTACCGTCTGAGCCACCAGGGTTTTTTTTTTTTGTAGGCTTAAGTCTTCAGTACATGTACTGAATAAATCATAATTCTCAGTTTTTAGGATGTGGACTTTTTTTCAGTCAACAGACTCAAAGCCCATAGTGTTTCAATGCACCAAGACAATGGACCAAATGAGAAGTGAGGCTCAAAGGAAAGGTCAAGGAGGAGTCCTGGGAAATTTGGAGCCAAACTATTTGCTAGTGAGTTGTACAAAATCAAGCCAGTTACTAACCTTTCTCAGCCTCAGCAGCCCAGTCAACATAGGCTAACACCTACCTTGCAAGGTTGTTTTGAGGATTAAAAATATTATGTATAAAAACAACTAACACACAGAACTAGCCTGCAAAGAATAACTACTGTTATTCACAGCTATGCAAAGAGTCAGACACAAGTGAGCACTAACACTTTCATGTGCTTTGTCTCTCAGTCACGTCCAACTCTTTGTGACCCCATGGACTGTAAACCTCCAGGCTCCTCTGTTCATGGAGATTCTCCAGGCAAGAATACTGGAGTGGTTGCATGGCGTCTTCCAGGGGATCTTCCCAATCCAGTGATCGAACCCAGGTTTCCCACATTGCAGGTTCCAGGGGCACATCCAAAAGACCGCTTGCTGGCACGAGGGAGCTCCCAAAGGGGGACTGGCACGGGGGCCCACAGGTCAGGGCCTCAGCACGAGCTCTCTTTCCCTCGTCCCTCTCTCGGGCAGCATGTCCTCCCCACATCCCCCAGCCCCTGGCCTCAGATGCAGAGGTGGAGGGACACCGTGTCTTTCAGAGCTATGCAAATTGCCATTTCTTATAAATATAGATATAGAAAACACTTTCATAGCTATGTAAATTACCATTTCTCAAAGAGACAGGAGCCATTTTCCTGCATACCAAGTTCTCAAGTTTATGGGTATAAATTCTAGAATCTAAGATAACAGGATTTTGCTATATGGCTTTGAGAAAGCCTGTGTTTGTCTCAAGAATCCCCAGAAAGTCTGTAAGAAGAGAAAAGCCCAAATAAGAGGTAAGTTCAGAGACTCATTTCCCACTCTCACATCCTTATTCAGGGTAGATATTGAGCAAGAATGCCAAGAGGACCCACCATTGTTGGAGCCTGCTTGTGAATGGTCTGGCCCCCTGGAGTAGCCATGGTCCATGAGAGGAAGGCCATTATTTAAACTGCCTGGAGTGTGTGTGTGCTCAATCATGTCAGAATCTTTGCGACCCCGTGAATTGTAGCCCACCAGGCTTCTATGTCCATGGGATTCTCCAGGCAAGAATACTGGAGCAAGACTGAACCCACATTTCTTGTGTCTCCAGCACTGGCAGGCAGATTCTTTTCCACTGAGCCTCCTGGGAAGCCCCAAACTGCCTGGAATCCTACCGCAAATCTTTACAGAAAAACAGACTCACATTGGATCAGGCTTTCATGGGTCTCCAGGGAACGCTGATTTTGTTTGTTAATGTCACAACAAATGTGTCCCTGAATGAGAGAATTGACAGGACACCTGTCTCTGCATTGAAACCTGATTAAAAGCAAGTCCAGCCCCTACATTCTCAGGAGTCTTCACAGTTTCTAAGCTGTTTAGTCCTTTGTGATTTAGTCATTTCTAAGGCAGGAAGGTTTCATCCTTGTTTTCTTCTAGGGATAATCTATCCACAGCACAGCATGAATACTTAAGGAACGGGCTGCCTCTCAAATAGAGACGATTGCCTAAGTGGAAGGACTTGATAGGAATGAAAACGTATCCCCATGATACAAAAACCCATCCCAACAAATAAGGATTTTTACCTACCTCCCGTCGCTGACACTGTGAATTCTCCTCTGGAGGCAGAGTGGCTGGCAGGCAGCACCCCAAACATTTTCACGAAAGAACTCCTCAAAAAGACGGTAGTAGTGAGGTGGTTGCGCAGCACTGTGAATATACTAAAAACCACTGAGTTGTAGACTTTAACGTGGTGACAATTATGTTACACAAATTTCAGAAATGGGATATTTCCTGCCATATCAGTCAATAAGAATGGCACAGTCCTCAGACTGTAGCCACCACAGATGGTGAGCTGGTGAGCCCTGAGGGAACTCAGGAAAGAAAGAATCCCTGCCATCTAGCAGCCATCAGACTACAGCCGCTCCCTAAGGTGAGCCCTGAGGAAACTCAGGATGAGACAGCAGAGGATACTGGCCCCAGATAGCTGAGGCACAGGTCAAAGGAACAATTTAGTAAGTCCAGACTCTTGAATGTTTCATACACAGAAAAGTACTAACTTCCTTAACTTGGGATATCTGGTTTTCTTTAATTAACAGTAATTTTTTGATGTTTCCAATTCCCTTCCTTTTGTTGCCAAAACTCCTAAATATTCTAGCTTCTCCCCTCACCTCCTCAGAGCAGTTTCTCAGCGCTATCTGAAACACTGTCTCCCAGGCTGCAGTCCTCATTTTGCCCCAAATAAAGCCTAACTTACAGTTCTCACATTGTGCAATTCTTTTTTCAACAATTATATCTCAAAAAACAATTTTTTTAAACATATTTTTAAAAATAGAGAAACAGCATTGGGAAACTTGTCCTTGGGAGGCTGGAGAGCCCAGACTCAATTACAGCTCTAAGTAGGGACTCATTGCACATTGCATTCTGTTCCACAATATATCTATACTTGTAATGTTTTAAGAGTTAAAGCTAGTTTAAATGATCAATCTTTATCCCCTCAGATATTTGAATAAAATTGATAACCCAGGAAGATCTGCCTTGGTTTCCTGGCTGTTTGGAGAACCTTGTGGCAGCACCACTTGCCCGTGGGCTTAAGAAGCATGAGAAGACAGCCAGGCTTACCAGGAGGTGATCCTAGATGTTAGCATCCCAGGATCTCAGGATGCTATACCAGTACTTACCAAAAAAATGTTGTCTGCTGTTCCAGTAAACAACAAATGCTGTCCACCATCAAGCCATCAGCCACTGCAGCCACCTCCAATGGTGCTCTATGAAAGGAATTCTGGATGAAGAAAAATGGGATCCTGGTCCTGGATAGTTAGGAAGCAAATCTAAGGAATAATTTCGATGAGTCCAAATTCTTATCTTTTCATATATACAGAAAAGCACTATTATTAACTTGAGATGTCTTTTGTGGTTAGCAGTAATCTTTCCATATTCAACTACGTTTGATTTTTTTTTTCAGCAAAAATTTCTATATATCCAGGCTCCTCTCTTACCTCTTTGAAACAATTTATCGGAGCTATCTGAGAGGCTGCCTTCCCAGTAGTCCTCAGTAAGGTCCCTGAATAAAACATAACCTGCAGCTTTTAGGTTTGCATTTTTTTGGTTGACAGTCCTAATGTGTGATTCTGTTCCCAGTGAATGCAAGTTTCTTCCTCTGTCACAAAAGGATTCAGAGACAAGGCAGAGAGATTAAGAAAGTAAAGTGAGAGTTTATTTAAGCAAGGATACACTCACAGAGGGAGTGCAGGCAGATAGATGAGGAGCTGGCCCCCTGGGTTTCTTTGGCAAGCTGGTCCTGAGGGGCATGCAAATGAAGGGACGGAATCTTCTCTGGGGAAGGAGGAGTTTGGATGTCTTATTCCTTGATTTTCATCCCAGCTCCATTTTCAAAGGGGAGGAGGGATTTCTGTCTTTATTTAGCTTAGATCAGAAGTGCCATTGCATCGGTGCATGAAGGGTACTTCTTACCTGTAAGGTTAATTTTATTGTAATAAGAGCATAATAAGCGACAGGTGACATTCAGAAGCTGGAGAATTCCAGGTGAAGCAAGAAAGAAAAGTTCCTCCATCCAGGAATGGAGCCCTGTGAGGCCAAGTTTAGGGTTGACTTCTGCAGATGAAAGGACCGTCCTTTCCTCATTGCAGGTTCAACCTGTACATCAAGAACAAACTAAATGCTTGTTTTCACAACAGTATTCACTCTAATAGATCAAATGATAAAAAGAAGTGATGATTCCAAAGAGAAGACTTAGAGGATCTGGGTCCATCCTCACCCACGAAACTGGAACTCAGCCTTCCTTCCTTCCTGTGCCAGTATGCAGAGGCCGAGGGCTGACCCTATAATCACAAGTGTGGAGGTGGTCACTGTCATGAGGAGAACAGCAGGAGCAGTACAGGGCTTAGCCTGGGCAGGCAAGGGGCCCTGTGTCTTCAGGTGCCTTCATTGACAGTTTCTAAGTCCCCTTCAGGGCCTGGAATTTGCTGGGGCCAGCAGCGCCATCTGACCAGGAGCCTCAGGCCCAGGCCCAGGACTCAGAGAACTCCATCCATCTCCCCCCTGCTCAGTGCTGACTCTCCACCCTGGAAGTGAGGATGCCCAGAGGGCTCTGGAGTGTGTGTCTATATGTCCCCAGGCCAGCAGCTGGCCCAGCAGCTCACCCTTCCTACTTAATGCAGTATTTCTCTGTGATGACATGCAAGATCGGGCCCTTAAAATGGTGCTCACATCCTGATCTGGGGGTGACACATTCTCCACAGAACAAGTTCAGGGCCACACCCTCCCCCTCCCCCATGTTCTCTGCCCATTTCCACCTCAGATCTACAACATCAGGCGGCAGCACATGTGACTTATCCTGCGTCCCTGCTGCTGGAGCCCAGGGAGGTCTCCCAAGCCCTCACAGGCTCTACGCACACATCCAGCAGTCCTCTGGGGGTGGTCTCACCCACAGCCTCTAAAACGTCTTCAGATCACCACCCTGCAACATCACCAGGTGCTTTACTTGACATCTCTTGCTCAGTCTTCAGCTGTAGAAGACAGATGGACATGCCTCTCACAATGTTCCTACCTTTCACTTCTCACTCTCCCCTTAGGTCCCTCACCCATCCTCCCGGCAGACAACATTGCCTATCAACATTGAAAGAGATCACATCCTAGGAGGGAAGTGATTCAAGCCTAAAAATGTCAAGAGAGGATGTGGTCTACCTTTAGGTTAAAAAAATTCCAAACGGTAAAGGCAACAAGACCAGAAAGCTATCACTCTCATTTTCTTATATGCTCTGGGTAAGATTTTTGTGCTCCTCCACCATGAAGCATGGGAATATTTGAGAGAGTCATTGAAAGCCAGGATTCACAGATAGCCTGATGCAGATGTTGACTGTGAGGGCTACTCCATTTCTTCTAAAGGATTCTTGCCCACCATAGTAGATATACCAGTCATCTAAATTAAATTTGCCCATTCCAGTACATTTTGGTTCACTGCTGGACTGGAAGAAACACATGCTGGAATCGAGATTGCTGGGAGAAATATCAATAACCTAAGATATGCAGATGACACCACCCTTATGGCAGAAAGTGAAGAGGAGCTAAAAAGCCTCTTGTTGAAAGTGAGACAGGAGAGTGAAAAAGTTGGCTTAAAGCTCAACATTCAGAAAACGAAGATCATGGCATCTGGCCCCATCACTTCATGGGAAAGAGATGGGGAAACAGTAGAAACAGTGTCAGATTTTGTTTTTTGGGGCTCCAAAATCACTTCAGATGGTGACTGCAGCCATGAAATTAAAAGGCGCTTACTCCTTGGAAGAAAAGTTATGACCAACCTAGATAGTATATTCAAAAGCAGAGACATTACTTTGCCGACTAAGGTCCGTCTAGTCAAGGCTATGGTTTTTCCAATGGTCACGTATGGATGTGAGAGTTGGACTGTGAAGAAGACTGAGTGCCGAAGAATTGATGCTTTTGAACTGTGGTGTTGGAGAAGACTCTTGAGAGTCCCTTGGACTGCAAGGAGATCCAACCAGTCCATTCTGAGGGAGATCAACCCTGGGATTTCTTTGGAAGGAATGATGCTAAAACTGAAGCTCCAGTACTTTGGTCACCTTATGCGAAGAGTTGACTCATTGGAAAAGACCCTGATGCTGGGAGGGATTGGGAGCAGGAGGAGAAGGGGACGACCGAGGATGAGATGGCTGGATGGCATCATGGACTCGATGGACCTGAGTCTGAGTGAACTCAGGGAGTTGGTGATGGACAGGGAGGCCTGGCGTGCTGCGATTCATGGGGTCACAAAGAGTCAGACACGACTGCACGACTGAACTGAACTGAACTGATTCCTAAAATGTTGATTTTCACTCTTGCCATCTCCTGTTTGACCACTTCCAACTTACTTTGAATCATGGACCTAACATTCTAGGTTCCTATGCAATATTGTTCTTTACAGCATTGGACTTTACTTCCATCACCAGTCACATTCACAACTGGGCATTGATTTCTCTTTGGCTCTGTCTCTTCATCCTTTCTGGAGTTATTTCTCCACTCTTCTCCAGGAGCATATTGGGCACCTACTGACCTAGGGAGTTCATCTTTCAGTGTCCTATCTTTTTGCCTTTCATACTGTTCATGGGATTCTCAAGGCAAGAATACTGAAGAGGTTTGCCATTGTTGTCATTCCCTCCTCTAGACAGTTCAGTTCAGTCTCTTAGTCGTGTCCGACTCTTTGCAACCCCATGAATCGCAGTACGTCAGGCCTCCCTGTCCACCACCAATTCCCGGAGTTCACTCAGACTCAAGTCCATTGAGTCCATGATGCCATCCAGCCATCTCATCCTCGGTTGTCCTCTTCATGCTAAAACTGAAGCTCCAGTACTTTGGCCACCTTATGCGAAGAGTTGACTCATTGGAAAAGACCCTGATGCTGGGAGGGATTGGGGGCAGGAGGAGAAAGGGGCGACCGAGGATGAGATGGCTGGATGGCATCACAGACTCAATGGACGTGAGTCTGAGTGAACTCCGGGAGTTGGTGGTGGACAGGGAGGCCTGGCGTACTGCGATTCATGGGGTCGCAAAGAGTCAGACACGACTGCGCGACTGAACTGAACTGAACTAATGCAAGTGTTCTTAATGACTTTCCAATTGGCCCTGAAGTTCTAGCATATGATTGCTTCACTCCTGGACTATGACTTTCGGTGGGAGGTGGAAGTTTTTCGGAAAATAAAACTGTGGAAAAATGACCTTTCCTTAACTTGAAGCTACTTTTAAAATCTGAGGGTCTGGACCAAAAGAAGAGGAATATCCAGTTGGAGTCAAAATGACAGAGAATAATGACTAACTCCAAAGATGGCTTCACTGAAGAGAAAGCATTTTAAGATGAAAGAAAAATCTTGTCAGAAGATCCCAGAAAAGATCTAATTTTCATTAGCAGTTAAAGTTATTCATGCAGAAGTGTATACAACAGAACACTGCTCTTTTTGACTTTATTTGTACTTTTTGGCCTGGGATATGGGTTTTAGGAGGACAGTGTCTGTACCAGCTTCATTAAAATAAACAAAATATTTGTATAAACTGTAAAAAAAAAAAAAAAGGTTCAAATAGATCCTTAATACCTCTTCCTAGAATTAGTCAATATCTTATAAGTTAAAAGGTCCTTCAAGTCTTCAGGCCCATAACAGAAGATTACATGGGCAAGGCCTCATTCCTACACTAACCCAGGTAACACTCCTATTTCACTGGTGAGAAAACCTAGGACTAGAGGTATAGGTTTATCCAGGACCTCGCAGCAATAAACAACAGTGATATCCCTAGACACTCTGTTATTCATAACCTTCATAGACAACTAACATCCATTCCCACCAGAAGTAAATTCTTTATATAATGATTTATTCAGTGCATTATTTATTATTCTAATTGGTGAAGCCAGCCGATAGCTTTTTGCCCTTAGAGCCTACTCCTTAAAAAAATTTTTTTTTTAAATTTTATTATTATTATTATATATATTTTTTTACTTTACAATATTGTATTGGTTTTGCCATACATCAACATGAATCTGCCATGGGTGTTAACTATACCTTTTTTTTTTCCAAAATGTTCATTGTAAAAGACAGCAAGTCTTCAGCATGTTGTATTTACTATCACCTTATAGACTGACTGAAATAATTGACAATTACTGAGTAACAGCCAAGCACTAACTTTGCTAGTCACTGGGAATACAGTAGTAAACACATGCTTAATGAGAAATAAATAGATTTTAGAGTAGAAAAATAATGTATGATCAAAAAATATAATAGAATCAATAACACAATGTTCATCTCATTCTCTGTTTTACATAGGGTGGTACTTTTGGCACAATGTTGTAACTTTTCTTTATTATCCTCCTCACTTTCCTTATGAAATCCTCAAAGACAGACAACATAACATTTACTTATATACCAATTGTCTTTCACTATGCCTATGTAAATATGTTTGATAAATAAAAGTTTACTGAATCCCCAGAGTAATTCTGCATTAGGAGTTTTTATGGAAATTGCTGCTGAAAATTAAGCACAAAAGAACAACAGAAAGTCACTAATCAGAAAATAGGTCTCCTAGAAACTCCCACTAAATCGCTGCTCAACAAAATGCCATTTAAAAGCAAAGGGATCATTATTCTAGTTATGTTGGGAAAGTTGAGATTTGATGGCGTTCATGATGTGGTTGGGTAAATCCTCAGGGCTGCTGAGTAGCTCTTAAGAGGCAACTGTAAAGCAAAGGGAACAACAACAGTGATGGGAGCTGAGTCATGTTAGCTTTCTACTGCAATCGGTCCTTACCTGAGTGATTCTCCACTAAGATGTAGCCCTAGAGATTGCTCCATTTTGTGAGTGATAATGAAACTCATTTGAAACTTTTTAATACTACATGCAGCTTGGGGAGAGCATGTTAATCAGCTCTCCTGTTCAAAGAGCTGAATCCCTGTGGACATAGAGAAAACAAGATCATGGTTATCAGTAGTTCAATTCTGTCATTATAATGAGATCTCTAGGGTCTTGTTTTCCTTCCAACTGTAAAGAGCAGCAGAAGTTGAAAATCGCTCTCCCTCTTGCTCTAGTTGTCAATAGTACTCACTGACCTCATCATGACCTTAAGAATCCCTTCAGATTTTCTGTAATCATCCAGAGGGAAACACATGAGTGAATGTAGCCATGTTTGAATATTACAAGAAAATAGAAATGGCCTAAGAGAAACTACTTTTCTCAATAGATCCAAACATTTCACGTTCTTCAGTTTTTTCAATCTATAATTTCATCTCTTCTTTCTGACCTCGTTTAGAACATAACTGTTAAGACAAATAAGTCACTTGTTCAGTGAAATAATTGGCAGGTTATATTTTCTTTTCACTTAGAAGACAAGAAGAAAGCAAATGACTCAAACAAAAGCCTACATTTCTTTTTGGTTGTTTGGATTTATCAATTTTATGTTCATATAAACAACTGCAAAATATTTAATCATACAAAGCAATGTACTATTACATCTAACCTTTTTCCAAACTTATTCACGCTGTTATCTTGAAAAATACCAAGAAGGAAATCAAGCTAATGTGTTTTCTTTTTTTAAAAAACCTAGCCATCTGTGTAAAACTATTTTTTGTTTACAAGTTCCATTTTAGCTTACAGAATCAAAGTGAAGTTCAATTTACAGGGAAATGAAAGTTTTTAGTATTATAGATTTTTGATCTCAGTTCTACAAATCATTTTTCTGCTTTCATTTTGAAAATCACATGTTTTCTCTATCTAAATGTCAAACTGAAAGAGCCAAAATTATTTACTTCCTACCAAATTCCTGGGTATTGTGAGGAAATAATGAGGTGATGAATTTAACTATGTGGTTACATTAATGTGGGTCAGAAAACTGGGCAGCGGTGGAGCTCTGGATCAAGTGATTCTGTTTTACAAAGCAAAATCATGGGCTCTATACCACATGTCTGCAACTGCTTCTAATAATTTTTATACTTTAGGGATGTGATGCAAACATTTGTATTCATTGGGAGGTTGCAATTGTTCTAGAGACTAACCTAAATATTAAACTACAGTCAAATTACTTTTATTCACTTCCAAAATTTTATTTAACCCTTTTCAATGTTAAGGTAACATATACTCATGGTTATATGTTATATTTGTATCAGTTATATAAACTTTTTTTAATTAAGAAGATTGAAAATCCACTTTCTTCAAACTCTCTAATTCTCTTTGCATATTTATGTAAACCATAGAAATGGGAATGCACTATATCTGAAATTTTGAAACTTTGAAAAGTTTATTTTATATACTTAAAATAACTATAGTTTAATAATACTTTTATTAATTTAAACATATTGTTTTAAATATAATTTAAATTTAATATAATTTTAGTATGTTAAATATAGTTAATACATATGTTTAAAATATTTAATACAGAATATGCTTAAAATATACTTAAATTTTGCCTTCCATGTCAATAAAACACACCAGGGTTTTTTTTCGTGTGTGATTTTTCTGTTACTTTACAACTCTGCAAACATTTATTTAACCACTATACAGCCAATAGTCTAGTGGTTTTCTCCACTTTTTTCAATTTTAGTCTGAATTTGGCAATAAGGAGTTCATGATCTGAGCCACAGTCAGCTCCCAGTCTTGTTTTTGCTGACTGTATAGAGCTTCTCCATCTTTGGCTGCAAAGAATATAATCAATCTGATTCAGGTGTTGACCATTTGGTGATGTCCATGTGTAGAGTCTTCTCTTGTGTTGTTGGAAGAGGGTGTTTGTTATGACCAGTGCATTCTCTTCGCAGGACTCTATTAGCCTTTGCCCTGCTTTGTTCTGTACCCCAAGGCTAAATTTGCCTGTTATTCCAGGTGTTTCTTGACTTCCTACTTTTGCATTCCAGTCCCCCATAATGAAGAGGACATCTTTTTTGGGTGTAGTTCTAAAAGGTCTTGTAGGTCTTCATAGAACTGTTCAGCTTCTTCAGCATTACTGGTCGGGGCATAGACTTGGATTACTGTGATATTGAATGGTTTGCCTTGGAAACAGAGATCATTCTGTTGTTTTTGAGATTGCATGCAAGTACTGCATTTCAGACTCTTTTGTTGACTATGATGGCTACTCTATTTCTTCTAAGGGATTCCTGCCCAAAGTAGAAGATATAATGGTCATCTGAGTTAAATTGACCCATTCCAGTCCACCTTAGTTCACTGATTCCTAGAATGTCGATGTTCACTCTTGTCATCTCCTGTTTGACCACTTCCAATTTGCCTTGATTCATGGACCTGACATTCCAGGTTCCTATACAATATTGCTCTTTACAGTATCGAACCTTGCTTCTATCACCAGTCCCTTCCACAACTGGGTATTGTTTTTGCTTTGGCTCCATTCATCCCTTCATTCTTTCTGGAGTTATTTCTCCACTGATCTCCAATAGCATATTTTGCACCTACCAACCTGGGGAGTTCATCTTTCAGTGTCCTATCTTTTTGACTTTTCATATTGTCCATGGGTTTCTCAAGGTAAGAATACTGAAGTGGTTTGACTTATGACTATACAGTAGAAGTGAGAAATAGATTTAAGGGACTAGATCTAATAGAGTGCCTGATGAACTATGGATGGAGGTTCATGACACTGTACAGGAGACAGGGATCAAGACTATCCCCAAGAAAAAGAAATGTTAAAAAGGAAAATGGTTGTCTGAGGAAGGCTTACAAATAGATGTGAAAAGAAGAGAGGAGAAAATCAAGGAAGAAAAGGAAAGATACACCCATTTGAGTGCAGAGTTCCAGAGAATAGCAAGGAGTGATAAGAAAGCCTTCCTCAGCGATCATTGCAAAGAAATAGAGGAAAACAATAGAATGGGAAAGACTAGAAATCTCTTCAAGAAAATCAGAGATACCAAGGGAACATTTCACACAAAGATGGGCTCAATAAAGGACAGAAATGGTAGGGCCCTATAGAAACAGAAGATATTAAGAAGAGGTGGCAAGAATACACAGAAGAACTGTACAAAAAAGATCTTCATGACCCAGATAATCATGATGCTGTGATCACTCACCTAGAGCCAGACATCCTGGAATGAGAAGTCAAGCGGGCCTTAGAAAGCATCACTATGAACAAAGCTAGTGGAGGTGATAGAATTCCAGTTGAGCTATTTCAAATCCTGAAAGACAATGCTGTGAAAGTGTTGCACTCAATATGCTAGCAAATTTGGAAAACTCAGCAGTGGCCACAGGACTGGAAAAGGTCAGTTTTCATTCCAATCCCAAAGAAAGGCAATGCCAAAGAATGTTCAAACTACTGCACAATTGCACTCATCTCACATGCTAGTAAAGTGATGCTTAAAATTCTCCAAGCCAGGCTTCAGCAATACGTGAACCATGAACTTCAAGATGTTCAAGCTAGATTTAGAAAAGGCAGAGAAACCAGAGATTAAATTGCCAACATCCACTGAAAAAGCAAGAGAGTTCCAGAAAATCATCAACTTCTGCTTTATTGACTATGCCAAAGCCTTTGACTGTGTGGATCACAATAAACTGTGGAAAATTCTGAAAGAGATGGGAATACCAGACCACCTGACCTGTCTTGAGAAATCTGTATGCAGGTCAGGTAGCAGCAGTTAGAACTGGACATGGAACAATAGACTGGTTCCAAATAGGAAAAGGAGTACGTCAAGGCTGTATATTGTCACCCTGCTTATTTAACTTATATGCAGACTACATCATGAGAAATGCTGGACTGGAAGAAACACAAACTGGAATCAAGATTGATGGGAGAAAATATCAATAACCTCAGATATGCAGATGACACCACCCTTATGGCAGAAAGTGAAGAGGAACTAAAGAGCCTCTTGATGAAAGTGAGAGAGGAGAGTGAAAAAGTTGGCTTAAAGCTCAACATTCAGAAAACGAAGATCATGGCATCCGGTCCCATCACTTCATGGGAAATAGATGGGGAAACAGTGGAAACAGTGTCAGACTTTTATTTTTCTGGGCTCCAAAATCACTGCAGTTGGTGACTGCAGCCATGAAATTAAAAGATGCTTACTACTTGGAAGAAAAGTTATGACCAACCTAGATAGCATATTCAAAAGCAGAGATATTACTTTGCCGACTAAGGTCCGTCTAGTCAAGGCTATGGTTTTTCCAGTAGTCATGTATGGATGTGAGAGTTGGACTGTAAAGAAGGCTAAGCACTGAAGAATTGATGCTTTTTAACTGTGGTGTTGGAGAAGATCTTGAGAGTCCTTTGGACTGCAAGGAGATCCAACCAGTCCATTCTGCTGAAGTTCAGCCCTGGGATTTCTTTGGAAGGAATGATGCTAAAGCTGAAGCTCCAGTACTTTGGCCACCTGATGCAAAGAGTTGACTCATTGGAAAAGACTCTGATGCTGGGAGGGATTGGGGGCAGGAGGAGAAGGGGACGACCGAGGATGAGATGGCTGGATGGCATCACTGACTAGATGGACGCGAGTGAACTCGAGTGAACTCTGAGTGAACTCTGGGAGTTGGTGATGGACAGGGAGGCCTGGCATGCTGCGATTCATGGGGTTGCAAAGAGTCGGACACAACTGAGCGACTGAACTGAACTGATGCAGATAACACCACCCTTATGGCAGAAAGTGGAGAAGAACTAAAAAGCCTCTTGATGAACATGAAAGAGGAGAGTGAAAAGGTTGGCTTGAAGCTCAACATTCAGAAAACGAAGATCATGGCATCTGGCCCCATCACTTCATGGGAAATAGATGGGGAAACACTAGAAACAGTGTCAGACTTTCTTTTTCTGGGCTCCAAAATCACTGCAGATGGTGACTGCAGCCATGAAATTCAAAGGCGCTTACTCCTTGAAAGAAAAGTCATGACCAACCTAGATAGTATATTCCAAAGCAGAGACATTACTTTGCCGACTAAGGTCCGTCTAGTCAAGGCTATGGTTTTTCCTGTGGTCATGTATGGATGTGAGAGTTGGACTGTGAAGAAGGCTGAGCGCTGAAGAATTGATGCTTTTGAACTGTGGTATTGGAGAAGACTCTTGAGAGTCCCTTGGACTGCAAGGAAATCCAACCAGTTCATCCTAAAGGAGATCAGTCCTGGGTGTTCATTGGAAGGACTGATGTTGAAGCTGAAACTTCAAAACTTTGGCCACCTGATGCAAAGAGCTGACTCATTGGGAAAGACCCTGATGCTGAGAAAGATTGAGAGTAGGAGGAGAAGGGGACGACAGAGGATGAGATGGCTGGATGGCGTCACCGACTCAATGGACATGGGTTTGGGTGGATTCCGTGAGTTGATGATGGACAGGGAGGCCTAGAGTGCTGAGGTTCATGGGGTTGCAAATAGTCAGACACCACTGAGCCACTGAACTTAAGTGAACTGAACTGAACTGATTTAGCCAATGGACATTTAGTCTGTTTCCTTTTTTAGCTCCAATGTAACTGTGCTACAAAGAACTTTATGTATACATATAAAGGCAATTGGAATGGTTAATCCCATGAAGTGAAATTAATGAATCAAAGATCTGTAATTTGGCAAAATCATCCTCCAAAAATTTAAACCAAATGCAAGGTATGAGTGCCATTTTGTTATATCTTCACAAACTTTGAATGTTACCAAGCTGAAAAGTATTTGCAATACAATCAGAGAAAAGTAATCTCTCATTGTTTTGATTGTAGTTATTTAAATATAGAAGTTCCTCTTCATGCTCACTGTCTTGTCATGGCAAAGGGGTTTGTAAAACTCGATGAAGCTATGAGCCATGCTGTGACTAAACCACTGCCACCACCACCAATGAGTTTTAAATAACTTCAGGTTGGGGAAAATATGTAAGCTCTAATGGGTCACATCAGTGACTATGCTGCTGCTGCTAAGTCACTTCAGTTGTGTCCGACTCTGTGTGACCCCATAGACGGCAGCCCACCAGGCTCCCCTGTCCCTGGGACTCTCCAGGCAAGAACACTGGAGTGGGTTGCCATTTCCTTCTCCAATGCATGAAAGTGAAAAGTGAAAGTGAAATTGCTCAGTCTTGTCCAACTCTCGACTCCCGGCAACCCCATGGACTGCAGTGACTATGATTAGTGCTTATTCTCAGGTTTTGCACCATTCTTAGGGGAATTGTTTAGGCTCTCATTTCACTGACTGTGGAAATGATGTTATCATTTTGGGGGTTTGGAGTAGGGGGAGCCACAATTTTATCATCCTCAAAAGATAATCAATGTGGTTTCCATGTTTCCTTTGAATACAATTTAAAGAACACAATTCAATAAAATCTCATATATTTATTCTATATTTACTGTATTCCAGTAACTTTACCAATCTAAGTAAAAACAAAAGTTATAAGTCAAGTGACAAAAAGAAACATAACATGCTTTTTTGTATTATCTTTTTAAAAACTGATTAAAACAGAAAAAAATTAGACTTTCAAATTCTTTCCTTAGACAAAAGACTAAGTCTCATTTCAATTTAAGAATAAAAAGTTTCCCCAAAGCTGTTCATATTTGCACTATGTTGCCAAGCTTGATTTTTTTTGCCCCAGCAAATACCAGGAATACTTTTCCACAGAAATAAAGGTTCAAATTGTGAGGATATGGACAATTGTGGTCCCAGTCAGAAAGCAAGAAAAGAACCTAAGAGTTTTGATTCTCAATCATCTGCTATTATTGCAAGATTACCCCTAAGAATACTCTCTATTCCCTTTGATAGCCCAGCTAATTACCCAGAAGAGTGTCAGTCCCCGTGGTCTCAATAAGAAAGTATGTTATGCCTACTTTCAGGCACCATTTTTGATGCTAAGAAATTAGTCCTCTGGTTGTTTTTTTTTTTTTCCCAATCTGGGTCTACAAGAGTGTCCTCAGCTGCACTGTTTATCTTCTGGGGGCTTTAGCTGACAGCTCCCGAAGGCTTCCTGCAGTCTGGGTATTTGGCCCAAATGGCAGGCAGACAGAGGAATACTAATGCTATTTTCTGTTTCAATTGCCTCTTTTCTCCATAATTTAACTACCATATGACACTTATTCCACTTTGCCTTTTCTATGAGGTAGTATACCATTACTCCATCACTTTACTCAAATTATAAGAAACGGAATTCACATAGCCTTTACAACTCTTACCTTCAGGAAGAAACAAGACTCCAAAGCATGAGAGACAATTTGGAGCTCAATTGTCATCCTCTTTCTTGACAAAGTTAAGATCTTTGTAACCACTTCTATATAATTTCTGGTGCATTAGTCTCATATCACCCTATTGTTACTTTCTACCTATATTAACTGCATAATCTCCATAAAATCCCAGATAACAAATCCCAACCAGGGGGAAAAAAATATTAATATGTGGTTTCCCTAGATCAGTTGGGAAAGCTGAAAACAGGTAAGCCTAAATAACTAGGAAAAATTAAGAAAAGATTTCTTTCTTTCACTTTGGTATACTGTATTTGGCTGTGGAAAATAAATTTGCTATAATAACTTTGAAGTTGAGAAGTTTTCAACAAAAATAAGCTTTTTATTAGAAAATCAAAATATTTGTGGCTATGATATGTGCTACCCTGCTTTATTTTTTCCAAGCCTGCTGCTGCTGCTAAGTCGCTTCAGTCGTGTCCAACCTCTACTAGTTGAATATATTATTATTAATTGTCTTGATCCCCTAAATCACACAGCAATCTAGATATTTATAATATTCATTTAATACCTTTACTCTTGTTATTTATGCCTAAGTTATCAAAGAATCAATAGGACTAAGAGTTCGAGGTGTGTTTCTTCTGTGCCCACTGTTCTGTTTTTTTTTTCACATTTGTCTCCTTTTCATGGAAATCCCTCAGAAATCACCCAACTAAAAATTAAAAAAAAAAATTCAACATTTCTATTTTCTTAGGTAAGCATGTGTTTGATGCCACAGAATAATTAAATTTCTCATTTTGTTCTTCTGTGGATACACTCTTTACAGGAGGAACTCTTTAGATAATATTTTTTAAAAATTTTACCATACTTCCCTTACACAGGGTATATAGTTTTTATGACAATAACACTAGTTAATGGCATTATAAATTGTGGTAGAAAAAAAATTATGGTAGACACAGATTTTGAGTTTTCAGATAGCTGAATTTTAGGAACTCTTAAAATTTTACTTTTAACAGTTTTTTTTTAAAAACAAAACATAATTTTATTTTTCTTCATAATCATCAAGAAGAAAATGTGGGCATTTTTAACAAGAAATCAGAAGAAGTTACTTTCATACTTAAAGTAAATATACTCTTAATTTAAATTTTCTTTCAATTGTAATTGTTTAAAAAAAATAATTGTGATATTTAGTTTCATTATTACTCTAATGCTCTTTATTCCAAATAAAAATCTGTCTTTTATGGATTCAAGACTCTCTTTATTCTTCTTAGCCATATTAGGGTCAATCTTTTTTTTTTTTTTTTTTTTTACTTTTAAAGTTACTCTATGTACTGCACTATCTTTCCTTTTTTCTCCATTCATCCTGATCCCCATGCACTTCTTTTCTGCAAGATAATCATGTGGTTCTGATGTTTCTAAAAGCCTAAGAGATGATACCCAAAGTTGTCATTTTATTACTGGATAGAATGTCCTCTCTGATCCTAGAAATTTATATTGCAGATCTATTTCTTTCAAAGAAATTAATGATAGAGATCTAAGTTGACAGCATTTTGTGGGAAGAACTGGGATGTTTAGCAGATACAATAATAATCTAAGTGAAAATGATGACACTATGAAGTAAATACATACTTAAACAACATTAATAAGATTATAATAGTTAGATCATGGTAGGCAGCTTTTTTGTGATTTTCAAATCATGTCTTGGATACTGAGATTAGTCCTGGTTGTCAGATTTTCAGAAGGTCATTGACAACATTTAGGGTATTTGGAAGATATCTACTAAGGTGATAATATACCTGATAACCTTGTTATAAGACCTGTTAAAGGAAACTGAATGCTTTGGTCTAAAGCAAATTTAGGTGTGGTAACTCGTTTAAAATATTTTAATGATGGTCATATTAAGAGACATTAAGATATGATATATGCTCAATAAGATTAAAATACTTTGTCTTATAAATAAGGGGAAATTTACTACTTGATAAAAGTTATTGATTTTCACTCTGAATTTTCCAACAATGAAATAATCTGCCTATGTGTTTGAACAAATGATAAATTATGTGCCTGGGCAGAAGCTATTCAAATATTGAATGGGCTGTAAGACTTGGTGTCTTACATGTTCCTTAAAAATCCTGGTTTTCAACGGTTTTCAGAAAATAAAGATTAAGTATCCTCTGTTTCATTCTTACCAGTTATACAGATGATATGAAAAGAAGGCAATGGAAAAATCCAATGACAGCTCAGAGTATGGTTTTATCTTAGTGGGCTTCTCTGATCGTCCCAAGCTGGAGATGGTGCTCTTCATAGTAAATTTTACCCTGTACTCAGTGGCTGTCCTGGGAAATTCAGCCATAATCCTTGTGTGTATATTAGACTCTCGACTTCATACGCCAATGTACTTCTTTCTGGCAAATCTTTCCTTTTTAGATCTCTGCTTCAGTACTAGCTGTGTCCCCCAGATGCTGGTTAACCTTTGGGGCCCTGATAAGACCATCAGCTATGCGGGCTGTGTTGTCCAGCTCTTCTCTTTCCTTTCTGTTGGAGGAGTTGAGTGCCTCCTTCTGGCTGTCATGGCCTATGACCGCTATGCTGCAGTCTGCAAGCCCTTGCATTATACGGTCATTATGCACCCCCAGCTGTGCTTACGGCTGGTGGCTGTCGCCTGGGGAAGTGGACTGGTCAATCCATCGTCATGTCCCCACTGACAATGACTCTCTCCAGATGTGGTCAGCGACGAGTTAACCATTTCCTCTGTGAAATGCCGGCCCTGATCAAGATGGCTTGTGTGGACGCTCGCGCAGTGGAAATGCTGGCCTTCACCTTTGCCGTTCTCATTGTCCTACTGCCCCTCACTCTTATTCTTGTCTCCTACGCCTACATCGCAGCAGCTGTGCTGAGGATCAAGTCAGCTGCTGGGCGCCGGAAGGCCTTCAATACCTGTAGCTCCCACCTCACGGTGGTCTCCTTGTTCTATGGGAGCATCATCTATATGTATATGCAGCCAGGAAACAGCGCTTCCCAAGACCAAGGCAAGTTTCTCACCCTCTTCTACAACCTGGTGACTCCCATGTTGAATCCACTCATCTACACCTTAAGGAATAAGGAAGTGAAAGGGGCTCTGAAAAAGGTTTTGGGGAGGCAACAATGAAATATAGAGGGATGCTAAATTATAATGTCCTAGGAAATTTTTTCCTCAAACATTACTGTTTATTTTGTGCTTAAGATAACTTTAGCCAATGTATCAAACATTCTTGAATTTGTTTTTTAAATGTGAATAAATACACTGAAGTGTATCCAGAGTCAAGGTGAATCAACCCAAAACCTTAGGTACACACAATATGGATGTACCTTTATTGTCTGAGGCACCAGGGAAGCCCACTATATATCCTAATTTATAAAACTGAGTAGCTAGTTTCAAGCCTCTTAATAAAAACTTTGTAGCTATTTTCATCCTGATTTTTTAAATGGCAAAACTATTCCCTGGTGGGTCAGATGGTAAAGATTCTGCCTGCAATGTGGGAGACCCGGTTGGATCCCTGGGTCGGGAAGATCCCCTAGAGTAGGAAATGGCAACCCGCTCCAGTATTCTTGCCTGGGAAATCCCATGGACAGAGGAGCCTGGCGGACTACAGTCCTAGAGGTCGCAAAATGTCGTAAACGACTGAGAGACTAACACTACTACTACTACGGTCTATAGCTCCTATGTAATGAGCCTGAGTCACAGACAAAATAACCGGAATTCTGAAGTGTGTATACATATCTGAACCTTTTCCATTATCCACGAACAGTGCCTTTGTTAGAATGGTGCGTGTAGGGGTGACCTAATAACCAGCTCCAGCCTGTACATTTGTACATTCTTTCATCATGCTGATATGCCGTAGACTCCATGTGAGCATTCTCACCATTCTCTGTAATGTTTCTTTATTATTAAGATGATGACATCACCCCTTCCCACACTGCCCTGTGCAAATGCCCGGCCAAATCCTTCCCGTGCTCCAGTGGTCAACTCTAATATGAGGTGTGTGTGTGCTTCCTGGCTCAATCATATCTGACTCTTTGTGACCCCATGGACTATAGCCCACCAGGCTGTTCTGTCCATGGAATTCTCCAGGCAAAAACACTGGAATGGGTTATCATGCCTTCTTCCAGGGGATCTTCCCAACCCAGGGATCAAAACCAGGTTTCCCGCATTGCAGGCAGATTCTTTAATATTTGTAAAATTATCTGGGCTTCTTTGTCACTTCCTGTAAACTATTGTATTTTTATACAATGAAATGACCATTCTTCTAGTTAATTTTATTATATTTAGGTTTCTTATGTTTCCTATTAGATTGTAAGTTCCTTGATGATAGGGCTATTTATTTTTTATTCTTTCTTAGCACCATTCCAAGTACTGAGTTGCTAATAAAAATCTTATTTTTGGTGAAAACTTCAAAGTTCTTTCCAATTTCTTTCCACTGGTGTATTTTATTGTATTAGGAGATCATTTTTTTAAAAATTGTTATTCAAAGACTCTATAATATGAAACTATCCATCATCATTATGAGGCTTATTGAAAATAATATTTATCAACTTGAGGAAGGCACAAAATTCCACACACATAGCTATTCATATCCATTCTGTGTGAAATTAAATATCACAATTTAAATTGATAAGAAAATTTAAATTAAAAGTATGTTTACTTTTTAAACATAAAAAGTAGTTTCTTTTTTTCTGGTTTCTTGTTTAAATGCTATGTTTTCAAGAGGGAGGGAATATATGTAAACTCAGCAGTGGCCACAGGACTGGAAAACGTCAGTTTTCATCCCAATTCCAAAGAAAGGCAATGCCAAAGAATGCTCAAACTACCGCACAATTGCACTCATCTCACATGCTAGTAAAGTAATGCTCAAAATTCTCCAAGCCAGACTTCAGCAATACGTGAACTGTAAACTCCCTGATGTTCAAGCTGGTTTTAGAAAAGGCAGAGGAACCAGAGATCAAATTGCCAACATCCGCTGGATCATGGAAAAA
>SJXQ01010541.1:30928-67719 GCA_006408695.1 Aepyceros melampus | reverse complement strand
TTTTTTGCAGGGTAATAGGTTATAAAAATGAAAATTAAAGGAGTAATGGGGTACTTAAAATTTTTTAAAAAATTTAAAAAACAATAATGGTAAAAATATATCTAGGAATTTCTCTGGAGCTGTTGCAGACAGTATGGAATCAGTTCATTTTCAGATAGTTCCTTAATCAGGCTTATACTTCTTCTCAAGATCTGTAGGCCCCTTCCCATGTTGTCAGTGCTAACTACAGGGTTTTAATCTATTGCATCTGTCATTTCCAAAGCGGTTCCCTCTGTTTATTTCAGCTTTTTCTGTTTGCTGGTCTCTTCAGTGTCTAATTGCTGTGGGGGCGATGGTGGTCCTTTTTTAGGCTCACTTGTTCAGTGGTGCCGTGGGGAGGGAGGAACACTGCAAACAAATATCACTGGTGTGTGTGGGGAGTGCTCACAGAGTTTCAGCTGCACTGGGTTTGCCCCCGCTCATGGCATGTATGCTTTCATGATCTACACTTCTCAGGCTCTAGGTTGCTCTGCCGGGGGACTATCTGAGGTGGGCCCTGGTTGTGTGCAGTTCCCAGGTCTAAGCTGCTCAGGTTCAGGTTCTTGGGTACTCATCAAAGGCGCAGACTCGGTTTGGCCTGTGTTTTGTGCCTTTCCCAGGTCGGAGCAGCTCAGGTGACCAGGTGCTTGGTGAGCGTAGTCACCCCCAGGTGAGGGGTGTGTCTGATCGCCTACCCCCTCCCAGCTGCTCAGTTTTCTGGGTGTACGATGGGCATGCCTTCTCAGGTATGCCATGTGTCTCTTCTGGGGAGCTGATCTCTGGCTGTGACCCTCCTGGTGGATGTCAGCCATCCAAAATCCCAAGAATTCTTGGTTAGCAACAAAGCCTGCTTGCAGTTTGGTAGAGGATGCCTCTCAGGGGCTGCAATTGCCCATTTCTGGCTCTGGCTGCCCCCGCCTGCCTGTCTGCAGAGGGGGATGGGCCAGTCCGCAGCTGGCTAGCTCTGCTCAGTCCTTTGTTCTGTGAGCAGACCTGGCAGTGTCTTAGGTTAAGGCTTTTTGCTGGATAGTTCTCTCTCTCTCTCTCTCTTTATTTTTATTTTTATCTCTCTCTGACTATCTCACAGTCTGGGTTGCTATCTCAGGTTAGTTCCCTCAGATTTCCCTTGGGGCATGCAGGTCCTGTCCTTACCCTAAGCAATGCAGCCCACACTTCCTTGTCCAGCCCCCGCTTGCTAGTGGTGGATGCGACCTGGGCTGCTTTTCCATTGGGAGTTGCCATTAGGCACGTAATCTGTGGGTTTTATTTATTTGTTTATTTTTCCTCCTGGTTATGTTAACCTATGAGATTCCAAGACTTGTCACAGACCTGACAGTGAGAATGTTCCTGGTGTTTGGAAACTTCTCTCTTTTTTTAAGACTCCCTTCCTGGGACAGATCTCCATCTGTACCTCTTTTGTCTCTCTTTTTATCTTTATATTTTGTCCTACCTCTTTTCAAAGACAATGGGCTGCCTTTCTGGGTACCTGATGCCCTCTGCCAGCATTCAGAAGTTGTTTTGTGGAATTTGCTCAGCGTTCTAAACTTTCTTTCGATGGATTTGTGGGAGGAAAAGTGGTCTCCTTGTCCTATTCCTCTGCCATCTGAGGACCGCCCCTAATTTGTACTTACCTAAAATATTCCACCACAAACCTTCCAGATCAATAGCTGTTTCTTGTATTAATATTACATTTTAAAATTCAATGTTCTTACCCATGTAAAATGTATTGAGTGTAAATTGGGAAGCGCTGACTTTACAGTTTAACTTTTCCACGATTATCTAGTTTTCCCACAGCATTAATCTTAGTACTGTATTCAGTTCTGTCAGTTTTTGATCCAAAACCATATGGTTTTAAATTAGTAGTTTTATAATTCCACTTTAGTATACCCTATGAGAAGTATCTCTCATTACTGTTTAATTTCGTTTTGTGGATGAACACCCTAAAACTTACACAGGTGACTATGTAAGTTTAAATTCATTTTAAGCTAAATATAATGTGCTTCAAAACCACCCATGGCTAGTGGTGGCCATCTTCTGCAGCATAGATATAGACCATTTCTAATGTAAATGAAATAAAAACCAACATCTTAAATGCATTATCTTGTTGTACAGAAATGGGGATATATGCATTGATTCAGTTCAGTTCAGTTCAGTCACTCAGTTGTATCCAACTCTTTGCAACCTCATGAACCACAGCACGCCAGGCCTCCCTGTCCATCACCAACTCCTGGAGTTTATCCAGACTTATGTCCATTGAGTCAGTGATACCATCCAATCATCTTATCTTCTGTCTTCCCCTTCTTCTGTTGCCTTCAATCTTTCTCAACATCAGGATCTTTTCAAATGAATCAGCTCTTCGCTTTAGGGGCCAAAATATTGGAGTTTCAGCTTTAACATCGGTCCTTCCAATGAATACAACTGTGTGGTAGTTTGAGCATTCTTTGGCATTGCCTTTCTTTGGGATTGGAATGAAAACTGACCTTTTCCAGTCCTGTGGCCACTGCTGAGTTTTCCAAATTAGCTGGCATATTGAGTGCAGCATATACACAGCATCATCTTTTAGGATTTGATATAGCTCAAATGGAATTCCATCACCTCCACTAGCCTTGTTCATAGTGATGCTTTCTAAGGCCCACTTGACTTCACATTCCAGGATGTCTGGTTCTAGATGAGTGATCACACCATCGTGATTATCTGGGTTGTGAAGCTTTTTTTTATACAGTTCTTCTATGTATTCTTGCCACTTCTTCTTAATATCTTCTGCTTCTGTTAGGTCCATACCATTTCCGTCCTTTATCTAGCCCATCTGCATGAAATGTTCCCTTGGTATCTCTGATTTTCTTGAAGAGATCTCTAGTCTTTCTCATTCTGTTATTTTCTTCTATTTCTTTGCATTAATCACTGAGGAAGGCTTTCTTATTTCTCCTCGCTATTCTTTGGAACTCTGCATTCAGATGCTTATATCTTTCCTTTTCTCCTTTGCTTTTCACTTCTCTTATTTTCACAGCTATTTGTAAGGCCTCCTCAGACAGACATTTTGCTTTTTTGCATTTCTTTTCCATGCGGATGGTCTTGATTCCTATCTCCTGTACAATGTCATGAACCTCTGTCCTTAGTTCATCAGGCACTGTTTATCAGATCTAGGCCCTTAAATCTATTTCTCACTTCCACTGTATAATTATAAGGGATTTGATTTAGGTCATACCTGAATGGTCTAGTGGTTTTCCCTACTTTCTTCAATTTCAGTCTGAATTTGGCAATAAGGGGTTCATGATCTGAGTCACAGTCAGCTCCCAGTCTTGTTTTTGCTGTATAGAACTTCTGCATCTTTGGCTGCAAAGAATATAATCAATCTGATTTCGGTGTTGACCATCTGCTGATATCGATGGTAGAGTCTTCTTTTGTGTTGTTGGAAGAGGGTGTTTGCTATGACCAGTACATTCTCTTGGCAAAATTCTATTAGCCTCTACCCTGCTTCATTCTGTACTCCATGGCAAAATTTTTCTATTACTCCAGGTATTTCTTGACTTCCTGCTTTTGCATTCCATTCCCCTATAATGAAAAGGACATCTTTTTTGGGTGTTAGTTCTTAAAGGTCTTGTAGATCTTCATAGAACCTTTAAACTTCAGCTTCTTCAGCATTACTGGTCTTTGCATAGACTTGGATTACTGAGATATCGAATGGTTTGCCTTGGAAATGAACAGAGATAATTCTGTCATTTTTGAGATTGCATCCAAGTACTGCTGGGAGGGATTGGGGGCAGGAGGAGAAGGGGACGACCGAGGACGAGATGGCTGGATGGCATCACGGACTCAATGGACGTGAGTCTGAGTGAACTCTGGGAGTTGGTGATGGATAGGGAGGCCTGGCGTGCTGCGATTCATGGGGTCGCAAAGAGTCGGACACAACTGAGCGACTGAACGAAATGGAACTGCATTTCAGACTCTTTTGTTGACTATAATGGCTACTGCATTTCTTCTAAGGGATTCTTGCCTGCAGTAGTAGATATAATGGTCATCTGAGTTAAATTCACCCATTCCACTCCATCTTAGTTCACTGATTTCTAGAAGGTCAGTGTTCACTCTTGCCATCTCCTGTTTGACCACTTCCAATTTGCCTTGATTTATGGACCTAACGTTCCAGGTTCCTATGCAATATTGCTCTTTGTAGCATCTGACCTTGCTTCTATCACTGGTCCCATCCACAACTGGGTGCTATTTTTGCTTTGATTGTATCCCTTCATTATTTCTGGAGTTATTTCTCCACTGATCTCCAGTAACATATTGGGCACCTACCCACCCGGTAGTTCATCTTTCAGTGTCCTATCTTTTTGCCTTTCATACTGTTCATGGGGTTCTCAAGGCAAGAATACTGAAGTGGTTTTCCATTCCCTTCTCCAGTGGACCACATCTGTCAGACCTCTCCAACATGACCCATCCATCTTGGGTGGCCCCACACTGCATGGCTTAGTTTCATTGAGTTAGACAAGCTGTGATCTCTTTGATCGAATTAGCTAGTTGTCTGTGACTGTAGTTTCAGTTTGTCTGCCCTCTGATGCCCTCTCTCTGCGCCTACCATCTTACTTGGCTTTCTCTTACCTTGGACATGGAGTATCTCTTCACTGCTGCTCCAGCAAAGCACAGCCACTGCTCCTTACCTTGGACATGGGGTAGTTCCTCTCGGCCGCCATCTCTGAGCTTGAAGGTGGCAAAGCTCCTGTCAGCCGCCGTCCCTGACCTTAGACATGGGGTAGCTCCTCTCAGCCACTCCTGTGCTGTTGCGCCTATTCAAAGCTTTGCTAAATCCCTCAGCAGCACTGTATAGCTTTATTTCATAGCTTCTTGAAGGTACTTTTTTTGTTGTTATTCAAAGACCAGGTGCTATCTGACTTTTAGATGTGAAAGAATTAAAAGTGTAGAGAAATTGAGGGCTTCACTAGGAGCCCACAAGTGCATTCATATTTACCTTGCTGCATATTTTCCTTGATATTTTACTTACATAAATATCACTTGCTCATCCTAAGGGGTGAGATACTGGCAAGATGCAGGAGCAGACATGTGGTGGTCTCCAAGGCCAGCCATCCCTCCTACCCAGTGTGATCTACTGCTCGGGCCTGGCTTTCCCCGCTGAGCAGCTCTGTGCTCTGGGGCTGGGCTGGGCTGGGCTACACTGGGCTAGACTGGACTGAGCTGGCTGGGAGTGGGCTTTCTGGCTTGAAGTGTGGATGTGTGGGTAGGCAAGGCAGAGTGTCTCTGCTCAAGGAATTGTTCTGATGACTGAGGAAAACCATGTGCATGAAGCTTTTATGCTTCCTTTTGTAAAGTCCAACACCTGGTCCTGTGAAGAATCTTCTCAGATTTCTAAAAACACTTTCTGGATATTTTTTGATAATTTTGGTGAGATGTGAGGATCAACTTGTCCCCTCCTCCACCACCCACAAACACTCCATATGATTCCATATGCTTGGTATCTCTTGAGCTCAACTCTGATCCATTGTCTATGTCAATACCCATGTTTCCTTGATACCTGAACTGTGGACAATTTGCCATGACCAGTGCCCCTCATTCCTTGCTTCTGTGGCTAGTTTCATGAATTTTCTCACCAGTGTATTGTTGAAGCAGAGTTCACACTGTTTGGTACATAAATCCTTTGGCCTCTCCTGCCTCCAGAGCAGAACTCCAGTTGAGAGCCATGGACTCTGGGCCGTCTGTATGCCCAGCAGGGCCAGGCATGTTTGTTTTCTCCTTTCAAGCCCTCGTGTGTATACACGAGTCTCCGTTTTTGTCCTGGACACATGTGAGCTGGCTCCTTGCTGGGGCTGTACATCCTTTCTTCCAGTTGTTAAGGGCTGCTCTCTAAACTTTATGCTGAGTCTTCTTCTGTCAGCCCCACTTTGTGGGACCATCTTTCAAATTTCCAGGGAGATTCACTTGATGTTCTTGAGTTTTCAGGGAGGTAATCTTATCTTTTCCATGGGAGGTATTTGAAGACCTCGACCTGGAGAAAAGCCATCTCTTCACGAACAGGAGGGGCTGAATGTGGCCACCCAGCAAGTCAGGCAGCAGCCCTGCTGGGGGAGTTTCCAGACCCCTGCACTGCCTCCTCTCCATGGCCCTGGGTTTGTAGCTGCTTAGCTGACCAGATAGAGATCTCCCATGAGATTGGCACTGGGCAGAGGGTGAGGGTGGCCCCTGGCCCCCGAGGTACTCAGGAAAGCAACATGAGACTCCAACACGCTTGTGACCTGTTGGTGAAAAGAGTTAAGCCTAGGGGTGAAAGAGAACTGTCAGGGCTCCTCTCTGGTGCTCATAGCCTGGCAAGTGGGCTCTCAGTGAGAAAATGGGGATGTAAAGTGGTGAGTTAGACACAGAAACAATGTGATAATTTATATCCCTCACTTTTTTATGCCAGTTTCTAATTTACAGAACTATTTTCACCTGTGTTGGTTCTCTTGTCCTCACGATGAAAATCAAGCTAGGAATAATGATGCAATACAGTGATCCATGTATCCATCACAGGATAGAGCACAGTGTGCACATATGCACAGTGAGCAGCACAGAGACCATCCTGGTCAGAGTGATTAATGCAAAGTCTGGTACTTCAGCAAACCTGGGACAAATGCCTCAGCTTATGGTGATTTCTCAGCTTCTCCTCCAGCCCCCTCCCCTCCTCTCCTAATTGCTCCTCCTCCTCTCTCTCTCCCCTCCTTCCAGCCTTTCCTCTCCTCTCTCCTGCCCCTTCTCTCCCCTCTCTTCCTTCCCTCCTTCTCTTTCTTCCTTCTTTCTTCCCACTCCTTCCCTCCTCCTCCCTCTCTTCTCCAGTTCTTTCCTCCCTTCCCCTCCCTTCTCCCCTCTCCTACCCTTTCAGCCTGCTAACTTTCTTTCCTTCTCTTTTGTGAAACTTCCTTCTCTTCTCTTTCCTCTTCACTCCCCATCCTTTCTTATTTCCTTCCTCCTCTCCCATCCCTTCCTTCCCTGCTCCTCTTCTCCTTCCTTTTTTCTCTCCTTTTCATCTCTCCCCTCATTTTTCCTCCCCTCTTCTCCCATCACTTCCCCTCCCATCCCCTTCTTTTCTCCTTCTTCCTTCTTTACTTTTCCTTTCTTTTTCACTACTTTCCTTCCTCTCTCCCCTTGTTCCTTCCCCTGTCCTCCTGTTTCCTCTTCTCTCTTCTCCACTGCCTCCTTTCCTCTTCCCTTTTGTGCTGTCCTTGTCCTCTCTTTCTGTTTCCTTCTCTCTCTCCGCTCCTACCCTCCCCTTCTTCCTTTTCTCTCCCCTTCCCTTCTTGCATCTCTTCCATGTTTCCTTTCATCTTGTTTCCTATTTTCTTCCTTTTCTTCCTTCTAAGTAAACTAAGCTTGCTGTGTGTCCCAAGTTAATTTGAATTAAAATATTTGTCAGTGTTTGAAAATATTTATGTAGTACTTGTTTTATCCTAAATAAGACAAAGATCTATGGAGTAAAATTAATACCTCTCCTTCCCTCCATCACTGAGAAACAATGACATCAATTTACCTCCATCAACACACCTCTGCTGCATACTCAATATTCATAGCCTGGTGCCTCTACTTCTGCAGAATTTCCATGTGCATGCTAAATCACTTCACTCATATCTGACTCTTTGAGACCTTATGAACCATAGCTTACCAGGTCCCTCCATTCATGGGATTCTCCAGACAAGAATACTAGAGTGGTTTGTTGTGCCCTCCTCTAGGATATCTTCCTGATCCAAGGATCAAACCTGCATTCAGGCACGTTCTTTACCACTAACACCACTTGGGAAGCATTTCCATGGTCAGATATATGCTATGGAATATACACTAGACATGTTTTGGGATTTTTTAAATATAGAAATCATTTTGTTCTTGAGTTCAAGTTTTTCACTCACGTGGGATGCAGTTCTTTGAAGCAGAGTAAGATTTTGAATTTACTTTTCTTCTCCAAATACATAACTTATCCCTTAATGTCTGAAACCTCCATTTTCTTCCCCTGAACTCTAAACTCTTGAGCCCTTAACCACTCTCCACTCTATTCTTTATTGTAGTTTACAGTGCCATTTCACATGACAAGTATCCCTTCTTATTCTTTATTTTTGTTATTTCAAAAAACACTGTATAACTTTTCCGCTTAGTCAGTTTCCTCTCAAATCATGTTGAGAGTTTTGGCACAATAACTAAATCATGAGTTGCTTGGAGGAAAAAAAAATTACAATATTGACTCTCTCCATCCACATTCATATATATATATATATATATATATATATATATATATTAATCCACCTTTAAAACCTTTGTAAAATAGTTCTAGCTGTGTTCAAATTGGTCTTTATGTCCTTGTTAAGATTCTAATCAAACAATTTATTTTATATATTTTTCCTTTCCTATGGTTCTGTTATCACATTATTTCTTCTGATTGTCTTTGGTATGTAGAGAAGTCAGTATTCTTAAACATATGTGTTGGTGTGTGTTTTGTCTGCCCACTTTACTGAAATATCTTTTCATTCTCTAAACTTGTTGATTTTCTTAGTATTTGTGATTTGCTAGTCATACAGTTTTGGAGTCTGATATACTGAAAAATTAAACTCAAGCCAAACCAAACAGTGTCTCATAATGTTAGTAAGTGTTGTAGACCACTGTGCTGGCAAAGCTAGGCAGGGTACTTGCTTTCTGGATGTGGATAATGGGAATATCTTGAATACAGTGATTATGATGTGGTAAGAAGAGAGATGACATCTATACTTGAGAAGATGAATGGAAGGGTACTGAGCAACTCTTCTACTTTTGACCCATCTACTTTTGAGCTGTGTGTAGTGCCTTATCTAGACAACTTCTGATCATTTGGGCTTCATGGAAACAGTGTCTGGGTAGAGTAAGTTTCACAAGAAACATCATTTGTGTTTGACCTTGGAGCAGTTCTAGTAATGAAAATGCATGTGTTATTGGGCTGCTTGCCATGACCTCATGAGGGTCTAGGGAGCCATCTGGATCCTAGACATTTTGAGAATGTTTCCAGTGCTTGAGTATTTGAAAACCATAGCACCAATAGGTTACAAAATGGAAACATAGTTCTTTTTTTTGGGGGGGGGAGGGGAGAATTATTATGTTTATTAATTTGTTTACTTAATCATTACATATCTCTTTTAGAATGTAAACTTCCTGAGGGCAGGAACTCCCTTGTCCACTCTTTCAATGGTAGATTTTTTAATGACAAGAACAGTGCCTGGAACACAAAGGAGAGTTGAATGAATAACATGAACAGAATGAATAAACATGGACATTAGTATTATAATAAACATTATTGGTATTATGAGATCAAGGTTCAGTTCAGTTCAGTCACTCAGTCGTGTCTGACTCTTCATGACCCCATGAATAGCAGCACACCATGCCTCCCTGTCCATCACCAAATCCCAGAGTTCAGTTCTTATCAGAAAATAAATTAAATGAGAGTAAGCTTTCACCCATGGTAACTCATCCTTGTCCAGATACACATAGAACAGGTTACGTGATCCTGAAAGGACTGGGATCCATGATTGAGGACAGTGGCAGAAAAGGGTCAACTTTTTCTAGGTCTATGGCTAAATCTTGGGAGTAGTCATAAAGATATGAGGGGAAGAGAGAAGGAAACTTCACTGCAGAGTGGGGAGTGGGGACTAACCAGGTCATCTACCATGAGGCAAAGTTATGTACAGTATGCTGTCCATACAGGTGCTGTTCACGTAGACTAAGTGTACACAGAGCCTCTCTGGGTTGTGTAATGTGCAACAGAATTGTCACTTGTGGTGGCCTCTGGACCATTGATGGCTGCAGGTGTCTCAGAGCTGGAATGGTAACTCATCCTTGTCCAGATACACATAGAACAGGTTACGTGATCCTGAAAGGACTGGGATCCATGATTGAGACAGTGGCAGAAAAGGGTCAACTTTTTCTAGGTCTATGGCTAAATCTTGGGAGTAGTCATAAAGATATGAGGGGAAGAGAGAAGGAAACTTCACTGCAGAGTGGGGAGTGGGGACTAACCAGGTCATCTACCATGAGGCAAAGTTATGTACAGTATGCTGTCCATACAGGTGCTGTTCACGTAGACTAAGTGTACACAGAGCCTCTCTGGGTTGTGTAATGTGCAACAGAATTGTCACTTGTGGTGGCCTCTGGACCATTGATGGCTGCAGGTGTCTCAGAGCTGGCTTCCATGAAGTCAGGAGGGCCCTGGGAGCCACATAGATATCTGGCCTCATGATTATGATTCAGTGGTCCACTCTGAAAATTTTGAACACATATGACAGGAAAAGGGAAGGATAACTCTCAATAGATTGGCATAGAACAAGAACAGGCTGATTTACTCTGGGATCTCAGATTTCCATAGGTGTACAGAGAGCAGGTGAGGAGGTCCCCAAAGAGAGTGGGATGAAATTGAAGGGCAGTAGGATGACATTTCTTAGGAGTATAGAAAATCTTGTGTGCAGTCATAGGGATGTAGTGGGTAGGGTTCTCAACATTACGTGGTATACTGAAGGGACACAGGGCATGTCTTTCCACTTGGAGCAGTGCCCTACCCAGTCTGGTGCTGTTCTTATAGACTCTGTGTGAACCGAGCCTGCCTGGGTAGAATAAGGCTCACAAGAACATCGTTTGTTGTGACAGCCTCTGTACCAGTGATGTGCGTGGAGTTACAAGTGTTCATTACCTGCCAGTTTTGATTCCATAATAACCCTGAGCTTATCTGTTGCTCTGATATCCTCGGGATGATTTCATTGGTCTTCTGCTCTCAGTGTGAACACACAGAATGTACAGAAGGAAAGATGATTCCTAAAAGGAAATAAGAGGAGTATGAGAAGTATTCAATCTCTCTCTGTATTTCACTCTCTCAGTTTTTTTTTTTTTTTTTTTTTACATTTCTAGTAGGCACAGAAACAGGGATGGGGATATCAAGTGAAGGAGAGATGTAGGTTAAAATCAGTGGGCAGGTATTCTCTAGTGGTATGGATATATGCTGAGTGCAGCCATCAGGATATGATGGACAGAGATCATAGGTGCTTCTAAGATAGCCCAAGGACAGTGATCAGAGACACTGATCAGACAGTCTGACTGTGCACAATGCCCTGCCTAGACAGGTACTAATCATGTAGACCATGTGTAATCAGTATCTGTCTGGGTAGAGTAAGGCTCACAGAAATGTCATTTGTGCTTGACTTTGGAACAGTTCTAGTGCTGGAGCTGCATGTGTCCTTGGGGTGCTTGCCATGATGTCATGAGGGTCCAGGAAGACACTTGGTCATAGGCATCTTGAGGATATTTCCCATGCTTGAATATTGCTAATAGCATCAGCACCTACAGGATAGACAAGGAAAGTAAGGTTCTTATTACAAGAAAAAAAATTAAAGGGAGTAAGCTTTTACCCATGGTAACACATCTCATGCAGACACATATAGAATGGTAATCAGATCCTGATGAGTTCAAAGTCAAGCTTCGGGGCCTTGGGTCAACATTTTCAGTGTATGTATCTAAGTCTTGAGGGCAGTCATCAATGTGTGTTGAGAAGAAATAATAAAATTGAAGAAGAACATGGGAAATGGATTTAACCAGGTCATCCATATCCAGACCAAGAAGTGTGCCATGACCTGTGCAGACAGGTGCTTTTCACTTAAACTCTCAGTGAAAGGACCTGCCTGGGTAGAGTAAGACTCACAAGAACACTGTTTGTGGTGGCCTTGGATCAGTAATGAGGGTGGAGTTGCCGGTTTCCTTGAGCTGCTTGCCTTGATGTTATAATGACCCTGAGAGGGATCTATGGCCCTGGCATCCTCAGGATAATTTCAGTAGTCCTATCTTCACAATGTGAAAACAGCTTACAGAAGGAAAATTGATTCCTTTGAGAAGAGAGAAATATGATATGTTTCTCTCTCTCTCGATTTTTGTAGATATCAAGTAAGCAAGAGAAGTGGTGGTGGATATCTAGTGATGGAGAGATGCAGGTTACAAAGCAGTGGGTGGATCTTCTTGAGGGGTCTGACTATATTTTGAGTGCAGCCATCAGGATGTGATGGGGCAGAAATCATAACTGCTTCTAAAACAGCCCAGGGTCTTGGGTTGATTGATCAGAGACTGCCCTGCTGTGTGCAATGCCATGCCTAGACAGGTACTCATACTGTAGACCTTGTGTAGTCAGTATCTGTCTTGGTAGAATAAGGCTCACTAGGAACATGATTTGTGTTTGACCTTTGAGCAGTTCCAGTGTTGGAGCTGTGTATGTCCTTGGCTACTTGCCATGATGTTATGAGGGTCCAGAGAGCCACTGCATTCCAGGCATTTTGAGGATGCTTCCAGTGCTTGAATATCTCTAATATCATATCCGCACCTAGAGGTTAGAAAAGGGAGGGAATTATAAGAGAGTGAATTTCTTCCAATGTCCCTTATCTCTGTACAGATACACGTAGAAGGTGACAAGATCCTCAAAGCGTTTGGATGTAAGATTGATGGTAGTGGGACAATTTTTTCTATGTCTGGAGCTAAATACTGAGTGCAGTGACCAAGGTATTGTGACAAGAGATAATAAAATTGAAGAACAGCATGGAAAGTGAACTAATCAGATCCTCCACCTCAAAGCCATGTGGTGTGCTGTGCCCTGCCCATCCAGGTACTATTCACGTAGACTCCCTGTGAGCACACCTGCCTGAGCAGAGGAAGGCTCAAAAGAACATTGTTTGTGGTGGCCTCTGGACAAGCGATGTGGATGGAGTTGTGGGTGACTGTGAACTGCCTGTCTTGATGTCATAATGACACTGGAGTCATCTGTGCCTCTACCATCTTCAGAAAGATGTGTGGTCCACTACTTACTATGTGAACACAGAGAGTTTACAGAGGGTAGGATGATACCTATGAGAAGAATAGAGAAATATGAGATGCTTTTCTTTCTCTGATCTTCCTTCATCTGAAGTAAGTATTAAGAGGAGTGAAGGGGACAGCCCTGAGGATGGATAAACGATTCACAAAGTGGATGGGTATCCCCTTGGTATCTGGTTATATCTTTCATGGAGCCATCAGGATGTGGAGGCAAGAGATATGGAAGCTACTTGGAAGAGCATAACGGGTACTGGGTTGTGGCTACATATTAGAGATTTGCTCTGTGTAGTGCCCTAGCAGACAGGTACTGTTGACTTTGACAATGTGTGAACAGTGCCTGTCTGGGTGAGTAGGACACTCCAGGCACGTTAGTGTGGTGTTATTTGTGTTGGATGCAGTTTTAAGTGTGAAACTCCAATGTCCTTAGCTCCCTCCAGAAAGTTATGAGCACCCTTCAAACACTTGAGTCTCTGAAATCTTCAGTATCACTTATGAATTCCATTTCTAAACATTGAAAAGGTGCAGGTTCGAAGAGAAAAGGGAAATTCCTCTGAAATGAAGAGAGGTCTGAAGCACCCATTTCCCTTTGGGTCCTCATTCTTCTGAGTGTATACAGTATGTAGAAGTAGTGAGGGTGGTCTAGTAAGGGAGGGATGCAAATGTGAGGGTGGTGAATCACCATTTTCTAGCTCAATACATAAAACTTGGGTGAGCTCCAAGGACTTAGTAGGAATAATGAGGAATGTTTCATTCTAGAATGTGAAGGAGGGGTCAAGCAGGTTCTCCACCTTGAGGCAATGCTGTGTGCAATGACCTGCCTAGAGAGGTTCTGTTTACTTCAACTACTGGTAAACAGAGCCTTCCTGGATAGAGTACTGTGCACCTTGTTCTTCACTAATGGTGGCCATTGGACCAGGGGTGGGTGTGGGCTTCAGGTAATATTCACCCAACATGTTTGGAAAGCCCTGGAAGCCACGTAGATGTTGAGCATATGTTGCTTATGATTGCACTAGCCCAGATCTGAAAATGTGCCCACATAAAATAGGGAATAGAAAGAAATGCTACTAGAATCACATTCATCGTGCTTACTGATCATTTCTCTTATGATCACACATTTCCTCAGATACTTGTAGACAACCTAAAGAGTTATCAGGGAAAAGAGGTGCAAGTTGGATGAGAGAATGTTCATGTTTTAAAGGGAAATAGGAAAAACTTTGTCACAGCATCAGAATAAGATCAGGAAAGATATATGATGGTATGAGGGTCAAAGGGGAATCCTCCACCTGGAAGCCAAGCTGTGTGCAGTGTAGTGAAAGACAAGTGTAGTTCACGAAGAAACAGTGTACTGTGTTCTGGATGGGTAGTGTCACACTCACAAGAAAACGTTTCTGGTGTCTTCTGGAAGGGTGATGTGGATGGATAGGTAGGTTTCAATCAGCTGCCTGTCCTTATACCAAAATGATCCGAGAAACATCTGTGGCTGAGGAATCCTCAGGAATATTTCGTTGGTCCTATCTGCAGAATGTGAACAAAAAGATTTTTGGAAGGCAAGATGATTCCTGAGAAGAGAAGTGAGAAATAAAAGAGGTCTTTTCTTTCTGTCTTGGGATTCATATATATCAAGAAGTCATAGACACATGGATGAAGGATATCTATTGGAGGAGAGATTCATGTAAAAATAGGTGAATATTCTCTAGGGGTCTGGATTTCTCTTGTGTGCAGCCTATAGAAGGCAGTGGACAGAGAGATCATATTTGCCTGTATGACTGCCTGGAGTCCTGGGATAATCCAACTTTGAGATCTGTGATGTTTGCAGTAACCTGCCTACAGAAGAACTGATCATGGATACCTCATCTACACATTCTCTGTCTTTGAAGAGTGAAGCTCACTGGGAAAAAGATTTTTGCTTGAATTTGGAGCACTTTGAGCGGTGGAGCTGCATGTGTCTGTGAGCTGCTTCCCATGATATCTTGTGGGTCCAGGGAGCAAGCTGGTTTGTAAGCATTTTCAGGGTGTTTCCAGTGCTTGAGTATTCCTAATAGCATCAGTAACTACAGGTTAGATAATGGAATTGCAGATCCTAGTAGAAAAGGAACTAAACGGAGTGAACTTTTACACAAGGTATCTCATCCTGGTACAGATACATATAGGTCAGGTGTGAGATCCTGGAGATGGGTGATCCGCATTTGATAGTCATGGGTCAACATTTTCTAGGTGCATAGTGAAATGTTTGGTGTAGTAATCACTTCAAGAACCTGTAAACAGAGGCTTCCCGAGTAGCGTAATGTGCAACAACATCACCATGACTGGTGGCCTTTGGACAATGGATGGGTGTGGGTCTCCAGGTGACATTAGTCCAAGATATCAGAGAGGGCGAGGAAGCCACCTAGGTGACAAACGTACCACGATTGTGATCTCAGAAGTCCACATCTGAAAATGTGACCATGTATAATGTAGAGAATGGAAAAATTAATGCTACTAAAACTATATTCAACTTGATTCTCATGCATTTACATGTGTTCACATTTATTTCTGGATATGTATAGACTAGTTAAACATAATCTCAAGGAGACGAGATGCAGGTCAGATGACAGTGGATCAGTGTTCTGATGGAGGGTGGATATACTATTCTTCTGGCATCAGAATATGCATGATGAGCAGCAGTATGTGTGAATGTTAGGGCGAAAGGATATCTTCTCCTACTATGAGTCCTGCTGAGTGCAGTACTCTGCCCAAAGAGGTTCAATTCACGACAATGCTGTGTGAACCAAACTGTTTAGGTAGAGTAACACTCACAAGAACATCTTTTGTGATGGCCTCTGGAACAGTGGGGTGCATGGAGTTGCAGGAGTTCTTGAGCTGGCTGCCTTGATGTCATAATGACCCTTGAGTCATCTTTGCCTCTATCATCCTAGGGAAGATTTCATTCATCCGCTCCTCACAGTGTGACCCCAGACACTGTACAGAGGGAAAGAAGTATATCTTTGGAGAAGAGAGAAATTAAAGATTCTTCTTTTCTCACTCTTCACCCCCCATATATCTCAAACAAGCAGAGGATTGCGAAGAGTGGACAGCAACTCAGGGAGGGATGATGATGAAAATCAGCTCGTTGTTATCTCCAGGGTCTGGAAATATCCTGAGTGCAGTCATGGGCATGATGGGGAGAGAGGTCACAGCTGCTTCTCAGGGAAGCAGGGGCTTGGGTAAGTCCGCCACTGAGAGCCCTTCTGGGTAGAGTTCCCTATAAAAGAGGAGCTGGTCACTTCTCTTTCATGCCACCAGTGCATGTTTTGGTTGAAATTGCTCAACAGGACACACCGTGATGACCTTTGTGTACAGGATGGTAGAGATCCAGGTGTGTTTGTTCGTGCCACGGAAAAGC
Source organism: Aepyceros melampus (assembly GCA_006408695.1). Lineage (NCBI taxonomy): Eukaryota > Metazoa > Chordata > Mammalia > Artiodactyla > Bovidae > Aepyceros > Aepyceros melampus. The sequence goes on along the minus strand of SJXQ01010541.1, from coordinate 51,482 downwards.
CATGAAGACACTGGTGTTCCCGTGGTCGCAGGAGTCTTCAGTGTGATTTCATTAGTGTCTTGCTCATAGCATAAACGCCTACTTTAGAGACAATAAAGAATTTCCGGAGTATAGTAAAAGGGAACTCCACCTAACTTGTCCTCCGGTGCTGCTCCTAATCACTCCAGTAAGACATAGAGCAGAAGAGCAGAAACCCAGTGAGTGAGTGATGCATGTGTTGTGTGGGCAGTGAATGAATATGTTTCAGTTTAGGGAAATTCAAGACCTCATTCAACGGGATGTGGAAGGAAGAGAGGTGAACAGGACATTTGAAAGTGCTAGAGGTTGAAAGTTGGTGCTCCAACCTGAATCCACCCTATGTGCAGTGTCCTGCTCAGACAGGTTCTGAGCACTTATAGTTGGTGTTCATAGTGACTGGATAGAGGCGGGCTTGCAGGAAACATCAATGTTGCTTGAGCTCAGGAGATTTCTAGTGGTGAAGTTGACGTTACACTTGTGTCCTTGCCATGCTGTCATGAGGTTCCAGGGAGCCACACGGATCCATACATTTTGAGAAGCCTTTGAATCCTGAAATATTCCCGATAGAATGCATAGCTCTAATTTATAAAATGGAAATAAACAACATATTTAAAAAAAGAGAGAGAGAGAGAGAGGGAGAGGGAGAGGGAGAGAGAAAATAAAGGGAGTGTGTTTTCACCCATGCTATCTCATCCTTGTGCAGACACGCCAGAACACGGAAAGAGAAGCTGGGAGAGATGCAAACCATGTTTCTGGGCCATGGGTCAAATTTCTAGTTCCACCACTCCATGTGGGGTGTCGTCCTCACACAAAGAAGTGTAAACACAGCCTTCCTGGGTAGAAGAATGGTGAAATGCATAACCACTACTGGTGGCCTTGGAAGTTGAAAGGGTGTGCAGCTCCAGGGGATATTATTCCAAGGTATCAGGAAGTCCCTGGAAGTCACCGTATTGTGAAACACCCCTAGATTTTGATGCCAGGTGTTCAGATCTGAAAAAGTGAACACGTCTTATGTAGAGAATGGAAAGGTAAATGCTACTAGAATCACATTCACCTTGCTTGCTGATCATTTAACCTATGTCCACATATTTCTCCAGATCCCTGGACACCAGCTGAAGCGATTCTCAAGGAGAAATCCATGTGGGGTGTCGTCCTCACACAAAGAAGTGTAAACACCGCCTTCCTGGGTAGAAGAATGGTGAAATGCATAACCACTACTGGTGGCCTTGGAAGTTGAAAGGGTGTGCAGCTCCAGGGGATATTATTCCAAGGTATCAGGAAGTCCCTGGAAGTCACCGTATTGTGAAACACCCCTAGATTTTGATGCCAGGTGTTCAGATCTGAAAAAGTGAACACGTCTTATGTAGAGAATGGAAAGGTAAATGCTACTAGAATCACATTCACCTTGCTTGCTGATCATTTAACCTATGTCCACATATTTCTCCAGATCCCTGGACACCAGCTGAAGCGATTCTCAAGGAGAAGAGCTGCATGGTGGATGAGAGTCTGTCCATGATTTCAAGAGAAATCGGTAAATCTTTGCTCTAGCATCAGGATATGATGAGCAAAGGTATGCAAGGGCTGTCAATGTGAACGGGCAATCTTCCACCCGGAAGCTCTGCTGTGTGCAGTGCCCTGCCCAACCAGGTGCAGTTCACGTACAATTGGTGTACTGTTCCCGGGTTGGGTAGTGTAAGGCTCACAGAACGTCATTTGTGGTGGCTTCTGGACCAGTGATGGGGATGGATCAGGAGGTTTCCTGGAGCTGCCTGCCTTTATATCGTATTGACCTGGGGAGTCATCTGTGGCTGAGGCATCCTCAGCATTATTTCAGTGGTCCTATCTGCACCATGTGAACACAAAGATTTTTCAGAAGGCAAGATGATTCCTAAGAGGAGAAGTGAGAAGTACTAGAGGACTTCTCTCTCTGTCTGGGGTTCCATAAGTATCTGGTAGGCATAGAGACGTGGACGATGGATCCCTGTTGAAGGAGGGATTCAGGTGAAAATAGGTAGGTGAATATCGTTTAGAGGCCTGGATCTCTCTTGTGTGCAGCCTATAGAAGGCAGTAGGCCGAGAGATGATAATTGCCTGTATAACTGTCTGGAGTCTTGGGGTAATCCATATTTGAGATCTGTGCTGTGGGCAATGCCCTGCCTAGAGAAGAACTGATGGTGTATACCTCGTTTACTCCTTCCCTGTCTTTGTAGAGTGAGGCTCACTGGGAACATGATTTTTGCTTGACCTTGGAGCAGTTTGAGTGTTGGAGCTGCACGTGTATGTGGGCTGCTTTCCATGATATCGTGTGGGTTCACGGAGCCAGCCAGATTGTCGGCATGTCGAGGGTGCTTCCAGTGCTTGAGTCTTCCTAATAGCGTCAGTAACTACAGGTTAGATAATGGAATCGCAGTTCCAAGTAGAAAAGGAACTAAACACAGTGAGCTTTTACGCAAGGTATCTCATCCTGGTACAGATACACATAGGTCAGGTGTGAGATCCTGCGAGATGGGTGATCCACATTTGATCGTCATGGGTCAATATTTTCTAGGTGCATAGCGAAATGTTGGGTGCAGTAACCACTTCAAGAACCTGTAAACAGAGGCTTCCTGAGTAGCGAAATGTGCAACAATGTCACCACGACTGGTGACCTTTGGAAAATGGATGGGTGTGGGGCTCCAGGTGGTATTAGTCCAAGATATCAGAGAGTGCCAGGAAGCCACCTAGGGGACAAACGTACCTCGATTACAATCTTAGAAGTCCACATCTGAAAAGGTGACTATGTACAATGTACAGAACGGAAAAATGAATGCTACTAGAGGCACATTCTCCTTGATTGTTGTGCATTTACCTGTGTTCACATATATCTCTAGATATCTTAGACCAGCTGAACATATCCTAAAGGAGATGAGATGCTGGTCGGATAACAGTGGATCAGTGTTCTGATGGTGGTTGGATATATGTTTGTTGTGGCATCAGAATATGCATGATGAGCAGCAGTACATGTGGATGTTAGGGAGAAAGTGTATCTTCTCTTCCTGCGAGTCCTGCTGAGTGCAGTACCCTGCCCAAAGAAGTTCCGTTCACCTTGACACTGTGAGAACCGCACTCTCTAGGTAAAGTAATGCTCACAAGAACATCTTTTGAGGTGGCCTCCGGACCAGTGGTGTGCATGGAGTTGAAGGAGTCCTTGAGCTGCTGCCCTGATGTCATAATGACCCTTGAGTCATCTTTGTGTTTACCATCCTCGGGAAGAATTCATCATCCACTCCTCACATTGTGACTCCAGACACTGTACAGAGGGAAAGAAGTGCGTCTCTGGAGAAGAGAGAAATTAAAGATGCTCCTTTTCTCACCCTTCACCCCTTTTATCTCAAACAAGCAGAGGGTTGCGAACAGTGGACAGCAAACCGGGGAAGGATGATGATGAAAATCAGCTTGTTGTTATCTCCAGATTCTGGAAATATCCTGAGTGCAGTCATGGGTATGATGGGGGAGAGAGGTCACAGCTGCTTCTCAGGGAGAGCAGGGGCTTGGTAGATCCCCCACTGAGAGCCCTACTTGGTAGAATTCCCTATAAAAGAGGAGCTGGTCACTTCTCTTTCATATCACCAGTGCATGTTTCGGTTGAAGCTGCTCAGCAGGACACAGCGTGCTGACCTTTCTTTGTATACAGGATAATGGTGGCGATCCAGGTGTGTTTGCTGGTGCCACGGGAAAACCATGAAGACACTGGCATTCCCGCAGTCTCAGGAATCTTCAGTGTGATTTCACTAGTGTCTTGCTCTCAGCGTAAACGCCTACGTTAGAGACAATGAAGGATTTCTGGAGTAGAGTAAAAGGGAACTCCACCTATCTTGTCCTCCGGTGGTGCTCCTCATCACTCCAGTAAGACATAGAGCAGAAGAGCAAAACTCCATTGAGTGCATGTGTTGTGTGGGCAGTGAATGAATATGTCTCAGTTTTTGAAATTCTAGACATCATTCCACGGGATGTGGTAGGAAGAGCGGTGAACATGACATTTGGTTGTGCGTGAAGTTGACAGTTGGTGCTCCTACCTGAATCCACCCTGTGTGCAGTGTCCTGTTCAGACACGTTCTGAGCACTTACAGATGGTGTTCATAGTGACTGGGCAGAGTCACGCTCACAGGAAACATCAATGTTGCCTGAGCTTAGGAGATTTCTAGTGGTGAAGCTGATGTTACGCTTGTGTCCTTGCCGTGATGTCATGAGGTTCTCGGCAGCCACATGGATCCCTACATTTTGGGAAGCCTGTGAATCCTGAAATATCCCCGATAGCATGAGTAGCTCTAATTTATAAAATGGAAACAAACACTATGTTTAAAGAGAGAGAGAGAGAGAGAGAGGGAGAGAGAGAAACTAAAGGGAGTGCATTTTAACCCATGCTATCTCATCCTTGTGCAGACACGCCAGAACACGGAAAGAGAAGCTGGGAGAGATGCAAACCATGTTTCTGGGCCATGGGTCAAATTTCTAGTTCCACCACTCCATGTGGGGTGTCGTCCTCACACAAAGAAGTGTAAACACCGCCTTCCTGGGTAGAAGAATGGTGAAATGCATAACCACTACTGGTGGCCTTGGAAGTTGAAAGGGTGTGCAGCTCCAGGGGATATTATTCCAAGGTATCAGGAAGTCCCTGGAAGTCACCGTATTGTGAAACACCCCTAGATTTTGATGCCAGGTGTTCAGATCTGAAAAAGTGAACACGTCTTATGTAGAGAATGGAAAGGTAAATGCTACTAGAATCACATTCACCTTGCTTGCTGATCATTTAACCTATGTCCACATATTTCTCCAGATCCCTGGACACCAGCTGAAGCGATTCTCAAGGAGAAGAGCTGCATGGTGGATGAGAGTCTGTCCATGATTTCAAGAGAAATCGGTAAATCTTTGCTCTAGCATCAGGATATGATCCGCAAAGGTATGCGTGGCTATCAATGTGAACGGGCAATCTTCCACCCGGAAGCTCTGCTGTGTGCAGTGCCCTGCCCAACCAGGTGCAGTTCATGTACAATTGGTGTACTGTTCCCGGGTTGGATAGTGTAAGGCTCACAAGAACGTCGTTTGTGGTGGCTTCGAGACCAGTGATGGGGCTGGATCAGGAGGTTTCCCTGAGTCGCCTGCCTTTATATTATACTGACCTGGGGAGTCATCTGTGGCTGAGGCATCCTCAGCATTATTTCAGTGGTCCTATCTGCACCATGTGAACACAAAGGTTTTTCAGAAGGCAAGATGATTCTAAGAGGAGAAGTGAGAAGCACTAGAGGACTTCTCTCTCTGTCTCGGGTTCCATACATATCTGGTAGGCATAGAGACGTAGACGATGGATCCCTATTGAAGGAGGGATTCAGGTGAAAATAGGTAGGTGAATATTGTCTAGGGGCCTGGATCCCTCTTGTGTGCAGCCTAGAGAAGGCAGCGGGCCGAGAGGTCATAATTGCCTGTATGACTGCCGGGAGTCTTGGGGTAATCCATATTTGAGATCTGAGCTGTGGGCAATGCCCTGCCTAGAGAAGAAGTGATCATGCATACCTCATTTACTCCTTCCCTGTCTTTGTAGAGCGAGGCTCACTGGGAACATGGTTTTTGCTTGACCTTGGAGCAGTTGAAGTGTTGGAGTTGCATGTGTATGTGGGCTGCTTTCCATGATATCGGGTGGGTCCACGGAGCCAGCCAGATTGTCGGCATGTCGAGAGTGCTTTCAGTGCTTGAGTATTGCTAATAGTGTCAGTAACTACACGTTAGATAATGGTATCGCAGTTCCAAGTGGAAAAGAAACTAAACGCAGTGAGCTTTTACCCAAGGTATCTCATCCTGGCACAGATACACATAGGTCAGGTGTGAGATCCTGCGAGATGGGTGATCCACATTTGATCGTCATGGGTCAGTATTTTCTACGTGCATAGCGAAATGTTGGGTGCAGTAACCACTTCAAGAACCTGTAAACAGAGGCTTCCCGAGTAGCGTAATGTGCAACAACGTCACCACGACTGGTGGCTTTTGAACAATGGATGGGTGTGGGGCTCCAGGTGGTATTAGTCCAAGATATCAGAGAGCGCCAGGAAGCCACCTAGGGGACAAACGTACCTCGGTTACAATCTCAGAAGTCCACATCTGAAAAGGTGACTATGTACAATGTACAGAACGGAAAAAATTAATGCTACTAGACTCACATTCTCCTTGATTGTTGTGCATGTACCTGTGTTCACATATATCTCTAGATACCTTAGACCAGCTGAACATATCCTCAAGGAGAAGTGATGAAGTTCGGATCACAGTGGATCAGTGTTCTGATGGCAGTTGGATATACGTTTGTTGTGGCATCAGAATATGCATGATAAACAACAGTATGTGTGGATGTTAGGACAAAAGGTATCTTCTCCTCCTGCGGGTCCTGCTGAGTGCAGTATCCTGCCCAAAGAGGTTCAGTTCACCTCGACACTGTGTGATCATCACTCTCTAGGTAGAGTAACGTTCAAAAGAACATCTTTTTTTGTGGCCTCTGGACCAGTGGTGTGCAGGGAGTTGCAGGAGTCCTTGAGCTGCCTGCCTTGATGTCATAATGACCCTTGAGTCATCTTCTGCCATGAAGACACTGGTATTCCCGCTGTCTCAGGAATCTTCAGTGTGATTTCACTAGTGTCTTGATCACAGCGTAAACGCCTATGTTAGAGACAATAAAGAATTTCTGGAGTAGAGTAAAAGGGAACTCCACCTATCTTGTCCTCCGGTGCTGTTCCTCATCACTCCAGTAAGACATAGAGCAGAAGACCTGAACTCCTTTGGGTGATGCATGTGTTGTGTGGGCAGTGAATTAATATGTCTCAGTTTAGAGAAATTCTAGACATGATTCAATTGGATGTGGTAGGAAGAAAGATCTACATGACATAAACATCTTTTGTGGTGGCCTCTGGACCAGTGGTGTGCATGGAGTTGGAGGAGTCCTTCAGCTGCCTGCCTTGATGTCATAATGACCCTTGAGTCATCTTTGCCTCTGCCATCCTCGGGAAGATTTCATTCATCCGCTCCTCACAGTGTGACCCCAGACACTGTACAGAGGGAAAGAAGTACATCTTTGGAAAAGAGAGAAATTAAAGATGCTCCTTTTCTCACTCTTCACCCCATATACCTCAAACAAGCAGAGGGTTGCGAAGAGTGGACAGCTACTCAGGGAGGGATGATGATGAAAATCAGCTCGTTGTTATCTCCAAGGTCTGGAAATATCCTAGTGCAGTCATGGGCATGATGGGGGAGAGAGATCACAGCTGCTTCTCAGGGAGAGCAGGGGCTTGATAGATTCCCCCACTCAGAGCCCTTCTGGGTAGAGTTCCCTATAAAAGAGGAGCTGGTCACTTCTCTTTCATGGCACCAGTGCATGTTTCGGTTGAAACTGCTCAACAGGACACAGCATGCAGACCTTTCTTTGTATACAGGATAATGGTGGAGATCCAGGTGTGTTTGCTGGTGCCACGGAAAAACCATGAAGACACTGGCATTCCCGCAGTCTCAGTTATCTTCAGTGTGATTTCACTAGTGTCTTGCTCTCAGCGTAAACGCCTACGTTAGAGACAATGAAGAATTTCTGGAGTAGAGTAAAAGGGAACTCCACCTTTCTTGTCCTCTGGTGGTGCTCCTCATCACTCCAGTAAGACATAGAGCAGAAGAGCAAAACTCCATTGAGTGCATGTGTTGTGTGGGCAGTGAATGAATATGTCTCAGTTTAGGGAAATTCTAGACATCATTCCACGGGATGTGGTAGGAAGAGAGGGGAGCATGACATTTGGATGTTCGTGAAGTTGAGAGTTGGTGCTCCTACCTGAATCCACCCTGTGTGCAGTGCCCTTCTCAGACAGGTTCTGAGCACTAACAGTTGGTGTTCATAGTTATTTGATTGAGTCAGGCTCGCAGGAAACCTCAATGTTGCTTGAGCTTAGGAGATTTCTAGTGGTGAAGCTGATGTTATGCTTGTGTCCTTGACATGAAATCATGAGATTCTGGGGAGTCACACGGATGCCTACATTTGGAGAAGCCTGTGAATCCTGAAATATCCCCGATAGCATGCGTAGCTCTAATTTATAAAATGGAAACAAAAAATATATTTAAACATATAGAGAGGGAGAGAGAGAAACTCAAGGGAGTGCATTTTAACCCATGATATCTCATCCTTGTACAGACAAGCCAGACGATGGAAAGAGAAGCTGGGAGAGATGCAAACCGTGTTCCTGGGCCATGGGTCAACTTTCTAGTTCATGACCCCATGTTAGGTGTCGTCTTCACACAAAGAAGTGTAAGCACAGCCTTCTGGTTAGAAGAATGGTGAAATGCATAACCATTAGTCATGGCCTTGGAAGATGAAAGGGTGTGCAGCTCTAGGTGATATTATTCCAAGGTATCGGGGAGTCCCTGGAAGTCTCAGGACTGTGAAACATGCCTAGATTTTGATGCCAGTTGTTCAGATCTGAAAAAGTGAACACGTCTTATGTAGAGAATGGAAAGGTAAATGCTACTAGAATCACTTTCACCTTGCTTGCTGATCATTTAACCTATGTCCACATATTTCTCCAGATCCCTGGACACCAGCTGAAGCGATTCTCAAGGAGAAGAAATGCATGGAGGATGAGAGTCTGTCCATGATTTCAAGAGAAATTGGTAAATCTTTGCTCTAGCATCAGGATATGATGAGCAAAGGTTTGCGTGGCTGTCAATGTGAAAGGGCAATCTTCCACCCGGAAGCTCTCCTGTGTGCAGTGCCCTGGCCAGCCAGGTGCAGTTCACGTACAATTGATGTACTGTTCCCGGGTTGGGTAGTGTAAGGCTCACAAGAACGTCGTTTGTGGTGGCTTCTGGACCACTGATGGGGCTGGATCAGGAGGTTTCCCGGAGCCGCCTGCCTTTATATCGTACTGACCTGGGGAGTCATCTGTGGCTGAAGCATCCTCAGCATTATTTCAGTGGTCCTATCTGCACCATGTGAACACAAAGATTTTTCAGAAGTCAAGATGATTCCTAAGAGGAGAAGTGAGAAGCACTAGAGGACTTCTCTCTCTGTCTCGGGTTCCATACATATCTGGTAGGCATAGAGACGTGGAAGATGGATCCCTGTTGAAGAAGGGATTCAGGTGAAATATGTAGGTGAATATTGTCTAGGGGCCTGGATCTCTCTTGTGTGCAGCCTAGAGAAGGCAGCGGGCCGAGAGTTCATAATTGCCTGTATGACTGCCTGGAGTCTTGGGACAATCCATATTTGAGATCTGTGCTGTGGGCAATGCCCGCCTAGAGAAGAACTGATCGTGTATACCTCATTTACTCCTTCCCTGTCTTTGTAGAGCGAGGCTCACTGGGAACATGATTTTTGCTTGACCTTGGAGCAGTTCGAGTGTTGGAGCTGCACATGTATGTGGGCTTCTTTCCATGATATCATTTGGGTCCACGGAGCCAGCCAGATTGTAGCCATGTTGAGGGTGCTTCCAGTGCATGAGTATTCCTAATAGCGTCCGTAACTACAGGTTACATCATGGAATCACAGTTCCAAGTGGAAAAGGTACCAAATGCAGTGAGCTTTTACTCAAGGTTTCTCATCCTGGTACAGATACACATAGGTCAGGTGTGAGATCCTGCGAGTTGGGTGATTCACGTTTGATAGTGGTGGGTCAATATTTTCTAGGTGCATAGCAAAATTTTGGGTGCATTAACCACTTCAAAACCCTGTAAACAGAGGCTGCCCAGGTAGCATAATGTGCAACAGCGTCACCATGACCTATGGCCTTTGTACAATGGATGGGTGTCAGGCTCCTCGTGATATTACTCCAAGATATCACAGAGGGCCAGGAAACCACCTAGGTGACAAATGTACCTCGATTACAATCTCAGAAGTCCACATCTGAAAAGGTGACTATTGACAATGTATTGAACGGAAAAATTAATTCTACTAGAGTCACATTCTCCTTGATTGTTGTGCATTTACCTGTGTTCACATATATCTCTAGATACCTAGACCAGCTGAACATATCCTCAAGGAGAAAAGATGAAGTTCGGATCACAGTGGATCAGTGTTCTGATGGCAGTTGGATATACGTTTGTTGTGGCATCAGAATATGCATGATAAACAACAGTATGTGTGGATGTTAGGACAAAAGGTATCTTCTCCTCCTGCGGGTCCTGCTGAGTGCAGTATCCTGCCCAAAGAGGTTCAGTTCACCTCGACACTGTGTGATCATCACTCTCTAGGTAGAGTAACGTTCAAAAGAACATCTTTTTTTGTGGCCTCTGGACCAGTGGTGTGCAGGGAGTTGCGGAGTCCTTGAGCTGCCTGCCTTGATGTCATAATGACCCTTGAGTCATCTTCTGCCATGAAGACACTGGTATTCCCGCTGTCTCAGGAATCTTCAGTGTGATTTCACTAGTGTCTTGATCACAGCGTAAACGCCTATGTTAGAGACAATAAAGAATTTCTGGAGTAGAGTAAAAGGGAACTCCACCTATCTTGTCCTCCGGTGCTGTTCCTCATCACTCCAGTAAGACATAGAGCAGAAGACCTGAACTCCTTTGGGTGATGCATGTGTTGTGTGGGCAGTGAATTAATATGTCTCAGTTTAGAGAAATTCTAGACATGATTCAATTGGATGTGGTAGGAAGAAAGATCTACATGACATTTGGTTGTGCATGAAGTTGACAGTTGGTGCTCCTACCTGAATCCACCCTGTGTGCAGTGTCCTCCTCAAACAGGTTCTGAGCACTTACAGTTGGTGTTCATAGTGACTGGGTAGAGTCAGGCTCGCAGGAAACATCAGTGTTGCTTGAACTTAGGAGATTTCTAGTGGTGAAGTTGATGTTACCCTTGTGTCCTTGCCATGATGTCATGAGGTTCTGAGGAGCCACGCAGATCCCTACATTTTCAGAAGCCTTTGAATCCTGAAATATTCCGATAGCATGAGTAGCTCTAATTTATAAAATGCAAACAGACAACATATTTAAAAAGAGAGAGAAAGAAACTAAAGGGAGTCAGTTTTTACCCAGGATATCTCATCCTTGTGCAGATACACACAGAACACAGAAAGAGACCCTGTGATAGATACAAACCATGTTGCTGGGCCATGGGTCAACTTTCTAGTTCCACGACTCCATGTTGGGTTTCGTTCTCACACTAAGAAGCGTAAACACAGCCTTGCTGGGTAGAAGAATGCTTAAGTGCATACCATTACTGGTGACCTTGGAAGTTGAAAGGGTGTGCGGCTCCAGGTGATATTATTCCAAGTTATCAGGCAGTCCCTGGAAGCCTCAGGACTGTGAAACATCCCTAGATTTTGATGCCAGTTTTCAGATCTGAAAAAGTGAACACATCTAATGTTAGGAATGGAAAGGTAAATGGTACTAGAATCACATTCACCTTGCTTGCTGATCATTTAACCTATGTCCACATATTTCTCCAGATACCTGGAGACCAGCTGAAGCGATTCTCAAGGAGAAGAGGTGCATAGTGGATGAGAATCTGTCAATGATTTCAAGAGAAATCAGTTTAGAGTTAGTTTCTTTATTTGACTTCTTTCTTGTTTCTTGAGGTATGCCTGTATTGTTATGATCTTTCCTCTTAGCACTGCTTTTATAGTGTCCCACATGTTTTGCGTTGTTGTATTTTATCATTCGTTTTTATGCATATTTTCATTTCTTTTTTTATTTCTTCTGTGATTTGTTGATTATTCAGATGTGTGTTGTTCAGCCTCCTTATGTTGGAATTTTTAATAGTTTTTCTCCTGTAATTGAGATCTAATCTTAATGCATTATTGTCAGAAAATTTGCTTGGAATGGTTTCAATTTTTTTGAATTCATCAAGATTAGCTTTATGGCCCAAGATATGATGTATCTTGGAGAAGGTTCCTTGAGCACTTGAGAAAAAGGTGACATTCATTGTTTTGGGGTGAAATGTTCTATAGATATCAATTAGGTCTAACTGGTCTATTGTATCATTTAAAGGTTGTGTTTCTTTGTTAATTTTCTGTTTAGGTGATCTGTCCATATATGTGAGTTGGATATTAAAGTCTCCCACTCTTATTGTGTTATTTTTAATTTCCCCTTTCATAGTTGTTAGCATTTGTCTTACATATTGCGGTGCTCCTATGTTGGGTGCATCTATATTTATAATTGTTATATCTTCTTCTTGGATTGATCCTTTAATCATTATGTAGTGGCCTTCTTTGTCTCTTTTCACAGCCTTTGTTTTAAAGTCTATTTTATCGGATATGAGTATTGCCACTCCTGCTTTCTTTTGGTCTCTATTTGCATGGAATATATTTTTCCACCCCTTCACTTTCAGTCTGTACGTGTCCCTTGTTTTGAGTTGGTCTCTTGTAGGCAGCATATATAGGGGTCTTGTTTTTGTATCCATTCAGCCAGTCTTTGCCTTTTGATTGGGGCATTCAACCCATTTACATTTAAGGTAATTATTGATAAGTATGATCCCGTTGCCATTTACTTTATTGTTTTGGGTTCAGGTTTATATGCCATTTTTGTGTTTCCTGTCTAGAAAAAATCGTTTAGCATTTGTTGGAGAGCTGGTTTGGTGGTGCTGAATTCTCTCAGCTTTTGCTTGTCTGTAAAGCTGTTTATTTACCCTTCATATTTGAATGAGATCTTTGCTGGGTACAATAATCTGGGCTGTAGGTTATTTTCTTTCATTATTTCGTTGGTCCTATCTGCACAATGTGAACACAAAGATTTTTCAGAAGGCAAGATGATTCCTAAGAGAAGAGAGAAATACTAGAGGTTTTTTTTTTTCTTTCTCTTTGTCTCAGTTTTCATACTTCTCAAGTAGACATAGTGAAGTGGATGCTGTATATCAGGTGCTGTAAAGATACAGGTTATATTCTGTGGGTGAATATTCTCATGGATATATCTTGCATGGAGCCATCAGGATGTGATTCAGAGAAATCCTAGGTGCTTCAAAGACAGCCCAGCATCTTGAGTTGATTAGTCAGTGACAGCCCTGCTGTTTGCAATCCCCTGCCTAGACAGGTAAGATCTTGTAGTTCTCATGTCACCACTATCTGTCTGGGTAGACTAAGGCTCCCATGCAGCATGGTTTGTGGTTGACATAGGAACATTTCTATTGTTGGAGTTGCATATTTCCTTGGCTACTTGCCATTGTCAGGGGGAAACTGGGTCTTGTTCAGGTGGGTCGATCCATGCTTGGTAAATCTTTAATCTATAAGGTTATACAGTTGAAGTGAGAAATAGAGTCAATTGATTAGGTCTGAAAGACAGCATGCCTGAAAAATTACAGACAGTGGTTCATGACATTGTGGGATTCCCTGGTGGCTCAGAGAGCAAAGAGTCTGCCTGCAATGCAGGAGACCCAGGTTCGATCCTGGGTCAGGAAGATCCCCTGGAGAAGGAAATGGCAATCCACTCCAGTATTCTTACCTGGACAATTCCATGGAGGGAGGATCCTGGTGGGCTGCAGTCCATGGAGTTGCAAAGAGTTGGACATGACCAAGTGACTTCACTTTCTTTCATGACATTGTATAGGAGGCTGGGATCAAGACCATCCCCAAGAAAAAGATATACAAAAAGGCAAAATGGTTGCCAGAAGATGCCATACAAATAGCTGTGAAAAGAAGAGAATCGAAAGGCAGAGGAGAAAAGGAAAAATATACCCATTAAAATGCAAAGTTCCAAAGAATAGAAAGGAGAGATAAGAAAACATTCCTCAGTAATCAATGCAAAGAAATAGAGAAAAAAAAATAGAATGGGAAAGACTAGAGACCTCTTCAAGAAAATTAGAGATACCAAGGGAACATTTCATGCAAAGTTGGGCAGAATAAAGGATAGCAATGGTATGGACCTAACAGAAGTAGAAGATATTAAGAAGAGGTGGCAAAAGTGCACAGAAGATTTGTACAAAAAAGATCTTCAAGATCACGATAATCACGATGGTGTGATCACTCACCTAGAATCAGACATCCTGGAATGTGAAGTCAAGTGGGCCTTAGGAAGCATCACTATGAACAAACTAGTGGAGGTGATGGAATTCCAGTTGAGCTGTTTCAAATCTTAAAAGATAATGCTGTGAAAGTGCTGCACTCAACATGCCAGCAAATTTGGAAAACTCAGCAGTGGCCACAGGACTGGAAAAGGTCAGTTTTCATTCCAATCCCAAAGAAAGGTAATGCCAAAGAATGTTCAAACTCCTGCACAATTGCACTCATCTCACCCGCAAGCAAAAAAATGCTCAAAATTCTCCAAGCCAGGCTTCAAGCATATGTGAACTGTGAAGGTCCAGATGTTCAAGCTGAATTTAGAAAAAGCAGTGGAACCAGAGATCAAATTGCCAACATGTGTCGGATCATAGAAAAAGCAAGAGAGTTCCAGAAAAACATCTATTTCTGTTCATTGACTATGCCAAAGCCTTTGATTGTATGGATCACAACAAACTGGAAAATCTGAAAGAGATGGAAATACCAGACCAACTGACCTGCCTCTTGAGAAATACGTATGCATGTCAGGAAGCAGCAGTTAGACCTGGACATGGAACAGACTGGTTTCAAATCAGGAAAGGAGTACTTTAAGGCTGTGTATTGTCACCCTGCTTATTTAACTTATAGGCAGAGCACATCATGATAAATTCTGGGCTCGATGAAGCACAAGCTAGAATCAAGATTGCCAGGAGAAATAGCAATGACTCAGATATGCAAATGACAGCACCTTTACGGCAGAAAGTGAAGAAGAACTAAAGAGCCTCTTGATGAAAATGAAAGAGGAGAATGAAAATGTTGGCTTAAAACTCAACATTTAGAAAACTAAGGTCATGGCACCTGGTCCCATCTCTTCACGGCAAATAGATGGAGAAACAATGGAAAATGGTGACAGCCTTTATTTTTTGGGTGCTCCAAAATCACTACAGATAATAATTGCAGCTATGAAATTAAAAGACACTTGCTCCTTGGAAGAAAAGTTATGACCAACGTAGACAGGATATTAAAAAGCAGAGACATTACTTTGCTGACAGAATTCCATCTAGTCAGCATTATGGTTTTCCCAGTGGACATGTATGGATGTAACAATTGGACTATAAAGAAATCTGAGCACCGATGAATTGATGCTTTTGAACTGTGTGTTGGAGAAGACTCTTGAGAGTCCCTTGGATTGCAAGGAGATCCAACCAGTCCATCCTAAGGGAAATCAGTCCTGAATATGCATTGGAAGGGCTGATGCTTAAGCTGAAACTCCAATATTTTGGCCACCTAATTCAAAGAACTGACTCATTGGAAAAGACCCTGATGCTGGGGAAGATTGAAAGGAGGAATAGAAGGGGAAGACAGAGGATGAGGAGGACAGAAGACAGTATGAGATGACTGGATGGCATCATCGACTCAATGGACATGAGTTTGAGTAAACTCCAGGAGTTGGTATTGCAAGGGAGGCCTGGCATGCTGCAATCCATGGGGTCACAAAGAATCAGACACAACTGAGCGACTAAACTGAACTGAACTTGACAAAGTGTCATGAAGATCCAGAGAGCCATGTGGATTCTATGCATTTTAGGATGTTTCCAGTGCTTGAATATTTCTAATATAATCTGCACCTACAGGTTAGAAAAGGTGAGGAACTGCAAGAGAGTGACCTTTTTCCATAGCTCCCAATCTCTGTGCAGATACACATAGAAGGTGACAAGTTCCTCAAAGAGGTGAAATGCACATTTGAGGGTAGTTGGACAACTTTTTCAACAACTGGAACGAAACTTGTTTGTTATGTTCAAGGTAAGGTGGGAAGACATGAGAAAATGGAAGAAGAACATGGGAAGTGCACTAAGGTGTTCCTCCAGCTCGAGGCCATGCTATATGCCATGCCCTGGCCACCCAGGTGCTGTTGACATAGACTCCCTGTAAACGCACCTGAGTGGGCAGAGTAAGGCTCATATGAACATTATTTGTGGTAGTGTCTGGACCAGTGATGTGTGTGGAGTTGCAGGGGTCTTTGAGCTGCTTACCTTGATGTCATAATGACCCTGGAGTGATCTGTGCCTCTAGCAACTTCTGAAAGTTGTCAGTGGTCTTTTCCTCAATATGTGACCTCTGAGAATTTATAGAGGGTTAGATGATAGAAATGAGGAAAAAGGAGAAATACTAGATGTTTATCTTCCTCTAGTCCTCATATATCTAAAGGATATATAAAGGGGAATGAAGGGGCAATTCCTGAGGATGGATAAAAGATTCACAAAGTGGATAGATTACCCTCAGTTTCTGGATATATTATGCATAGAGCTGTCAGGATGTGGAGGCAAGAGATATGGAAGATACTTGGGAGAGGATAAAAGGAACTGGGTTTTGCCTACACAGTAAAGAATTCCTGTGTGCAGTGCCCTATGCAGACAGGTATTGTACACTTTGACAATTTGTGAACAGTTCCCCTCTGCTGAATAAGACTCTCCAGCACGTTGGTGTGGTGTTATTTGATCGGGTGAAGTTTTGAGTCTGGAGCTCTGAGTGTCCTTAGCTCCCTCCAGAAAGTTAGGAGCAACCTTAAAACATGGAATTCTGAAGTATTCATTATGACCTATGAGTTCCATATATAACAATTGAATAGGTACAGGTTAGAAAAGAGAAGGGTATTTCCTTTCAAATGAAGAGAAATCTGAAAAACTTTTATCATTCTGGATCCTTATTCTTCTGAATGTGTAAAGTATGAAGAAACAGTAAGAATGGTCTAGTGAGGGAAGGAAGCAAGTTGGAGGGCTGTGGGTCAAATTTTTCAAGTTCTATTCATAAATTTGGTGAGGTCCAATGATGTGGCAGGAGTACTGAGGAATGTTTCATTCGAGAGTGTGAAGTGGGCAAGCAAGGCCTCCACCTTGAGGCCATACTGTGTGCTGTGACTCGCCTAGAGAGATAAGTA
This sequence comes from Aepyceros melampus, assembly GCA_006408695.1. Lineage (NCBI taxonomy): Eukaryota > Metazoa > Chordata > Mammalia > Artiodactyla > Bovidae > Aepyceros > Aepyceros melampus. Next base: position 34,559 of record SJXQ01010541.1, on the reverse strand, counting down.
CTGTGCAACTGGATGTTTATTACAGGTAGCCTTTGGACCAGAGTTGGAAAACAGAAAATGTGACTAAAACATGAGAGAGATCAAAACCATGTTGGTGGGCCATGGGTCAAGATTTTCTATGTCCATAGCAAAATGATGGGTGTAGTCATCATTTAAATAAGTGTAAACAGGGCCTTCCTGGGTAGAGTAATGTGCAACTGCACCATGAAGACTGGTGGCCTTGAACAATGGATGCATGTGGGACTCCAGGTGATTGTATTCCAAGATATCAGGGAGGCTCTGAAAGATACAGAGGTGTCAAACATACATTGACTATGATCTTGGTAGTTCAGATCTGAAAATGTGACCATGTATAAAGTAAAGAATGGAAAGATAAATGCTAGTAGAATCACTTCCATATTGCTTGTTAATAATTTACCCTATTTTCACATATTTCTCCAAATACCTGTAGACCAGCTGAAGAGATTTTGAAGGAGATGCAATGCAATTTGGATGATTGTGCCCATGTTTGAAAGGGAAATTGGTAAATATTTCTTGTGGCATCAAGGTATGAGGAGCAAGGTGTGTGTGTGTATGAGTATCAATAATAATCCACCTGGAAGCCCTGCTGTGTGCAGTGCCCTGTCCAGACAGGTGTAGTTCATGTAGAATCACTGTACTGTGATTCTAAATAGCATAAAGCTCACAAGAACACCATTTGTGGTGGCTTCTGGACCAGTGAGGTGGATGGAGTTACAGGTTTCACTGAGCTGCCTGTCCTTATAATGACATGGGGCTCACACATCCTAGGATGATTTCATTGGTCTGATCCACACCATGTGAACATAAAGATTTTTAAGGAGGCTAGATGATTTCTAAGAGGATAAGAGAGAAATACTGGGGGAGTTTATTTTTGTCTCTCAGTTTTTGTGCATCTCAAGTAGGCATAGTGAAGTAGATGGTGGATATCTAGTGAAGGAGAGATGCATCGTACAATCAGTGGGTAGATATTCTCTTGGGGTCTGGATATATCTTACATGCAGACATTACTATGTGATGCAGAGGGATCATAGCTGCTTCTAATACAGCTCAGTTCTTGGGTGGAGGGATAAGTAACAGGCCAGCTGTGTGAAATACCCTGTCAAGGCATGTAATCAGTATCCGTGTGGGTAGAATAAGGCTCACAAGGAACATGATTTTTGGCTGACAATGAAGCAGTTCTAGTGTTGGAGCTGCATATGTCCTTCAGTACTTGCCAAGATATCATGAGGATACAGGGAGCCATGTGGATTCTAGGCCTTTGAGGATGCTTCTAGTGCTTGAATATTTCTAATATCATCTGAAACTACAGGGTAGATAAGGAAAGAAATTACAAGAGAGTGAGCTTCTTCCAATGATTCTCATATCTGTTCAGATACACATAGAAAGTGACAACATCTTCAAAGAGCTGGGATGCAAATTTGAGGGCAGTGGGACAACATTTTCAACACTTGAAATTAAATCTTCAGTGCAGGAATAAAGGTATGGTGGGAAGACTCAAGAAAATTGAAGAAGAGCCTGAGAAGTGCACTAAGCAGATCCTCCAGCTTGAGGGCAAGCTGTAGCCATGATGCCCTGCTCATCCAGGTGCTGTGGACATAGACTCCTTGTAAGCACATCTGCCTAGGCAGACTACGACTCACAAGAAGATCTTTTGTGGTGGCGTCTGGACCAGTGATGTGCATGGAGTTTCAGAGGTCCTTGAGCTTCCTGCCTTGATGTCATAATGACCCTGGAGTCATCTGTGCCTCTAGCATCCTTGGGAAGATGCCAGTGGTCCTTTCCTCACAAGGTGAACCCCAAGAGTTTACAGAGGATAACATGATACGTATGAGGAGAATATAGAAATCTGAGATTCTTTTCTATCTCTGATCCTCCTACATCTGAAGTAAGTATAAAGAGGATTGAAAGGGACAGTGCCTGAGAATGAGAAAGAATGTAAAACTGGGTAGATAGTCCTTTGGTGTGTGGATATATCATGCACAGAGCCATCAGGATGTGGAGGCAAGAGATACAGAAGCTAAATGGAAGATGATGAAGGGGACTGGGGTGTGCCTATGCATTACAGATTTCTTGTGTTTAGTGCCCTACCCATACAAGGAGCAGAGAAGGCAATGGCACCCCACTCCAGTACTCTTGCCTGGAAAATCCCATGGACTGAGGAGCCTGGTGGGCTGTAGTCCATGGGGTCGCTAAGAGTTGGTAACGACAGAGTGACTTCCCTTTCACTTTTCACTTTCATATGTTGAAAAAGGAAATGGCAACCCACTCCAGTATTCTTGCCTGGAGAATCCCAGGGATGGGGGAGCCTGGTGGGCTGCTGTCTCTGGGGTCACACAGAGTTGGACACGACTGAAGCGACTTAGCAGCAGCAGTGGCAGCATACAGGTACTGTTCACTTTGACAATGTGTAAACACTGCCTGTCTAGGTGAGTTAGACTCTCCAGGCACATTGGTGTGGTGTTGTTTGTGTTCGGTGCAGTTTTGAGTGTGGAGATCCAATGACCTTAACTCTCTACAGAAAGTTATAAATACCTTTAAAACTTTAACTGAGCTTCCAAAATCTTCAGGATGACTTTGGGGATCAATTATCAAAGTTTAACAGGAACTTATAGAAAAGAGAAGGTTAATTCTACTGAAACGAACAGAGATCTGAAACACCTGTTTCTCTCTGAGTCCTTACCTTTCTGACTGTGTACAGTACATAGAGTAGTGAGGACAGTCTCGAGAGGGAAGGACGCAAGTTGCAGGGTCCCAGGTCATCATTTTCTAGATATAAATCTTGTGTGAGATTCAGGGATGTGGTAGGAGTGATGAGGAATGATTCACTTAAGAGTGTGAAGGGGACCAGCAGGGCCTCCACCTTGAGGCAATGCATTGTGCAGTGTCCCGCCATGAGAGATGCTATTGACTTAAGCCAGTAAACAGAGTTATCCTAGTAAGAGTACTGTGCAACTGGTTCATCAGAGCTGGTGGCCTTTGGACTACGGGAGGCTATGGGACTCCAGGTGATATTCCTCCAAGATATCAGGAAGGTGCTGGAAGCCACAGAGATGTCAAAATAAGTTGATTATGATATCAGTAGTCCATATCTGAAAAGGTGCCCATGTATAAAGTAAATGATAAAAACATAAATGTTTACAGAGTGACACACATCTTGCTTGCTGATCACTTCTGTTATGCTCATATATTGCCTCAGATACCTGTGGACCAACTGAAGATTTTCTCAAGAAGAGAGGATTCAAACTGGATGTCAGTGTGCACATGATTTAAAGGATAAGCGGGCTTTACTTCTTCTTTTCCAATCTGGATTCCTTTTATTTCTTTTTCTGCTCTGATTGCTGTGGCCAAAACTTCCAGAACTATGTTGAATAGTAGCGGTGAAAGTGGGCACCCTTGTCTTGTTCCCGACTTTAGGGGAAATGCTTTCAATTTTTCACCATTGAGGAGAATGTTTGCTGTGGGTTTGTCATATATAGCTTTTATTATGTTGAGGTATGTTCCTTCTATTCCTGCTTTCTGGAGAGTTTTTATCATAAATGGATGTTGAATTTTGTCGAAAGCCTTCTCTGCATCTATTGAGATAATCATATGGTTTTTATTTTTCAATTTG